>JAVJIF010003240.1:0-178116 GCA_038442645.1 Agave tequilana | reverse complement strand
GACGTTATGGCGACATACATACGCGAGGTGAAAAACACGCTCACGCGTACGTTAAGCCTCAGTATAGTACAATACCTCCATATAGATATGAGGTCCAGCATGAAAGCAGTACAAGAATATCTGCAGAAAGAGGTCGCGATCATAACAGATATGAAAAATGGAGACAAATAAGATAACAGAAATAAAACACCAAGATACCTAGAAATAGTCCCGATGGGAAGCTCCGATGTGGCTCCAAGATACTCTCGGATACTACGGTACGCGGATCTCCAAATCTGGGCATGCAAACCCAGGGTCGTCAGAAAGCGACCTAGTGAGTGGTAAAATGAAGAAGGCAGGAATATACTATAATAATACAAGCACGATAATAAGATATAAGATATGATGTGGTAACAGTAATAAGCAGTAGACAATAAAAATATGTAATCATCGGGTCATGTCTCTAATCGTGTCCAGGTTATATATAAATAATATTGTCTAGTGGTGACGTGACCGAAGTGAACATGCAGGTGGGCATATGCAATATGAACATGCAGGTGGGCATATGCAATATGAACATGCAGGTGAGCATATGCAATATGAACATGCATGTGAGCATATACAATATAACCATCATACGGTGTCGTGCATATACAGTCACGATGTCTGCAAGGAATACAGGAAACAGAATAGATGTACTGTGGAACATGCGTAGTATGACATCACAGAAAGTGTAACAGGAAACAGATACAGTAACAAGTATACAAGTAACACGGTACCGAATAATGATCAGGAACAGTAACAAGTACAACTAAACATGTATCAGGCAAGTCATGTCCAAATCATGTCATTTATACAATAGTAGCAATCAGTACCATCTGTTATTTTAATCAATCTCTTCCAGTGTCCCATACCACTGGCAGTTCATACTGGGAGCCCGCACTCCAGTCGAACTCATCCGGACATGGCCTACGGGTACCATTATCCAAACGAGAGAGTGACCAAATAAACAAGTGTTCCCGACGTCCACTATTGTGTATACTGTTTAATTATGTTAATTGAAAACCCGTGTCGAGGAGTTCTTATCGGGTGGATGTATCCCGTGCATACCCGGGATCACGACCTTAAACAATCCCCTGGCTGCTAAGACCAGGGCCCTCCGCTAAGAGGGGAGCATGAATCAAGTAACAAGAGCTCATGGAGCAATTGGTAGGTAGCACTACCGTCCCTGCAGTGGGAAAACAATATGGATCCAGTACATCACCCGATATGATCTAATCAACCGTCAAGTCTCCCCCATACCCCAGTTATCATTATGATCTGATATGTCAAGAACAAATAACAGTACATGATACGGGTAACATGATAACTGGACCTGAGCTCTGTTGACAGCATAGAACAATATAACGGGACAATATAACGGGACACAGAGAAACAATATCACGGGAACAATATAACTGGAACAATAGATGTGGGATTCCCACATATAGCATATCATCAGCTCTCATGTCCAGTATCGAGAATATCCATATCAGTAACGGGAAACAATCATATAGAGGAACACAGGGATAACAGGGAACAATCATACATGTAAGATGCACGGTGAGTCATATGACAAGAAGATAGAGACAATACATACATGTACACTCGTGTGGTAGGCATGTGTAACAGTGATGTATGAACATGAGATAACAATGTATCGAGTATCCATGTAACGAAGATATCAATATATGAAATGACGGTATCCAGTGAACTAGTGTATCCGTGTCCCACTAATAATGTATAAGGTATCAGTGTAACAGTAACCATAACATGCAATAGCAAGGTCAGTGTATCCGTATCTCAGTAATGCACAAACATGCAGTGATCGTGTCGTGAAGCTCAGTAACTATGTCCTGGTGAGACATGTACAGGAGGCTACATGAAAGACTGATAGCCAGGGTAACTGAGATTTACATGCAAGACGTTGGTCAGTGTACCAGGGGTCAGTAAAAGTGACAGTGGAATAGTGACAATGTCTCGTATCATGGAGTACGCATGTATTAGGGTACTTGTAGTAGTATTGTGTAACTACGTGCATATCAGTGTACATGTAGCTGTAGTGTGTAACCATAATCGTTATTCATGCATGCAGTGACAGTGTCTAGTGCCTCGATGATCATCTATCACTTATCCTCACCTTAACATATTCTATTCGATTCTTATTACAATGTTTAGTGCTAAGTCCATAATTACGATTTCGTAAGTAAAGCAATCAAACATGAACAATAAATATAATTTATAAAAGAAAAACACTCACAAACTAGCCATGAGAAGGTAGCTCTCGTTCCCACGATCGCAACGGATCCAGAATCGTCCAATCGGAGTCCGGATGCTCCAGATATGGCCCGAACGCTAAAAATAAGCAAAGTGGGTTAAACATGTAAATAAAATATTTTAAATGCAATTAAGAGAATGGAATAGGGGGTTTTCCGTAAATGTACCTTGTGGATGCGGGTTTTGACTCAAAACGGGTCGGGTCCAGATCTAAACCCAAACCCATAACTTAATGAAATGGGTTAATGGGTTAACGGGTAGGATTTATTGGGTAGTGGGTTTTTGGATGAACCCAATAGGAGTTATTGGGTTTGGGTAAAACCCAAACCCAATAGGGAACAATTAACAATAGCAGCAGCCTTGCTGCTGCTGTTGTGCACCTGCGCGGCCAGCCGGCCAGCCCAGCTGGCCGGCGGCGGCGGCTTAGAGAGATAGAGAGAGGGAGGGGTGAGTGAGAGAGGAGTGAAATAGAAGAGGGAGAAGGGAGCAGGGAAAAGAAAATGGAAGGAAAAGAAGAAGAAGAAGAGGAAGAAGAAGAGGAAGGAGAGGGGGGGCGCGGCCGCCGGGCTGGGGCGGCGGCGGCGAAGGCCGGGGATGCGGCGGTGGCGCGCCGGCCGGGAGCGGTCGCAGGCATGAACAATCTCCCCCTGTTGGGTTGCAGAGAGAGAGA
The DNA here is from genome assembly GCA_038442645.1 of Agave tequilana. NCBI lineage: Eukaryota > Viridiplantae > Streptophyta > Magnoliopsida > Asparagales > Asparagaceae > Agave > Agave tequilana. Next base: position 175,151 of record JAVJIF010003240.1, on the reverse strand, counting down.
GAGATTGTAGGGATTCTAATTAGGGAGGGGGGAGAGAAAGAATTAGAGAGAGAGAGTGTGTGTGGGAGAGTGAGAGAGAGAATAGAGGAGAGAGAGAGAGAGAGAGAGAAGGGTTTTAAAGAAGGGGGAAGTCGGTTAGAGAGGCCGCTGGAAGAAAGAAGATGAGAAGAGAAGAGAAGAGAAGAAAAGAAAAGAAAAGATAAAAAAATATTATTTTAATATTATCAACTTGGCCCGATATTCGACTAGCTCTGAACGGTGCCCAAAAATTATAAAAATAGAGAATATTATCCTAAGACGTAAGATGAAGACGGTTTGAAGAAATTCACTACGGTTTGCAAATTAAAAATCCCGGAGTGTCTCGCCGATACGGGCGACACCGGTTTGGCCGGATTTTCGATAAATTCAGAAAAATCCCCAAAAATACCCTAATGTAGAGAACACGATTCTAAGGCACATGGTGAAAGCGGATTCCCAAAATTCTAGTCCGTTTGGGAAATAAAAATCGTAAGCTGGTTATCGGTATCGGTTGACACTAGCTACGGAGATTTTCAAAATAATTCAGAAAAATTTTAGAAAATCCTGAAAAATTTAAAATATTAGGAAATGATTTTTGAAACTGAAATCGACTCAATCGGACTACCACGGAGGTCAAATCAATTTTGTATGTCGTATCGCGTACCGATACGGTGATACGTACACTGGGGATCAGGGGGTTACATTCTCACAAAAACAAGATCCTATAGATAGGATAGAGATTATAGCTCAAGTGTGAGAAAATAAAGTATTTGGAATGAAAATAACAAAGAAAAATACTTGGGAAAATCACAAGATAGATACTGAAATAAAAATCAAAACCAATTCCCCAAATACTCTCTTTTTCTTTGATTTTTCCGACACTTTAAAACAAATGAAGATAAATCTTTTTAACCCAAAAACTCTTTAAAAACTTGCTGCTAAAACACTTGTAAAGATGGGAAAAATTGCTCTTGAAATTGTTGTTAAAAACAGCCCAAGAGATGGCTATTTATAAGCCTCTCAAAAATCTAGCCGTTGGCATCTGGGAAAGCCTAGAATGCCCTTCCGGTCGACCGCCCAGTCGGCCGGCCCACGGTCATATTTCTGACCATTGAGCCTCCGGTTGACCACCCGGTCGACTGGGCCAAGCCTGTCGGTCAACTGCCCGGTCGACCGGCCACACTCGAGAGCTGGGTGCTTTCAGTCGGTCGATCGGACTACTATAGCTGGCCTTGTGCACGTCTGCGTGCACATCGGTCGACCGGTTTCGGTCGACCAACCCCTGATCCGGTCGACCGCGCCAAGTCTGGCTGGGTTTTTAAGGATTTAAAACTTGTCTTTTTAATTCAAATAAAATCCCATAAATTATCATAAATTTCACAAAAATAATTTCTTATAAATATTTGAAGAACAAATGTGTGACTAAAATTCAACACATATTACAAACAATTTGAACCATTTTTGTGATATTGAAATTAGGTTTTAACACAAAAATCGTATTTTTCAAAACTTGAATTTTGAAATGAAAAACCGTTTTCTCCAAAACTTTAAACACATGACATAGAATCATCAAAATAAGTTTTTCTAATATATCTATTCATGAAAACCATATATTTGAACTTGAAATCCAAAACCGGTTAAACCTAAAACCAAATATAATGAAACTTTTGTGTGTGTGAACTTGAGCATATCAACACTATCTATCTTTACACAAGATCTAAATACAAACTCAACAAACTGAGGTGTTCTTATAGAACTCCTTCTCCAAGTCAACTCGATCCAAATATGATCCAAAGAACTTGACTCCAACCGAGTGTTATATGCGATCTTGAGGGCGAGCTCTTGAATCACATGTGTTAGCTCCAAAACTTCTTTGTTGAAGGTGGAAACCTACTAATATCTTGATCAAATATCTGAGACTAAATAAACACAAGATCATTAGTAAACTATAACTACATGAGTTAATCATCGTTAAAACTAGAGTGAAGGGCCCTTGGGCCAACAATCTCCCCATTTTTATGATGATAAAATTATGGAGTTATATATCTATGGATTAAAGATAAGCTTTAAAAAAGCTCCCCTTAAATCATGCATAGTAATAAACAAATGGATATTCAATGAAGTGCATAAAGTAAATAAAATATATATGCATAAACACCAATATTAAACATGCATATAAAACTCACCAAATTATTCTCCTCCTTTTTGTCAATTCATCAACAAAGGAGCGAAAGAAAAATAAGCAATAAAGATATATATATGATATGCATTCATGAAGATGAGAGACGTTAAGTTTACTCTCCCTGCATACATGCATTACATGAAGAAGAGATGACTAACCCTAACTCACATAACGCATAATATACAATGTACAAGAGGAGATGTTAAGCTCTCCCTACACACGTGTACCACATAAAGAAGAGATGTCAAGCTCCTCAATATGAAATACACTCAACATGAATCTATATATAGAGGAAATGTTAAGCAATACTTAAAATAATACTATATGATCAAATCTTAAAAGAAAATTTTGATAATACTTAAAACAAAACTTTTGAGCAAAACAAGTTTTGATACTAATAGTAAATTTTGATACCAATTGAAAATGAAATATTGTATGTTTTTTTATACCAATTGAAATATATTATAAATTTTTGTACCAATTGAACATAAAAACCAAATTATTAGGTAAACATAACTCATTTCAATATGATACTAATTTAAAATGAAACATGATACCAATTGAAAAAACAAACCAACCTTTTTTGGGTAAACACTAAAATCATTTTGCAAAAGAGATACCAAATAGAGAATAATACTAATTTAAGATTCTTGATACCAATATTGAAAATGTTAGCATATACCAAAATAAAGTATTTTTCGTCATAAAGAGTGGGAGTAAGATACTAATTAAAAAATAAAACCGATTGAAAAATAAAACATGAATTTTTCTCTCCCTTTATAAATATTAATAAAAATGATGCATAAGCTTGTATAAGATACCAATTGAAAAATAATTGATATTAAGGACTAAATCAAGCTTGGTATAAACATAATTTGTGTTTTAAGATATAAAGATATTGTAAGTACAATCAAATCATATATATGTATGAAAATGAATATACCAATTGAAATTGATACTATTGAAATTTGAAGCATACGTAATAAGAAAACACATATGAGTATACAAGGATAAAATTCCATGAAGATCATGTGTATAACTCATATCTACCACCCTATTCATGAACATGTTTAAATAGATTTTCTATTTGAGCATACAAGGCATGGTCGCCCATCAACCGCCCTTTGAAGGTAGGGGTTTTCAAAAAAATAGGATTTGAAAATTTTAACATAATTTGAAAATCACTACCAAATGAGAATATGAACTAGTCTAAGAAAATTTTTGAAATAGCTAGTTATAAATCCTTCAAAACATGAAACCAAATCATATATCTCATGAAGCATGCGTTTTACACAAAATTGTCACTCAAGATCTACAAAGCTCAAAAAATGTACTATAAAATAAAGTCATGAGTAAACACAAATAATGTGAGTGTACAAGAATCATGTGAAAAGTATAATCATGAAAATAGGCAATAAAGCTCATATAAAAATTTCTTTTTTCTTTTTATCATGACAAGAAACCATCAAAACCAAATACACTTGAAGGTATATGTATGTTTTGTTAAAAAAAGTGTACATACATATCTAAAAAATAAACGAGTCCATAATAGAATTTGCATGAAGGTAAGTGACTCAAGAGAATACATGTATTTTTAATAATTTTAGACAAAATTAACATATACATGAAGCTAAACATATTTTTATAAAACATGTACAAAAATAGGGAATATAAGTTAAAATGCAAGAATCAACAAAACTAGGCTATATATGTAATCTAATGAGTACAAATGAGCAATATAGCACAAACACATAATAATCAAATGTGGCTTACTAATTGTACAAGTATAAACATAAGTTTTAATGAAAACTACATCTAAACAAGTAATCAAAACAATGAAGTGTAAAATCATAAACAAACATGATCATTAGGGTAAATGCACGTGCTTTAGAGATAGGATATACACAATAGCTAAATAATAGTGATAACATAAACTATGAATCCGTATGAACATGAGTGTATCTCAAATACTACATATATATCACAAGTCTAATTAACATTGCATTTACTATAATGAACATGGAAAATCAAAACATGCTAAAAATTAATATTATGAAAGCATGTAAACTAAATGAGAGTTAGAGATAGTTATCAAAACCAATAGGGCTCATCTCTAATCTCCAAACTATAGTGCTGCTCCCACCAAACTTCCTTGAAGGTGATGCATCTAATATAGTGTCCATCAAGTTCAAGCGCATCCACCATCAAGGCACCAATGCCTTCACGTCAAGTGAGAGCCCACAACTATATCAAATAAATAGGAGTGGCTTTTGGTACCCATACCTTATTGGGTCCATGGGGGTTAGCACCTTTCCTAACTGAAACAAATTTATTTGCAAAATCTGAATTATGTATTCTATCATAACAAAATATTGCAAGGTGGCACGTACGTCCACAATGTGTACAAGTGTACACATGAGCATACATAGTGTCATGTGTGTGAACATGAGAAGCATGTGTATTCCGTGTATGGTGTGTATGAATATGTGGTGCATGTTTCTTGTGAAACATGTATTCCAATTTCTTGTGATCCATAACACATTGGCTCAAAGAGGAGCCCAAACAATCTACACTTTTCTTCAACGTACATATATCATTATTAATACTTGAAGAAGAAGTGGAGCAAGCAATATGTTTATCAATAGAAGAAGAGACAATAGGAACATGACAAACAGAGCATCAAAATCATTTTTTAAAGAGATATTTTCTTTTGAAACCAAATTCAATTCTTTTGAAATTAAGCAATTTTATTTTTTAAAGAATTGTTCTCTTTTAAAACAAAATCGAGTTTTGAAGACAAAACCTCATTTTTTTTCAAAACATCATCATAATTATTTTTATTTTTTAAATTTCATTTCCTTTAAAACAAGGTCAAGTTGGATTTTCAAGAGTCTCTTTCACTTGAAATCTCAACTCTCTCTTGTAAAATCATGTTTAGCTTTGAAGACAAATTCTCATTTTCTTCTTTTAATTTAAAATTTTTCTTTTTCAAAAGTTTATTTTTTAAGCAAGTTTTCACAAACTATATATAGTTCTTCATTTAATGCATCTGCATCTATGTTATCATAAGAAGAAATAGAACTATCATCTAATTGAGTATTTGAATGTACCTCAAGGGGTCATTCCCTTGGACCATGAAACAAGGTTGGTCGGACTCTTCTCCACTAGATTCCTTCTCCATATAATTCATCGTTTGTAGCTTGGGAGAGGTCCATGTGTTTTAAAATCACCTAGAGGGGGGTGAATAGATGATATGGCTAATCTAGAAACTAAATGTGAAAGCTAAAAACAATTTGCAACTACACTTAATACAACCAACGAGTGTAGCCAAATCCCCGTGAAGGGTTCTGGACTAACTCCTCTTGATTGCCCTAGATAAGGGTTGAGGTGCTATATGAAGCTCTCGTGGTTAAGTATAAGTGAGGCACACAAACACCAAGCATATAAGAATAAGCAATATGAATCAATGCAAGGCACAACACAAGCAATATATGATATGAATAATGCACAACACAAAATAAAGAGAGAGTTAGAGAGACAATGGATCAAACACAAACACAAGGATATGTTCCGAGGTTCGAGCCCCTAGCTCTACGTCCCCGCCTTCACCGAGAAGGATTTCTAATCCACTATCTAGTCCATCGAGGACTCCCACCGAGGGAACCTCCACTGAGGAGGATTTGTACAACACCGGGAGTACCGAACTCCTCTCTCAAACACCACCTCACAACCGAGGGGTCGGCCCGTAGCCAAACAACCACAATCACCTCTACCGAAGAGGGATACAAACCAAACTCCACCTCTCACAAGAGGGAGTAAACAACAATCTCCACCTCTACCAAAGAGGGAGCAAACAACAACTCAACCTCTACCAAAGAGGGAGCAAACAACAACCCAAATCAATAACCTCAACCTCTACCAAAGAGGGAGCAACCAACAAATGAGGGTTTACAATCTTGGAGGCTACAACAACCTCAAACAATCTCTTTTTTCACAAAACAAATGATCCTAATAGAATAGGATAGAAAATAAGCTCAAGTGTGAAAAACTAGTGTTTTGATCAAAGAAAATCTCTTGGGAAAAAAACCAAATGGATATAGAAGTTTTAGATCAAAAACAAATTCCTAAAAACTAATTTTCTTTGAAATGAACAAAACACTTTAAAACAAATAAATGAATCTTTTTGGCACAAAAACTATTTTGAAAACTTGTTTAAACACTAGAGAAACACTGAAAATTTTCTTGTCAAAAGTCTTGTCAAAATCCCCAAAGAGATGGGGTATTTATAGCCCCAAAAGAAAACTAGCCGTTAGGCTGATCTGTCAGCCTGACAGGCTTGCGGTTGACCGGCCGGTCGACTGCCAACGGTCATAAATATGACCGTTGGGCAACCCGGTCGACCGCCGGTCGACCGCCCAGATAAAGAGAGCAAAGCTCTCTGGTCCGGTCGACCGCCCGGTCGACCGCCCCACTGTGTCTGCCAGACGTGCACAAGGTTGTGCACGTCGGTCGACCGCACGGTCGACCGACCTGGCCTGTCAGCACAGTCTGGGTCAGAAACTGGGTAAAAATAATTTTTAAAAATTCTTTTATCTCTTCTAAAAATTCTCAAAAATAGTTTTAACATTTTGTATTGAAATACAAACTTGTGATAAAAATTTCAAGACAAATATCAATCATTTGAACTCTTTTTGTGTCTTGCAAATTTTATCAAAAATCAAATCTTGTATTTTATCAAACCTTGATTTTTCAATACATGAATAGGGAAGTCAAAATAAGTTTGTATAGGAAGTGAAGCATGTATGTATACTGAACACATCTAATATACATAAAAACCATTTAAACTTGTTTTGATCTAAACTATTCATGAAAACCAAAATCCATAAAACGTGTGTGTGTTGTGCACTTGAGCATATTAACTATTCTAAACTTTACAAATGGATCTAAAACACATTAATACTCTATGATACCAAGTCTTCTTGACGATCTTCATCTTCAAGCCGACTCGGTCCAAAACACCGTGATCCAACGAGCAAGGCTATGTATGATCTTGATGCTCGGGCTCTGGAATCACCATGTGAAGGCTTCAAAACTTCTTGTTGAAGCTATCACTAACTAATATCTTGGTTAATGATCTGAAACTTAAACAACACAAGATTATTAGTAAACATAACTACATGAGTTAATCATCATCAAAACTAGAGTGGAAGGCCTTTGGGCCAACATGTTTCACACTGCAAAAGCGGAAGCACAATGAAACAGTCATAAGATAATCTTTTCTAAGAGTGCGCCTACTTGCCTCTAAAGCTTATGCATTGGCCACTATATGCTTTTCATTACCAAGATAAGATTTCTTGATAATGACAAGATAAGCATGCATACCAAAGGTTTTAAGGTACATACTCATCTTATATTTCCACATGTCAATGTTGAAAACATCATACATAGGAGGAGTAAGGAAATCCATGAGTGTGTGTAAACAAATAACTGAGCAAAAGCAAATCTTGATTAGCTAACCAAGATCTCACTCCTAGGTGGTTAAACCTAATATCAGGAGCGTAGGCTCTGATATCAATTGAAAATACAACGAGAGGGGGGTGAATAAGTGTACTAACTAATCTAATGCAAATGATGCAGAATTAAAACTTAATTGCAACACACTATGTGTAATCAAAGAGTGTAGCCGAACTCCCGGTAAAGGGCTCTGGACTAACTCCTCTTGATTTCTCTAAATAAAAGTTGAGGTGCTATATGAAGCTCTCTTGGTTCAACAAAAGTATGGGCACACACAAACAATATCTAGCATGTATGATATGAACAAGATAAAGCAATGCAAGATATAAGAGAGAGAGAGTTTAGAGAAAGTGAATCAATCGCAAACAATAAGATGTGTTTCGAGGTTCGAGCCACTGCTCTACGTTCCACCTTCACACAGAAGGATTTCCACTATAAGTCCATACTGGACCTCCCACATAGGGAACCTCCACTGAGAATTTGCCAATTACAAACTAGGAGTACTTAACTCCTCTCTCCAACAAAATCACCTCTACACAAGAGGTAAGGCACAACAACAATCACCTCACACAAGAGGGATAAGGCACTAAGCCAAACAACAATCACCTCTACACTTAGAGGGATAAAGCACTAATCTAAACAACAATCTCAATCACTTCTACACAAGAGGGATGAATACAAACCCAAAGCAAAGGAGATTACAATACTTGGTGGTCTTAATGAACCACAAACTAATTTTTCTCTCAAAAATAAGATCTTATAGATAGGATAGAAATGATAACTCAAGTGTGAGAAAATAAAGTGTTCGGAATGAAAATAATAAAGAAAAAACACTTGGTAAAATCACAAGATAGATATTGAAATAAAGATCAAAACCAATTCCCCAAATACACTCTTTTTCTTTGATTTTTCCAACACTTTAAAACAAATAAAGATAAATCTTTTTAACCCAAAAACTCTTTAAGAACTTGCTGCTAAAACACTTGTAAAGATGGAAAAAATTGCTCTTGAAATTGTTGTTAAAAACATCCCAAGAGCTGGCTATTTATAAGCCTCTCAAAAATCTAGCCGTTGGCATCAGGAAAAGCCCAGAATGCTCTTCCGGTCGACCGGTCAACGGTTATTTTTCTAACCATTAAGCCTCCGATTGACCGCCTGGTCGACTGGGCCAAGCCTGTCGGTCGACCGCCCGGTCGACCGGCCGTACCCGAGAGTTGGGTGCTTTAAGTCGGTCGACCGTGTGGTCGACCGGACTACTATAGCTGGCCTTGTGCACGTCTGCGTGCACATCGGTCGACCGGTCCGGTCGACCAACCCCTGTTCCGGTCGACCGTCCGGTCGACCGCCAACAAAGTCGGCTGGGCTTTTAGGGATTTAAAACTTGTCTTTTTAATTCAAATAAAATCCCTAAATTCTCATAAATTCCACAAAAATAAGTTCTTATAAATATTTGAAGAACAATTATGTGTGACTAAAATTCAAAACATATTACAAACAATTTGAACTATTTTTGTAATATTGAAATTAGGCTTTAACAATAAAATCGTATTTTCTAAAACTTGAATTTTGAAATGAAAAATCATTTTCTCCAAAACTCTAAACACATGACATAGAATCATCAAAATAAGTTTTTCTAAATAAATGAAGTATAGATGTATATAGATCAAATCTAATATGTTGGCCCAAAGGCCCTTCACCCTAGTTTTGAAGATGATCAACTCATGTAGTTATAGTTACTAATGATCTTGTGTTTAATTAGTGACAGATTCATGATTAAGATCTTAGTAGGTGCATAGCTCAACAAAGGATAAAAGAACAAGATTTGGAGCTTGCATGTGGTGATCCAAGGAGTTTTTGGATCAAGCTTGGACCAAGTCAAGAAGATGAGAAGCCTTCAAGGGAAGACTTCAAGAAGTTGAAGACTTGGGTCTAGGTATAGAATTTGTATTTTTGTTTTAGTAAAAATGTAAAGGATAGATAGTTGGTGGATTGCTCAAGTCTATATCACACACACACTCTTGATTAGAACTCTTGATTTAAAGTGCTTTCATAAAAGATTTTTATGTTTAGAAAAGAATTTTTATTTAGAACAAAGATTTTCTTTGAGACAAAATATTATCTTGGATTTTGGTATTTCATAGTTCATATCTTTAAACCAAAATCATGATTAGAGCTTTATGTCAAAAACATAGATATTCCATATTGATTGTGTAGTGGATCATATCCATACACACCATGCTTTTAAATGAACTCAAATATCTTGTTTTTGTATTTGATGAAGATTTAGAAAAACAAGTTTGGAAAAACATGTTTTGGAAAAATACATTTTGGTTATTGAGCTAATATTTCCAAGTTACAAAAATAGACCAAAACATCTATAACATGTCTTGATTTTGTGCAAGCATGTTTGTTCTTTCAAGTATATTGGTAAAACTATTTTTGTAGAATTTCTATGTATTTTTAGGATTTTATAAAAGATTTTTAAATCCTGTTTTCTGACCTGGAGACTGGCTGACAGGCCAAACCGGTCGACCGGTCCGGTCGACCGATGTGCACAGCCCTGTGCACGTTGTCAGCACAATGGCCGGTCGACCGGGTCGGTCGACCGACCAAGAGAGTTTGCTCTCTGGAAATGTCCAGTCGACCGATAGGTCGACCGACAGTTCATTCCAGGTTATCGGTCGACCGAGCCGGTCGACCGGTGGCTGCAACGGTCAGAAAAATGACCGTTGGCCGGTCGACCGGCGGTCGACCGACAGCACTGACACAGCCCCAACGGCTCTATTTTCTGGCAGCCTATAAAAGGGGTTTTGTCAATTGTTTTGAGGTTAAGATTTTGGAGATTTCTTGAGCAGTTTTTCTGATACTTTTAGAAGAGTTTCTCCACAAGATTTAAGTGCAAATACTTCCAATCAAAAGGAAGAGTTTTTATCAAGAGAGTGTTAAAGTGATTCTTGAGTTTTTCCTCTATAGCTTTCTTTCCTTGATTTTCTCACACCACACTTGAGCTATCCATTGCTAGATATTCCTATAGGTGTGTTGTAGTGAGAGTGCTCTTTAGGTGATCAAGTGTTGTGATCATCAAAGAGATTTTTCTTTGTACTTTGAGGAAGCGGGCAAGTGTGCTCGTTGTGGTTGGAGTTCGGTTGTGAACTCTTGGTGGTTCGAGGTACGGCCTCGGCGAGTCGGTGGACTTGCGTGTGTACGGGACTTGGGAGTCCGAGGGTTTGTAGGTGTACGGCACCGAGGAGAGATCCGGTGGGATCTTGCATAGTGAAAATCCTTCGTGTGTCGAAGACGGGGATGTAGAGCAAGTGTGCTCGAACCTCGAAACAAACCCTTTGTGTTTGCGATTGCTTACTCTTCCCTCTCTCTCCCTTTGTCTCTTTTATATCTTGCATTTACTTTCATTGTCTTCACTTGTACATGCTTGATATACCCTTGTGCTTATATTGTTATATACTTGCGTGGGATTGCTTGTTAACACTAGTATTCAACCAAGAGAGCCAACGCGGCACCTCAACCCATTCAAGGGGAATCTAGAGGAGCTTGTCCAGAGCCTCGCAAGGGGAATTCGGCAACACTCTTGAGTTATACATAAGTGTTTAATTAAAAGAAGTTTTAATTTGGTCAACTTAGTTTTAATTCCGCATTATTTGTTCATAAGTGACCATTAGATTAGCCATCACCTATTCACCCCCCCTCTAGGTGATCTTACAATTGGTATCAGAGCTAGTGCTCTTGATATTGGGTCTAACAACCTAGAGTTAAAGATCCTAATTTGGGCTAATCACAATATTTTTGTACACACACACCTCACCATGGACTTCATGTCACCACCCACCTTTGACATTCTTAACATCCAAATTTGGAAGGTTAAGATGTCTTTGTTCCTCAAAGGACTTGGCCTTAGTGTATATCTTGCCTCTACTAATAAAGAATATTGCTTAAATGGTAAGAACATTGAGGCTAATGCAAAAGCCCTAAATGCTTTGAAGAGTACCCTAAATGATGATTACTTATTTAGGGTTGCTAATATTGATTCGGCTTTTGTAGCTTGGAACATCATCACCTCCCTTGGCGAAAAGGATCTATACTATGCGGGGAGCGATTCGGATGTTGGAAGCGACACCTCCAACAAGTGCTATATGGTCCAAGGGGATGACCCCCTTGAGGTAAATACCGAATCCGATGATGAGGATGCTAGTATGTCATATGATGAGCTAAATTCTTTATGCCAATTATTGCTTGAAAGATATGACATAATTAAGAAAGAAAATAAAATTTTGAAAAAGGACATTGCTTGCATGCATAATGAACATGATTCATGTAGAGATAACATTGCATGCTTAGAAAAGAATAATAAAGATTTGAAAAAGAACATTGATTGCATGCATGTAGAAAATGATTCTTTTAGAAATAAACTTGCATGTTTAGAAAAAGAAAATAATGATTTGAAAAATGAGAATGTTTCCCTTATGTCTAAAATAAATGATTTATGTGAAGGGAACACTATTTTGAAGGAAAAGATTATTTTGGTGGAAACTCAAAAAGAAGTTGTTTTTCAAGAAAACAAGACTTTGAAAAGAAAGATTTGTGAAAAAGAAAAAGAAGATGTTTGTAAAAAGAAAAAGAAAATTGATCATATATCTCACCATGCTTTACATGCCTCCACTAATGAGATTAATAATTTGAAAAATAAGATAGAGAATTTGAGCTCTAATTTGAGCACATGTGCATTTAACCATTCTAAGTTGGAATCCTTGTTTCAAAAGAAACAAGTTCCCCATGCTCATGCTCATACACATCATGCTCATGCTTATAGTGCACATCACGATCACAATCACACTCATAAGCATCATGCTAAGGTGTACATATGTACACATTGCGGCCGCAAAGGCCATCTAGCAAGATATTGTTTTGATAAGAAACCATATTTATATTTTGCTAAGTATAATAGATTTTGGGTTCCTTATAACAATGCTAACCCCAAAGGACCCAAGAAAACATGGGTACCAAAACCCCCACCCTTTGATTTTGATATAGGTGGAGGCTCTCACAAAACGTGAGAGGATTGGTGCCTTGGTAGTGAATGCAATGGATATGATGGACACTCTTATAGATGCATTGCTATCAAGGAAATTTTGGTGGAAAAGACCACCATGCTTGGAGCTTTGAAGTTGGTAACAATTTCTTAACTCCTATTTTTATATACATGCTTTTACTTATTTCATACATTCATAGCATGTTCATGATTTTGTTTGATTTGTGCTTCATGTGGTATTTACATGCTTAGATGTAGAATATATCAAACTTGTATGTATACATATACAAATAGTGAATTACAATTGACTCTTAAATAATTGAACTTCATGCTCACTTGTATCCACTTTATGCATATGTATAATCTAGTTTTGATAATTCTCATATATACATGTTTTGCCAATTTTTGTGATTTACTTCATGTATATGCATGCTTAATTCAAATCTAATAAATATACATGTATACCCGTGAGTCTCTTGCCTTCATGCAAACATTTAATAGACTCTTTTATATTTGGGATATGTATGCATATTGCTAGATTTGTATAATTCATACATATACCATGTAGATTATTTTTAAGATGATTTGTTTTGATAAAAATGATTTTTATGTGTTGGTTGATAAAAATTTTAATTAGTCATATTTGATTTGAGCTTCAATAACTAATTTCATGTAGATACTACTTACATAACCTTTGAACACTCGATCTTCAAGAAAAGATATAATTTGGAGCTTTATGGAATATGAGTGCTTGAACTTTTATGTATTTAGTATTATTCATGAAATACATATGATTTCATATTTATGAAGGATCTTTAACTAGTTTGTCAAAAATCCATTTAAACTAGTTATCTATTCTTCAATTGATGCACATGATCCTATTTTTATGGATAAATTCTTTTGTGATTTCAAAATTTTGATGCTTCATTGTATTGAATATTAGTTTAGATGTTAGTATTTGTCAACACTTGGATTTATACTTGTACACCTTATGGACCACAAATAAATCTATATATGATTGGGTTGAATGCTTATTTGTGCCTATTAGATGTACTAGTATAGCCTTATGTTGATGATCATTACATTCTTAAACTTGTATTCCCATTTGGATTTATGTTATGATCATGTGATTTCATTTCATGTATATGGTTATTTTGCCAAAACATTAAGATATACATGGATACCTCTTGAGTCATTTGCCTTTCATGCAAATCTATATATATGGACTCAATTGTGTTAGAGATATGTATGTATGCTTCTTGTATTGACAAAACATACATATATTATGAAACATTTTTTTTAATAAAATTTTTTTTTTATGATTTTCAAGATTTTAAAAGTTATGATAATTCAAAATTTAAAGGAATATTGAGTTTTATTGTAATTTTCATGATGCCATGCTTCACATAACATTAGTACACTCACATCTCTTGAAAACATTAAATGGACTTTATGGATTAGAGTGTTTTTAGTGCCTTGTGTTTCATTGATCTTTCATGAAAAACCTTTTAACTTATTCCTTGATGGAAGGATCTCGTACTAGTTCTTAAAACAAGTTCATTTAACTAGTTCGAATTCTTCATATGGTAGATTATATGATGTATACACTTATGCTTACTTTTCAATTGGTATCATTGGTTATTTGCAATTGGTATCAATATGACTTCATGTTGTGTATATCCATATTTTGATTGTATGTATGAATGCCTTCAAATTATATCAATTTCTATTGGTATTATCTTGTCATACATATATGTTATCTATTTGTGCTTATTTTACAAGTGGTATTTCCTTTAAAGCACAAAGATTGTTGATGCTAAGCTTAATTAGATTTCAAATTGGTATTTCATAATAAGCTTATGCATTGTGTTTTGAAATTGGTATCAAAAATTCAAAATTTGATTATTTTACAATTGATATCTCAAAATTTGTTGTTACTAAGAAAAAGTTAAAATTTTGTTTTGATAAAGAAAAATTCAAAATTTTTTTGATTTGTATTGTCTATATGCAAGGAGAGCTTAACATCTCTTCCATATGTAGATTCATGTTGAGTATATTATAATTTGAGGAGCTTGACAACTCTTCTTTTCATGATATACGTGTGTAGGGGGAGCTTCACATCTCCTCTTATGCATGACATATTATACGTTATGTGAATTAGGGCTTGTCATCCCTCTTTCATGTAATGTATATGTGTCGGGAAGCTAACTTAACGTCTTCCTCTTCATGAATTTATATCGCATATAAATTTTATTGATTGATTTGTATTTACCCCTCCTTGATCTCTTTGTTTTTAACAAAAGGGGGAGAAAATTTGTTTGATGTATTTTTCTTTGAACCCTTTGTTGATGATTGACAAAAAGGGGGAGAAGAATTTGTGATTTTATATGCATGATTTCATGATTTCCTTACTTAAGGGGGAGAAGTATTTGTTCCTTACTTAAGGGAGAGAAAGATTTTGAGATGGGATTTTGAGTTTTTATACTTGTGCTTTTACTCATGCATCACAAGAAATAAAAGATTTGTTTTGTTTTACATGCATTCATTTGCATACATTTTTATGTGCTTCATTGAATATCTATTGCTTATTTATTATGCATGAGTTAAGGGGGAGCTTCCTTGAAGCTTTACTTTAATCCATGCATATATAACTCCATGAGTTTTGTCATCATCAAAAAGGGGAGATTGTTGGCCCAAAGGCCCTTCACCCTAGTTTTGATGATGATCAACTCATGTAGTTATAGTTACTAATGATCTTGTGTTTAATTAGTGACAGATTCATGATCAAGATCTTAGTAGGTGCATAGCTCAACAAAGGATAAAAGAATAAGATTTGGAGCTTGCATGTGGTGATCCAAGGAGTTTTTGGATCAAGCTTGGACCAAGTCAAGAAGATGAGAAGCCTTCAAGGGAAGACTTCAAGAAGTTGAAGACTTGGGTCTAGGTATAGAATTTGTATTTTTGTTTTAGTAAAAATGTAAAGGATAGATAGTTGGTGGATTGCTCAAGTCTATATCACACACACACTCTTGATTAGAACTCTTGATTTAAAGTGCTTTCATAAAAGATTTTTATGTTTAGAAAAGAATTTTTATTTAGAACAAAGATTTTCTTTGAGACAAAATATTTATCTTGGATTTTGGTATTTCATAGTTCATATCTTTAAACCAAAATCATGATTAGAGCTTTATGTCAAAAACATAGATATTCCATATTGATTGTGTAGTGGATCATATCCATACACACCATGCTTTTAAATGAACTCAAATATCTTGTTTTTGTATTTGATGAAGATTTAGAAAAACAAGTTTGGAAAAACATGTTTTGGAAAAATACATTTTGGTTATTGAGCTAATATTTCCAAGTTACAAAAATAGACCAAAACATCTATAACATGTCTTGATTTTGTGCAAGCATGTTTGTTCTTTCAAGTATATTGGTAAAACTATTTTTGTAGAATTTCTATGTATTTTTAGGATTTTATAAAAGATTTTTAAATCCTGTTTTCTGACCTGGAGACTGGCTGACAGGCCAAACCGGTCGACCGGTCCGGTCGACCGATGTGCACAGCCCTGTGCACGTTGTCAGCACAGTGGCCGGTTGACCGGGTCGGTCGACCGACCAAGAGAGTTTGCTCTCTGGAAATGTCCAGTCGACCGATAGGTCGACCGACAGTTCATTCCAGGTTATCGGTCGACCGAGCCGGTCGACTGGTGGCTGCAACGGTCAGAAAAATGACCGTTGGCCGGTCGACCGGCGGTCGACCGACAGCACTGACACAGCCCCAACGGCTCTATTTTCTGGCAGCCTATAAAAGGGGGTTTTGTCAATTGTTTTGAGGTTAAGATTTTGGAGATTTCTTGAGCAGTTTTTCTGATACTTTTAGAAGAGTTTCTCCACAAGATTTAAGTGCAAATACTTCCAATCAAAAGGAAGAGTTTTTATCAAGAGAGTGTTAAAGTGATTCTTGAGTTTTTCCTCCATAGCTTTCTTTCCTTGATTTTCTCACACCACACTTGAGCTATCCATTGCTAGATATTCCTATAGGTGTGTTGTAGTGAGAGTGCTCTTTAGGTGATCAAGTGTTGTGATCATCAAAGAGATTTTTCTTTGTACTTTGAGGAAGCGGGCAAGTGTGCTCGTTGTGGTTGGAGTTCGGTTGTGAACTCTTGGTGGTTCGAGGTACGGCCTCGGCGAGTCGGTGGACTTGCGTGTGTACGGGACTTGGGAGTCCGAGGGTTTGTAGGTGTACGGCACCGAGGAGAGATCCGGTGGGATCTTGCATAGTGGAAATCCTTCGTGTGTCGAAGGCGGGGATGTAGAGCAAGTGTGCTCGAACCTCGAAACAAACCCTTTGTGTTTGCGATTGCTTACTCTTCCCTCTCTCTCCCTTTGTCTCTTTTATATCTTGCATTTACTTTCATTGTCTTCACTTGTACATGCTTGATATACCCTTGTGCTTATATTGTTATATACTTGCGTGGGATTGCTTGTTAACACTAGTATTCAACCAAGAGAGCCAACGCGGCACCTCAACCCATTCAAGGGGAATCTAGAGGAGCTTGTCCAGAGCCTCGCAAGGGGAATTCGGCAACACTCTTGAGTTATACATAAGTGTTTAATTAAAAGAAGTTTTAATTTGGTCAACTTAGTTTTAATTCCGCATTATTTGTTCATAAGTGACCATTAGATTAGCCATCACCTATTCACCCCCCCTCTAGGTGATCTTACATAATATACATTAAATCATGTAAACTTTGTTTTGATTCTATCTATTCATGAAAACCATATATTTGAACTTGAAATTCAAAATCAGTTAAACCTAAAACTAAACATATTGAAACTTTTGTGTGTGTGAACTTGAGCATATCAATACTATCTATCTTTAAAGATCTAAACACAAACTCAAACAAACCGAGGTCTTATTGTAGAACTCCTTCTTCAAGTCGACTCGATCCAAACACGATCCAAAGAGCTTGACTCCAACTGAGTACTATATGCGATCTTGACGCGCGAGCTCTTGAATCCACATGTGTTAGCTCCAAAACTTCTTTGTTGAAGTCAGACACCTATTAAGATCTTGATCAAATATCTGAGACTAAATAAACACAAGATCATTAGTAAACTATAACTATATGAGTTATTCGTCATCAAAACTAGAGTGAATGGCCTTTGGGCCAACAAAAACAAGATAGATTGAGTGGTGAAAAAAACTTTTAAAAACTCAAGAGAATCACTCTTGATAAACTCTCTTTGATATGACAATGAAGCTCTAAAAACTTGTAGGGAAAACTGTATTGAAGATGGAAAAATAAGCTCTTGAAAATATTGTATAAAACTCACCCAAAACCCCCATATTTATAGGCCAAGAAAAGCTAACTGTTATGGTTCAAAAACTGCTAGAAATAGCCTGTCAGTCGACTGCCTGATTGACCGACCAATGGTCAAATTTCTGAATGTTAGAGTCTGGCGGTCGACCGGGCAGTCGACTGACCACATACCCAAACTGTGCAATAGGTCAAATTGAGCACAATTTTGAGGCCTAAAACATTAGAATTTGGAAATAAATATATAATAAATTTGTAGATCTTTAAGTATTCGTTCTAATGCAACTTAAATAAAATCAATATCATTTCGAAATAGAAAGCTATCCACAAAACACTGAAAGGTGTCAAACTAAAAACTGTAAACTATTTTCAAAACAAGAATAGACTTCAACTCAATATTTTTCATCTTTATCATTTGAATCAGAAAATGATTATTGTAAAATAAATGTAGCTCTAAAAGTTATCTTTGACATGTAATTTAAATCATATTAATTGAATGTAAGAATAAAAAGTTATGGTCATAAAACTATAAGGATATCGAGTAGATCAGCAGAACGGTCAGCCGCCCGGTCGGCCGAGAAAACCCGAGAGCTCTGCAAACTCAGTCGGTCGACCGATCGGTCAGCCGATCTTTACTGCGGTCGGACCTGTCAGTCGACTGAGCTCAAGTCACATAGGCTTGTGCACGTCGGTCGACCGGCTCAGCCTTAAGTCGACCGATCAAGTCGACCGCAAGCCCAAAAACACTTTTTTTAGGGTTATTAAAGATCTTTTTTAATTCATTTTAAATATCATAAAATCTCCATAAATCTCACAAAAATAAGTTCATTGAAAATTATGAAGTACAAATGTGTGATGAAAAATCAACACATGTTATAAACATGTGAACTAGTTTTTCAGATATAAAAATTTAATCAGGAAACTAAAGCTGTATTTTCTGAAAACCAAAATTTTGTGTGTTTGTGTGTGTAAGAGCTTGAGCAATCTACAATTAATCTATCCTTTATGTTTTATCTAAAAATAAAATCTTAACACTTATAAAACATGACACAAGCCTTGAAAATATTCTCTTGAAAATCTTCTGCTCTATCTTGATTTGGTCCAAAACTTGATCCATGAGTTAGACTCCTCTTGAGTACTTGAAGCGATCTTTGGAGCACGAGCTTTTGAATCAACATGTGCTTGCTTTAAAACTTGACTTCGAATTTTTGTTGAAGCTAAACAACGACTAAAATTTTGATCAAATAGCTAAAACTAAATGAGCATAAGATAATTAGTATTATAACTACATGAGTTAATCATCATCAAAACTAGAGTGATGCACCTTTGGTCCAACAATCTCCCCCTTTTTGATGATGACAAAACTCATGGAGTTGTATATTCATGGATTAAAGATAAGCCTCATAGAAGCTCCCCTTAACTCATGCATAGCAAAAACAAATAGATATTCAATGAAGCATATAAACAAAATAAACATATATGCATAAACTAAAACACATAGCATATGCATAAACAAAAAAAATATAGCATGCATATATATACTCTCTAAAATTTTCTTCCCCTTTTTGTCAAATCATCAACAAAGGGGTGAAAAAAACAAACAAGAAAAGATGTGTATGCAATATACATTCATGAAGAGGAGAGACGTTAAGCTAGCTCCCCCCGCATACATGCATTACATGGGAAATGAATGACTAGACCCTAACCCACATAATCATAATATGTAATGCATAGACGGAGATGTTAAGCTCCCCCTATACACGTGTATCACATAAAAAAGAGAGGTCAAGCTCCTCAATATGTAAAATACACTCAACATGAATCTATATATAGAGGAGATGTTAAGCTTCCCTTGCATATAAGCAATACATATTAACTAAATTTTAAAAATTTTGATAACACTTGGAACAAATTTTGGTGAAATAAACAAAATAAATTTTGATATCAATTGAAATAAATTTTGACACCAATTGAAGGTGGAACATGAAGCACATTTTGATACTCAAAAAAAATACCAATTGAAAATCAACATGGATATAAATTATCCTAATTGAAGAAAAATAATCATGGATTATTTTAAACTATTTTCCTCAAAAATAAAGAATTTTCCCACTTCTTTTTGAAATACCAATAAAATCAATGCATAAGCTTGTAAGAGATATAAATTAACATTTAAGATTAAATCAAGCTTAGCATAAACATAATTTGTACTTTAAAGAATATGTATGAACATTTTAATGTAGCACAAGAAATCATATATATGTATGTATGACTACTTTAAATACCAATTTAAAATTTGAAGCATGAATATATAAGAAAACATATATGAGTAATCAAAAAATGAAATATCATGAAAATCAAGTGTATAACTCATATCATTCACCCATATCATGCACATGTTAAAAAGATGTTCTCATGAAGGAGCACAAGACATGGTCGCCCAACCAACTGCCCTTTAAAGGTAGAAGTTTTCAAAGATAGGATTTTAAAAATAATTATAAATTGAAAACACTATCAAATAAAGAATAAATAACTAGTTTAAAGTAATTTTTTTTTTGAGAACTAGTTAAATATCCTTCAAAGAAGAAACAAATTATGTATCTCATGAAGCATGCTAAATACATAAGAAGTGATACTCAAAGTCCATAAAGCACTTACATGCTCATGAAAACTAAGTCATGAGTAAATAAAAGAAATGTTAGTGCACAAAAATCATGTGAATAGAAAATTCATGAAAATAACTCAATAAGGTTCAAAACAAAACTTATATGAAATTCTTTTTCTCAAAAATATGATATAACATATAATCATGTAAGAATCATCAAAACTAAGACATACAATGTACAATCAAATAACAAATTAAGTATATAAAAGAAATAGAGAATGTAAAGCATATATCTCAAACATTGTACATGTATAACACAAATTTTAATAATATTTGCACATGGACATATAATATAGACATTTAAGTCATATAAAAACATGAATAAAAAAGATATACATGTAAATCTATTGAAAACATACATAAATTTTTTTCAAAATACATGCATAGTTTAGGCAACCAATCAACTCAACTATAGGCACAATACAACACATGATAGATTATAGGTTACTTATACTAGCATATAAACATTTAAAGCATTTTCAAAGGTGGAGGAAGAAATAGTTACAATACCGATGTAGCCAATTCATTTCACCAAGACAAGAGGTGGTCCTCCCATCTGTTGGCCCAGAGACCTTCCACTCTAGTTTTGATGATGATTAACTCATGTAGTTATGTTTACTAATAATCTTGTGATTTTAGTTTCAGATCATTTAGCAAGATATTAGTTGGTGATTGCTTCAACAAGAGGAGATTGGAAGATTTCACATGGTGATTTCAGAGCCCGAGCATCAAGATCTTTCATTGCACTCGCTCGTGGATCACGGTTTGGATCGAGTCGACTTGAAGATTGAAGATCGTCAAGAAGACTTAGGTATCCATAGTTTAGTGTGTTTAGATCTATTTGTAAAGATTAGATAGTTGATATGCTCAAGTTCACAACACACACAAGTTTTATGTTTTTGGATATTGGTTTTCATGAATAGTAGATCAAAATAAGTTTAAATGGTTTTTATGTATATTAGATGCGTTCGATATACATACATGCTTCATATCTTAGACAAACTTATTTTGATATGCCTATCATGAGTTTTAGAAAAAATCAGATTTCCTATTGAAAAATTCAAGTTTGGTAAAATACAGTTTTTGGTTTTTGATAATATTTGCAAGACACAAAAATGGTTCAAACTGTTTGATATTTGTCTTGAAATATTTATCACATGTTTGTATATCCATGTAATATGATAAAACTATTTTTATGGATTTTTAGAAGATTTATGGGATTTATTAGAATAATTTTACCCTATTTTTCTGACCCAGAACAGTGCCTGACAGGCTCTGTCGGTCGACCGCACGGTCGACCGGACCAGGAGCCGATCGACCGGTCAGTCGACCGACGTGCACAGAACTGTGCACGTTGGGCTGGCACTTGGGCCGGTCGACCGGGCGGTCGACCGGACCAGAAACCTCTGCTCTCTGTTTTTCCACGGTCGACCGGCCGGTCGACCGCTGGTAACCAACGGTCAAAAATATGACCGTTGGCGGTCGACCGCCAGCTGTTCTGGCTGACAAAAAACAGCCAAACGGCTATTTTTTGGAGAAGGCTATTTAAGCCCCATCTCTTTGGGTTTTTGAAAAAGATTTTTAGAGCCAAAAAATCCAGATCTCTTCTAGTGTTTTAAACAAAAAGTTTTTGAATCAAATTGCTATTCTTTGTTTTATTTTCAAGGGTTTTGGAAAAATCAAAGAAAACTAGGTTTTTAGGATATTGTTTTGGATTTCATTTCTATCATTTACAAGAGATTTCCCAAGTAGTTTTTCTTTGTTATTTGATTTCCAAAAACACCTTGATTTTCCACACTTGAGCTATATCTCCTATCCTATCTATTTAGGATTTTTGTTTTGTGGAAAAAGAGATTGTTTGTGGTTGTGATATACCACTTGTTGTAAAAACCCTTTGTTGGTTGCTCCCTCTTTGGTAGAAGTTGAGGTTGTGGTTTACTCCCTCTAGTGAGAGGTGGAGTTGGTGTTTGTATCCCTCTTCGATAGAGGTGATTTGTGGTTGTTTGGCTACGGGCCTACCCCTCTTGTTGAGGTGGTGTTTGTGTTTGCCTCGGTGGAGGTGTGGTTGTATTGAGAGAGGAGTTCGGTACTCCCGGTGTTGTACAAATCCTCCTCGGTGGAGGTTCCCTCAGTGGGAGTCCTAGATGGACGAGATAGTAGATTGGAAATCCTTCTCGGTGAAGGCGGGGACGTAGAGCTAGGGGCTCGAACCTCGAAACATATCTTTGTGTTTGCGTTTGATCCATTGACTCTAACCCTCTCTCTTTATTATTGTGCCTTGCATCTATTCATATTGCTCATTCATATTATATGCTTGGTTTGTTTGTGTGTGCCTCACTTGTGCCTAACCGCGAGAGCTTCATATAGCGCCTCAACTCTTATTCAGAGGAATCAAGAGGAGTTAGTCCAGAGCCCTTCACGGGGAATTCGGCTATACTCGTTGGTTGTACTAGGTGTTGTTGCAAATTAGTTTTGTAATTCCGCATTTAGTTTTTTAGATTAGCACTATCACCTATTCACCCCCCCTCTAGGTGATTTCAATTGATATCAGAGCCTCCGCTCCTGATACTTAAGTTTAACCACTTAGGAGTGAGATCCTGTTTGCTAATCTACATTTGCATTTGCACATACATTTGTTTGCACACACCCATGGATTGCTTTTCACCTCCCATGTTCGATGTCTCCAACATTGACACATGGAAATATAGGATGTCCATGTATTGAAGACCTTAGGTTTGCATGTTTTCCTTGCCGCTATCAAGAAATGCTATCTTGGTAATAGCAATCATATAGGGGCCAATGCACTAGCCCTTGAGGCTATTAGAAGCACGCTTTCTAAAGATTATCTTATGCTTGTTTCTAACCTTGATTCCGCTTTTGTAGTGTGAAACAAATTGACAACCACCTCCATCTCCAAGCTTCAATTGCAAATCCAACCGGAGGAGTCTAGTGGAGAATCCGAGTCTCAATGCTATATGGTCCAAGGGAATGACTCCCTTGAGGTACATTCGGATACTCAACTAGATAGTGCTAGATCTTCATTTGATGATCATGATAGTATGGATGCCGATGCTTTAAATGAAGAGTTATCTATTGCTTGTGAGAATCTCCTTGAAAAATATAAAGTTTTGAAAAAGAAAACTTATAAATTATCAAAAGAAAATAAGGATTTGTTTTCAAAACTTGAGTTGGCTTTACAAGAGAAGGTTGAGTTTTCAAATGAGTGTGACTCCTTGAAAACCCAACTTGAACTTGTTTTAAATGAAAACAAGATTTTGAAAAATAAAAATGATTGTAATGAAGTTTTGAAGAAAAATGAGTCTTTAACTTTAAAACTTGATTTTGTTTTAAAAGAAAATGATTCTTTGAAAATAAAAATTGCTTCTATTTCTAAGGATTTAGAAGATTGTTTAAAGAAAAATATTGTTTTGAAAAATGATATGTCTACACATGTTTGCCATGCTAGGATAGTTTCATCTAGCACACCTATTGCATGCTCCACTTCTTCTAATATTGAAAAAGATATAAATTTGTTAAAGAAGAATATGGATTGTTTGGGCTCTACTTTGAGCCAATGTGCCAAGAGCCATACACGTTTGGAATCGTTGTTTCGAAAGAAACAAGTTCCATCTTTGCATGCACACCATACACGACATACACATGCTTCTCACGGTCACCACCATCACACCATGTATGCTCATGTGTACACATGTACACATTGTGGACGTAAGGGTCACCTTGCTAGATTTTGCTATGATAGAATACATGTTGAAAATTTAGCAAATAATTTTGTTTGGGTTAGGAAAGGTGCTAACCCCCATGGACCCAAAAGAGTATGGGTACCAAAGACCACCCCTCTTATGTTTGATGTAGGTGTGGGCTCTCGCATGACGTGAGAGTAGCGGTACCTTGAAGTGGATGCGTTCCGTGCTTAAAGGAAACTATTTGAATGCATCACTTTCAAGGGGAGTTTAGTGGGAGGACCACCTTGGTTTGGAGAACTAGAGAGGTGCCTTCATCGGTTTTGGTATCTATCTCCAACTCCCGTTTATATTTACATGCTTTCATATCATTATTTATAGCATGTTTTGATTATTATGAAAATGCCATGATTATTAGATCATTGACATGCATGTATAGCTTTTGAGACACCCATGTTTAATATGCATCATTCTTTGTGTTCTCGCATATGTTTAGCTATTATGTATATCATAGGTCTAATAACATGTGGATTTACATAATGATCAGTTTTATTTTTATCATGTTGATTTATGTTTTGTTTTGATGCTTAATGATTTGATTATATGTTTAAATGTTAGTTTTTCATTAAGACTAGGATATATACTTGTACATATAGTGGGCCACAAATAGATCATTATATGTTTGTGCTTTAACGCTTATTTGAACCCATTAGATGTGCTAGTATAGGCTAGTTTTGATGATTCATGCATTTAACTTGTATACCTATTTTATCCATGTTTCATATTTTCATGTTTAAAGGAATTCCACATGAGCTTAATTGAACATTTTCATGATGCCATGTTTCACATTACACTTTTGCACTCACTTCATTTAAATGTTTCTCATGATTATGTTTTTCATGAGTATGAATGGGCTTTATGGACTTTGAGTGTTTAGTGATCATGTGATTTACATGTTTTTCATGAAATATTTTTGTTTTATTCCTTACTTGAAGGATTTCGTACTAGTTTACAAGTTTTTTTTTCATTTAACTAGTTGCGATATTCTTCATATGGTAGAGATTTTCAAACATACTTTACTTTCAAACCTATTTTTTTGAAAACCCCTACCTTCTACGGGCGGCTGGATGGGAGTCCATGCCTTGTATGTTCTTTATTGAAAATCATTTTAAACATGAGCATGAATGGGTGGTAGGTTATATGAGATATATATTTGATATTATTGTTGTTTCAATTGGTGTCATTGGATTCTTTCAATTGGTATCAATATTGATATTTTTGTATACTCATATATATTTTTATGTATGTATGCTTACTCTTCAAATAGTATCAATTTCGATTGGTATCTATTTTTCATACATATATATATTTTGTTTATGCTAAGCTTGAGTTTTAATGATCATCATGTTTCAATTGATTAGTTTTTAATTGGTATTCTAATACAAGCTTAGACATTGTTTTATTTGGTATTTCATAAAGGGGGAGAAAACTCGTATTTTATCTTTCAATTAGTATTTGGTTTACCATTGGTTTTGTATTTCACTCCCTTGCTTTATGATAGAAAATAATAATTTCAATTTGGTATCATATGTTTAAAAAAAATAATACTTTAAATTGGTATCAAGATTGTATTTGTTTTCTCAAAATTGGTATCAAGATGCTTATTTGTTTACTCAATTGGTATCAAGATTTTGTTTACTTTCATTGGTATCTATTGATCTAATTCTTTCAATTGGTATCCATGCAAATTTATATTGATTTGTTTGTTTGACCCCTTTTGTTAATTCTTTGTTTCGAACAAAAAGGGGGAGAAGAATGTTTTGTTTTTACTTTAACCCCTTTGTTGATGATTGACAAAAAGGGGAGAAGTATTTGAGTTTATATGCATGTTTTGTTTTATTTATTAGTTTGTCATTTAATTGTTTAATTGGTATCAAGAGCATTTCATTGCTATTAAGAGCATGTTTTTATTGATATCAAGAGCACGTTTTATGCATGATGCATTTCATATGTTTGGTATCAAGAACATGTTTTTGTATTTGGTATCTTGTTTTATGCATATCTATGCATACATGTTTATGAGCTTTCATTGCATATTTATTATGTTTATTGCTATGCATGAGTTAAGGGGGAGCTTCTTTGAAGCTTAACTTTAATCCATGCATATATAACTCCATGAGTTTAGTCATCATCAAAAAGTGGAGATTGTTGGCCCAGAGGCCTTCCACTCTAGTTTTAATGATGATTAACTCATGTAGTTATGTTTACTAATAATCTTGTGATTTTAGTTTCAGATCATTTAGCAAGATATTAGTTGGTGATTGCTTCAACAAGAGGAGTTTGGAAGCTTTCACATGGTGATTCCAGAGCCGAGCATCAAGATCTTTCATTGCACTCGCTCGTGGATCACGGTTTGGATCGAGTCGACTTGAAGATTGAAGATCGTCAAGAAGACTTAGGTATCCATAGTTTAGTGTGTTTAGATCCATTTGTAAAGATTAGATAGTTGATATGCTCAAGTTCACAACACACACAAGTTTTATGTTTTTGGATATTGGTTTTCATGAATAGTATATCAAAACAAGTTTAAATGGTTTTTATATATATTAGATGTGTTCGATATACATACATGCTTAATAACTTAGACAAACTTATTTTGATATGCCTATTCATGAGTTTTAGGAAAAATCAGATTTCCTATTGAAAAATCCAAGTTTGGTAAAATACAGTTTTTGGTTTTTGATAATATTTGCAAGACACAAAAATGGTTCAAAATGTTTGATATTTGTCTTTAAATATTTATCACATGTTTGTATATCCATGTAATATGATAAAACTATTTTTATGGATTTTTAGAAGATTTATGGGATTTATTAGAATAATTTTTACCCTGTTTTTCTGACCCAGAACAGTGCCTGACAGGCTCTGTCGGTCGACCGCACGGTCGACCGGACCAGGAGCCGGTCGACCGATCGATCGACCGACGTGCACAGAACTGTGCATGTCCAGCACTTGGGCCGGTCGACCGGGCGGTCGACCGGACCAGAGAGCTCTGCTCTCTGTTTTTCCACGGTCGACCGGCCGGTCGACCGCTGGCAGCCAACGGTCAAAAATATGACCGTTGGCGGTCGACCGGGCAGTCGACCGCCAGCTGTTCTGGCTGACAAAAAATAGCCAAACGGCTATTTTTTGGAGAAGGTTATTTAAGCCCCATCTCTTTGGGTTTTTGAAAAAGATTTTTAGAGCCAAAAATTCCAGATCTCTTCTAGTGTTTTAAACAAAAAGTTTTTGAATCAAATTGCTATTCTTTGTTTTGTTTTCAAGGGTTTTGGAAAAATCAAAGAAAACTAGGTTTTTGGGATATTGTTTTGGATTTTCATTTCTATCATTTACAAGAGATTTCCCAAGTAGTTTTTCTTTATTATTTGATTTCTAAAAACACCTTAATTTTTCACACTTGAGCTATATCTCCTATCCTATCTATGTAGGATTTTTGTTTTGTGGAAAAAGAGATTGTTTGTGGTTGAGATATACCACTTGTTGTAAAAATCCTTTGTTGGTTGCTCCCTCTTTGGTAGAGGTTGAGGTTGTGGTTTACTCCCTCTAGTGAGAGGTGGAGTTGGTGTTTGTATCCCTCTTCGATAGAGGTGATTTGTCGTTGTTTGGCAACGGGCCTACCCCTTTTGTTGAGGTGGTGTTTGTGTTTGCCTCGGTGGAGGTGTGGTTGTATTGAGAAAGGAGTTCGGTACTCCCGGTGTTGTACAAATCCTCCTCGGTGGAGGTTCCCTCAGTGGGAGTCCTAGGTGGACAAGATAGTGGATTGGAAATCCTTCTCGGTGAAGGCGGGGACGTAGAGCTAGGGGCTCGAACCTCGAAACATATCTTTGTGTTTGCGTTTGATCCATTGACTCTAACCCTCTCTTTATTATTGTGCCTTGCATCTATTCATATTGCTCATTCATATTATTTGCTTAGTTTGTTTGTGTGTGCCTCACTTGTGCCTAACCGCGAGAGCTTCATATAGCGCCTCAACTCTTATTCAGAGGAATTAAGAGGAGTTAGTCCAGAGCCCATTACGGGGAATTCGGCTACACTCGTTGGTTGCACTAGGTGTTGTTGCAAATTAGTTTTGTAATTTCGCATTTAATTTTTTAGATTAGCACTATCACCTATTCACCCCCCCCCTCTAGGTGATTTCACCATCATGCTTCCTTGACAGCGATGCATCCATTTGGTATATCCTTCAAACTTGAATTGCATCCACCACCAAGCATCAATCTTCTCACGTCTTGTGAGATCTCACACCTGCATCAAAAATAAGAGGTCGAGACTTTGGTACCCATATTTTCTTATTGGGTCCATGAGGGTTAGCATTATAAGGAATCCAAACATTTTTATTTACAAAATTTAAAGAATTAATTTTATCAAAACAAAATTTTGCAAGGTGGTCTTTGCGACTAAAATGTGTACATGTGTACACTCTAGCATGCATATGAGTGGTGGAGTGTGATATGGTGTACATATGTATGCCGTGGGGTTTGTGCATGAACATGTGAAATTTATTTTTTGCGAAACATGAATTCCAATTTATTATGGTTAAATGCACATTGGCTCAAAGTGGAGCCCAGACTATCAATTTTCTTCTTCACAATGAAAATATCATGGTCAATTTTGAAAGAAGAAACATGAGAAACAAAATTCTTTTTCCTCTTAGAAATAGAAATATTTTTCTTTTCTTTCAAAATTATTTTCTTTTTTAAGGAGTCATTTTCCTTCAAAACAACCTCCTTTTCTTTTTTCCACCAAAATAATTTTCATTTTCAAAGATTCATTTTTTTTTAAAACACATTCAAATTTATTTTTAAAAAAAATCTTTTTTTAACACAAAATTATTTTATTTTTAATTTTAATTTTTAATTTTTAGCAAATCATATTTTTCAAGGAGTTTTGGCAAAACAATGCAAGGTCATCATATGACATCTCAACTTTTTCATCTAACTCGGAATCAGAATTTACCTCAAGGGGGTCATCCTCTTGGACAATGTTGCACATGTTTAAAGTAGCACTTTCATCATCCGAGTCACTCTTTTTGTCATATGTCGTTTGTTCCCCAATAGAGCAAAGAGCATTCCATACTACAAAAGCCGACTCAATGTTAGAAACCCTAGATAGATAATCATCATTTAGGGTTGACTTTAAAGCATGAAGGACTTTTGCATTAGCCTCTAAATGTTTACCATTTATAAAATAAGAATCTTTAATAGTGACAAAATAAACATGAATACTTAGGGCTTTAAGGTACATGGACATCTTAACTTTTCAAGTTTGGAGGTTAAGAATGTCAAACATGAGAGATGTCATGAAATCCATGAGTGTGTGTACAAATATTGTGATTTGTTAAAATGAGAATCTTTAACTCAAGATTGTTAGATCCAAATCAAGAGCACCAAGCTCTGATATCAATTGTAGGTCACCTAAAGGGGGTGAATAGGTGACTAGCTAATGTAATGTAAAACTAATATGAAATTAAAGACTAATTATGCAATCTAAAAACTATTATGTTAACACATAATGTAACTATCTCCTCAAAATTTCTCTAAATTAAGAGTTGAGATGCCACTATGACTCTCTTGATTGAATACAAGTGTGAGCAAAAAACCCAAGCATATATTCAATTAAGCACAAATATATCAAGCATATAAAAAGATGAACAATATAAGCATGCAAGATATAAAACACAAGTAAGAGAGAAAGTAATCGCAAATACGGGAGAATTGTTTCGAGGTTCGAGCACACTTGCTCTGCATTCTAGCGTTCAACACTACGAAGTATTTTCACTATAAACGATCTTGCAAGATTACTCGGTGCCACAACATCTACAACGAGCTCTATCAAGAACTCTTAGACCCGCAAGTCCCCTCACTTGTTCCCATAAGAACAACACACGCGAACCCGTAAGCTCGCCAAGGCCGCAACCTCTACAACTCCTCCAAATACAAAGGTGAAATACTTGGTGATCACTTCTCTTGATCACCAACAATTACTCTCACAAACAAGGATCCTATAGGATGAATATAGTAATGGAAAGATCAACTTTGTGTGAGAAAACTAGGTAGATTGAGTGGTGAAAAAACTCAAGAAAAACTTTTAAAAACTCAAGAGAATCACTCTTGATAAACTCTCTTTTAATATGACAATGAAGCTCTAAAAAGTTGTTGGGAAAACTCTATTGAAGATGAGATACTAAGCTCTTGAAAACTTGTATAAAACTCACCCAAAACCCCATATTTACAGGCCAAGAAAAACTAACCGTTATGGTTTAAAAACTTTTAAAAATGGCCTGTCGGTCGACTGCCTGGTTGACCGACCAACAGTCAAATTTCTGAATGTTGGAGTCTGGCGGTCGACCGACCACAGACCCAAACTGTGCAATATTTCAAATTTGAGCACAGTTTTGAGGTCTAAAACATTAGAATTTGGAAACAAGTATTTTATAAATTTTAAGTATTTTTTTAATTCAACTTAAATCAAATCAATATCATTTCGGAATAGAAAGTTATCCACAAAATGTTGAAGGTGTTAAACCAGAAACTGTAAACTATTTTCAAAACAAGAATAAACTTCAACTTAATATTTTACATATTTATCGTTTGAATCTGAAAATGACATTGAACAATAAATGTAGCCCTGAAAGTTATCTTTGAAATGCAATTTAAATCATATTGATTAAATGTAAGAATAAAAAGTTATAGCTATAAAACTATAAGAATGTCGAGCAGATCAGCAGAACGGTCGGCCGCCCGGACCGAGAAAACACGAGAGCTCTGCAGGCTCCGTCGGTCGACCGATCGGTCGGCCGATCTTTGCTGCGGTCAACCGGTCGGTCAACCGAGCTCAAGTCACATAGGCTTGTGCACGTCTTGTGCACGCTGGTCGACCGCTCGGTCGACCGACAGCCTAGGTCGACCGGTCGGTCGACCGCAAGCAGCCCAAAAACACATTTTTCAGGGTTAATAAAGATCTTTTTAAATTCATTCTAAATATCATAAAATCTCTATAAATCTCACAAAAATAAGTTCATTGAAATATTATGAAGTACAAATTTGTGATAAAAAATTAACACATATTATAAACATGTGAACTAGTTTTGAGATATAGAAATTTAATCATGAAACCAAAACTGTATTTCTGAAAACCAAAGTTTTGTGTGTGTGTGTATAAGAGCTTGAGCAATCCACAACTAATCTATCATTTACATTTTATCTAAAAATAAAATCTTAACACTTATTGTAGACTGTCTAAAAATCACTGAAGACAAGTCGTCAGATGCAGAGCCCATACTTCAGACGCAAGGCTGAGAAAAATCATTGACGTAATACCAAGACGTGAGGTTCGAAACCTGCGTCTCAGCTTCATTACGAAGCCAAGATGTAAAGCTCGAACTCCACGTCTCAGCATCATTGTGAAGCCAAGATGCAGAGCTCGAAACCCGCGTCTCAGCATCACTGCGAAGCCAAGACGTGAGGCTCGAAGCCCGCGTCTCAGCAGAGATTGATGCTCGCGTCTCAATACCATAGCATTACCTAAATGCAGGCTCGAGGCCCGCGTCTAGGATCATCTCAATAGCAAAATGCATAGCTCAATCCTGCGTTTCAACTGCAAATGAGCCCTACGTCTCAGTTATAACTCCCCCTATTACTGGGTCAAGTACTGCCCACGTAATGAGGGGAGTTAACCCCATTATGGAGGATTTTTAGGGGACAATTTTACCCCTAAAATTTCTATAAATAGCTTAGTTTGCTATTGAAGAGGGGCAAAAAATTCTTCAATTGAGCAAGATTTATAAGTAGTTCAACTCTGTTACCAACTTGCTGAGTTCAAATTATTGCCTAACTCTCTTTGAGATTTCATTGGATAGGGTTGTGCTATTCCATCTGTGATTCAAGGAGAAGAGTTCCAGAAGAGCTTGACGTTCACCCGGTCAACGAAAAATAAGAATCACCTTTCACCGCTACACAAAGAACCCAGCTTTAAATAAAGAGAAGATCTAAGTTTGAGTGTCTTCTCTCTCTTGTAATTGAAATTTCGAGTTGCTGTAATTTTTCATTGGTTCAAGAAAATTTGCGATATACACTTTCAAAATCTCCCCTCGTACACTTACAAATATGACACAAGTCTTGAAAATCTTCTCTTGAAAATCTTCTTCTCCATTTTGAATTGGTCCAAAACTTGATCTATGAGCTAGATTTCTCTTGAGTACTTGATGCGATCTTTGGAGCGCGAGCTCTTGAATCAACACATGCTATCTTTAAAACTTGACTTCGAATCTTTTATTGAAACTAAACACCGACTAAGATCTTGATCAATTATCGAAAATTAAATGAGTACAAGATCATTGTACTATAACTATATGAGTTAATCATCATCAAAACTAGAGTGATAGGCTTTTGGGCCAACAAGATAGAGTAAGAAAGGCCAATCTAGACTCGAGCACAGGCGCGACTAGAGTTCGCGAGGGCGAGGGGGCGAGGACTGATCACAGAAGGAGATGTAGGCGACTGGGCTGTCAGCGCTCGGCCGCTGGCCGGCGCTCGGCCGCTGGTGGACTTGCAGGAGCATGTGGTGGCGCAGAGAAAGAGAACTTGCTGTGTCATTAAATGGGAGAGAGAGGTGAGGAAAAGGTCAAGTATAGGTTTTGGGTTAGGCTGCTAGGTTGAAAGAGAAGACAAAGAGAAGGAGGAGAAGATAATGAAGGGGAGGTGGACAGTCGACGCTGGCTAGGTCGCTGGTGACGGCGTGGTCGGTGGGAGCAGGGGAAGCAACGGGGCTGGGGAGAGAAAGAGAGGGGAGCTAGGGTTTGATAAGAGGAAAAGAAGAGGGGAAGATGAACAGTGTGTCTTCTATTTTTTTGAGATTTTTCTTTTTTTGAATTTTTCTAGAATTTTGAAGGAGGATTGAATAGTAAGAAGGGGATAGGATAACTAGTTAGAGTTTCACACTCTTAATTAGGGTAGTTAGAGTTTTACACTCCTAAACTAGAATTTCCTAGAGTTTCACACTTCTAAAAGGTTTTTGGGAAGAATTCATCTCTCACACAAATTTGAGGAATTTTTATGATATTAATTCATTCATTTAAAAGACGAATACATGAGGGTCTTTTATAGGCATTACAAAACTTGATTTTCAAATTACATCCAACGTGGTATTAAAATAAAAAATGCAATAAAAGAAAAATTCATAATAATACTCAAAACTACTTGAGTCAGATAGAAGAAGTGCGCCTTCATCTTTATTGGTACACACGCCATGTCTTCGTCTTGATATCTGCATCAGTTTACTTCCAATAACAATGTAGTGTACGAGAAATTTAGCACTCTTATTCGGTTACTGAAAAACAAAAGAAAATATAAAATTTAGTTCTGTCAAGTGTGGTCAAATTCATAGACCATTTCTCTTGCCCTATGTTGGGCATTCATTGACGCAAACACGGATGCAAACAACGTTGATTAGATCTCGTTCTAGTGCCAATAAACTCTGAAAGAAACTTTCAGATAGAAATATTGCTGGAATCCACAAGCAGGCAGCTCGAATCTATGAGCCAAAAGAAACAATTTGAATCTATGAGCAAATTTGAAATAGGAAAACTTAAAGTTTATTTCAGCAAAATTCGATTGCTTACAATTACAAAGATATAATGACTTTACATAGGCAAATAAAGAAGAGTACTCATCTCACTAGAAAACTAAAACTAAAAAAACAAAAACGAAACAATTTGAAATCCAAAACGGACCCGAACACCAACTCCTAAATAGAATCAGATACGCATAAACACAATAGGACTGTCGACAGCTAAAGGGTGTTGTCGATAGTCATAAGACAGACTATAAACCCTTAACTTTCCCGGGGGATCTGCAGACAGGCTAGAAGACAGGTCTGTTGATGATGGCTGCTTCTAGGTGATCTCTTCCTACATTAGTCTTCTTCCTTTGGATTCTAGTCGGAGTCCATGCCTCCATTTGCAGCTTCCACCTCCACTATCCCTTCAACTTTGGGCTTGCAATCCTTCAGGGCTTGAATCAGGGTATTGAGACAAGCTTCAATGTCGTGGTTGGCAATTCCATCCAAAGTCTTTGGCATCAGATTTTCAGCCACATCAGCAGGTGTGATATTGTTTTTCTCCATTAGCTCCTCTATGTCATTGAACAAGACATGATCCTCGATCCCCAAATAATTCTTTGCGAGCACCTTGAATGCCTGGAATGTGCAGTAGGAGAGCTCGATGTGCATGTCCATCCTGCCTCTCCTCGTGAGGGCTGGATCCAGCTGGTCCACATAATTAGTCGTGAACACTATCAATCTCTCGCTGCCGCAGGCTGACCATAGACCGTCGATGAAGTTAAGGAGCCCTGAAAGGGTGACCCTGCTCTCCTCCTTGTCTGGTTTCTTCATCTCAGCCTTGACCTTCTCCTCGGCTGATTCTTCTCCCTTCTTATTTTTCCTTTTCCCTGACAGGTCCAAAGAACAATCAATGTCTTCAATCACAATGACAGATTTGCTTGTAGTCTCTATGAGCAGCTTCCTCAGAGATGTGTTGTCCTTGACAGCAGTCAATTCAAGATCAAACACGTCATAGTCCATTAGATTAGCCATGGCCGCGATCATAGTGGACTTCCGGTCCCTGGCGGACCATACAGCAAGTATCCTCGCTTCCACGGCTTCCCTACCTTGGAGTAGTATTCCTTGCTTTCCCTGAAGGCTAAGAGATCCTGGACTATGGCGTGCTTCTTTTCTGGATCCATTGCAACCGTGTCAAACGTGGCCGGGTGCTCGAATGGAACATGGCTCCACTCCAGCTTCTTGTACTCGAACCTGTCATAGCTCGGATTGTTGGTATGGAGCTTCCTCTGTCGCTTTTGGATCTTGATAGCCTTTCCTTCCTCCATCACATGGCGAAGGTAGGATTCATGGATTAGCTTCTTCTGAGCCTGGTGAAAGACTAGCCTGTAGCACCTGTCATACCGAAAAGTTCCCGTTGCAAATTAAACAACTGTTCGAATACAAATTCTGGGATACACTTTGCTCCTCAAACAAACGAATACCTTTGTTTTAATTGTGAACAGAAACCAATAATATAGATCAATAATATAGCTAATAGAAATTATCTTCCAGCAATTCAGAATTTTGATTCACCAAAAGTACCTGTGGTCCTCTGGTCCTGGGTAAATAGAGAAGGTCTGTCTCTTTGGGGTTGTCTTTCTGGAGTACCACCAAACCTTGGCACCTTGAAATTCATCAGTGACCTCTTCGTGCTCGTCCATGCTCATGACAAGGTTCGTCTTGTCGCGGTCCATCTCGGCCTTGAGGCGCTTGGCCCGTTCAGTGCAGGAGCTAGAGAGGAAGGACTCGATCACGGAGTAGGCCTCGCTGCGCATGAAGCGCTCCCCGCTGTATTCAGGGAAAGTGATCTCGATGTAGGGGTAGAAAACATGCATCAGTTTATGAGCATATTTCATTATGTACGTGTCTAATTGGTGCGGAAAGAACTGACGCGCCATCGCCCAGAAGAACATGAGGCTCGCAATGGCTGAACCTGCCCCTGCCCATCTCTCACCAAACACCATCGTCGTCGTCTTCTTCTTCTTTGCTTCAGACTTCTCTGCTGCTCCCCTCAAATTTGTCTTATTTATGTACACAAGCTTTGGTCAAGTCAAGTCTACTTGATATTATTAATGTAGTTGCTGGTGGTGTGTCATAAGTTGTCTGAGGTCATGTAAGTGATAGACGGAATAGTCCTTCGCGCGATGTGAACCGTCCATCACAGCTGATTAACGACACGATGGGAAGAGAGAAAAAACACGTTTTGTGATGAGTCCACAAAAAGCAATTTTGTTTTTCTCACTATCCATGAGGTTGTCCATCAGCTGTGATGGACGACTGACATTGTACGAAGGACTAGGTGATCCTTCTCTGGAAAGAGCTAACCCGCTTGGCATGTAAGGAACTGTTTGGCTATTGGAAAAGAAAGGAAGAAAATGTGTGTGAGCTCTGCGTTCAGTTTCCAAGCATTAACCCTCAAATTGGTTTTGGATTACTTGTTTGTGTGGTCAGCTTGATTACCTCATCGATGTTCAAGTTTGAGCATGCGCGCACCCTGCAGTCACCAAACTTGACTGCCAATTTAGGCAGCAATTATCATGTCACTTTGTGTGATGCATTCACTGAAATCTTCTCTTATTTTTAATTAGGGTTATTCAGATTTATACCTTTTAAATCTCTAGTACTAAAATTTATCTTTCAAATCCTTAAGATTAGAATTTTGTCCGTGAAAATCTTTTAGATCTTAATAAGTTGGGGTACTGTTATTGCCACCCCAAAAATGATAAAAGTCCTTCATGGATTAAGGCGTCCCCAAAATTGATAAAAGCATCCCAAAAAAAAAAAAAATTAAAAATGACCAAAGTACCCTTTCCTTCTTCTCCTTCTCCGGCGACCCCCTTCCTCCGACGAACCCCCCTCCAGCCCCCCCCCCCCCCCCCCCCCCTCCTCCCCCGTCCCAGGCCGGCTCCCCCACCTCCGCACCACTCCCCCCCCCCCACCCCAACTCCCCCCACCCGCCCACTCCCTCCGCCCCTCCCCGGCCTCCCCCCAGCCAGGGCTATCGGGAATGGTTCGTTCTAGGTGGAGCATATGAAGCTCCGGGATGGACGAATATGATGCATCAATGGTGTTCAGATCTAAGGTAAGTGCAAGTGAAGCCGGCGGGCAGTAACAGTGGCGCAAGATAAGCGGGAAGCTTACGGTGGCAGCATGTTGCTCGGCTTGCGTGATGGTCCTGGAGGCTACAACAAGCAACAATGGCTGTAGGATACAGTGCGGGTGGTAGTTGATATTAAGTTGTGGAGCTTAAATTATTGTCTTGACAGATTGTCGCCCTCCGAAGAGTCTTTACGTGGGTCAACCTACATGGTCAGGTCGTCGTGGGGTTGGAAGGGGGCGAGGAGCCCCCCGAGGGGTGTTGGAGGCAGGGCCCCCGGAGCAAAATTTCTTCGAGGAGTCCCCTTGCAGATCCCAGAGCGAAGTGCGAAAGCATTCCGGTAAAGAAGTTAGGGGAGTTCGGAATTTTAGGTTGAGGACAAGTCGGAGTCTCGTTCTGGAGTAGCAGCTTGGTCTCGGGACTCGGTTTCAGAGAAGCGTCTCGAATATGCATATCGGTGAAGCGGTTCAGTCTGGGAGCTTCGTAACCCGTGAAACTTGGGGAACGCGTCATGGGTAGTTTGGTAATTTCACAACTTATAGCCCTAATTCTCTCTATAAAAGGAGATGAGCCGTCAATAGGATTGAGTAAAGCGTGTGCATGTTATTGTAAATACAGAGTGGATATAAGGTTCTCTCTTCTTCTCTTGCAATCTCTCTGATAATATAGTAGATTTGTATGTGACTACGTGGTTTTTCTCGATTTGGATTTTTCACGTAAATTTCTGGTGTCTATAATTGTGTGTTTGATCTGTGTTCTTTCTTCTTTCCCAATTCGTTCCCCCCAACAACTGAGTAGCGGGGCACAAAGCTGAAGGTGTCGGCCTAAGAGCGATGATCAAAGGTGCGCACGGAGGCTCGTTCACCAAGGCCCATGGAGGTGGTCGGGCCAGTGATCGCTGGAGTCAAGCTATGAAATCTTGAGGCACTCGGCGGTGCGCGGGGAAGCCCAAAGATAATCTAAGGATGCATGGTGAGTGGTAGCTAGCGCCATGGCGGCTCGTGATGGAAGCGCAGAGACGCGTGGGTGACCGTGAGGTAGGGCAATGGCACATTGGCAACGTGCGTGGATCGACGCGTCAGGCTGAGTCATTGTCGAAGGGCGAGCTGTGGTGCGCTCAGGTAGCATGCATGTAGCGTGTGGAGTGACAGTCGGAGGCGGAGATGCACAAAGGGCCGGTGGTCACGAGTGTGGCGGCGGCGTAGCAGCGTGTGACAGAGATCACAGATGTCATGTTGAGGCGGCCACGGTGGTGCACAGCGGCGCGAAGTAGCACCGGAGGCATGCAGAGATTGGCATTGAGGTCCGGTGAGAGACGTCACCGAGAAAGAAGCTCGAAGACTCTTGGGTTCTTTCTTCTTCGGTTGAAAGGAGAAGGAAGGGCTACATTAATCTTGTGGTCGGTTCTTTTTTCTTTTTGCTAATAAACTCAATCGCCAACATAATTCATCGGCGACCTCCGTGGAGCAAACTAGGGATCTGGACAAGGCCATGTTGGTGGGAGAAATAATTGGGCCGAAATCGGGGCCATGTCTGTAGCACGCATGTGATTCGAACGTGGGACCTCTCACAGGGAGCAGAGCTTAACAACCCAGAGAGAACTGCAAGGCCACATGCCTGAGATGCTCGGTTGTTGAAAGGACCGCAAGGTTGGTTTTTTATTTTTTTTGCTAGAAAATCACTGCACATCGAGATTCAACTGACGATCAATAGAAAGCAAATGCGGGACCTAACTAGTGGTCATGGTGGCGTTGTTGAAAGGGAAGAGGAGAGGAGTCAAGGAGAAAATAATTGCATGAATGTTGTTGACACTCTAAAAAAGACAAGATTCCTAACTGGTCTGAACAATGTCTAACTTGTTGACATCTACAAAAGACAAGTGACAGACAAGCCGACGGCCAGTTCTTCACCCATTTCAAAGAGACGAATCAGCAACTTGAACTCTACTGATCCAGTGAAGCAAACAGTAAGCCAAGATCGTCCTTAAAAGCCCGTGAGAAGGCCCAAGCAGGTCCAAGGACACTAAGTTAGCTCAACATTTAGTCTCCCATGAGCTCACGAGATAAGTCTCGCACAAGATAAGCCAAAGTTGCTTAGCATCGTAGGAAGCCCCTTCACAGCCTCGCTGCGAGCTAACTTATAGTTTCGCCAGGAAATGCTCAGTTAACTCCGCAGAAAGTTAACTTCGCTCGAAGCTCCGCGTAGCTGCGCAAAAGGTTGACTGGTAGCTTCGCCACAAGTCTTATCCAGCTCTGCTGAGAGCTTTCTTTTAATTTCCCCAGACGCTTCTCTTAGCTCCGCCATGAGCTCAACGCAACGACTCCGCTGCGGGTCCTTTTTGGTCATCTTTGACCAATCAAATCTACAGATGAAATAAAATCTCCAAAGGAGATCATGTTGATTGAGATCAAATTTGGCAGTTGCTTGTCATGATCTTTTGACTCTCCCAATCAGGCGAGAAGATCAGGGAAGATCTTTCAGTTATTTGGAAAGGATCAAGGGCGTATCCCTTATTTAGCAAAACGGATCAAGAGAGCAGTGCTACTTGCTATTCCTAACTTCGCAAAAGCTGTCTCTAGCCTCGCGGCGAGGCTACTTTCCAGATGTAAAACAGATTGACTCATACTGTTTCCAGATTTTCAGGGCAATTATACCCCTGATCCTCCTTATAAATAGCCTACCAGAGGCACGAGCAGAAGGGAGAGCAAAAAAAAGAGGAGAGGAGAGACGGCTAAGGATAGAGAGAAGACCGGCGATCTATTTTCTTGCTTCCAAGAACTCAGAGAATTACTTCTCTAATTAGGGTGCTAATACTCTAAGATCTTCCTCTCTCTCAAGGAATTTTCGAAACCAGGCGAGAGAGAATTCCCAAGTGGAGGCAGTTCGAGAAGTAATAAGAGGGCTCTACCAACCCTCTGTTCTCCGATTCCCCGAACCAGGCGAGAAGGGAGTCTTATCAGGCGGCAGTCCGATCGTCTGACCGATCGCATCGTCAAAGGGATAAAGTGATCGCGCGCTGATCAGATTCCTACCGGCACACTTCCCCAGAAATCTCAGAGGAGATCTACCTGTAATCTTCTTACTGCAAAGAATTACTTGTAATTTAGCTCCTTCACACTTTTTTGTAAGTTTTTCCTTTTGCAAAAATCTATGGAAAACAAGATGGCGACTCCGCTGGGGATGAAATTCTCTACTGCTGAGAATCAAGTGTCGCAATGCGACGATCAGACCTTTGGGTCTATTGCTAAGACGCCGGTCATTCACTCTGGCCAAGAGAAGATCAAACAGCTTCTTCTTGAGGGTAGCAAAAGTCCCCTAGGTACGCGCAAGTACAAGGAAGTCGGCGTAGCCGGAGCCCCTCTGGCTAATTCTTCAAAGCAAGTCTCTGATGAGATAGATAAGGCTCTCCGCAAGCCTATTACTATCTTCTGGCGTTGCAAGGAGATGGTGTCGCAATGCGAGGGTCAGAATCTTGAGCCTGTTACCTTCGAAAATCTGATCATTCATTTCGACTAAGAAAAATTCGAAGAGCTCCTCTCTGAAGGTAGTCCAGTGCTCTACATACGGAAGCATATGAAGGTCTTAATAGTCAAGGTTTCGGAGCAAAAACCAGAAGGAAACTCCTCCCGACTCCTCTCAGCCTCGCGCGTAGCTAGCCAGGTTCCCTACGAACCTAACTCTCCCCTCCCAAAGCAGATATAGAGGCCAAAACAGAAAGCTCTATATGAAGCTTCAGGCGTAGCTACGCCACATGTTTGCCTGTCCCGCGAAGATAAAAGCAAAATGCCTACCTGCTTCGTTGAGACTATCAGCCGCGAGGCTAGAACGGCGACTATACCTTCGCCTAATACGAGAAAGGTGCCTCCTCGCGCTAACCTCGTTCTTTCGAGCGAAGTTACTGATAGCACAGCAGGCACAGCACCAGTGCCTCAGGGTACGCGTGGAGTTCCCATTCTCCAGGCTGGGGCTAAAGTACCTAGCAGTGCTAACCACCTTCGCAGCAAGGTAGCGAATAAAGCACCACAGCGTGCTTCGCTCCCTGGTTCCTCAAGCGTTAAGGTCGCCCTTCGCGACGGGGTTAAGAGATTATCCCTGGGTGCTGATAGCGGTGCTTATGCAACTTCAGCACCTAAGGGTGCTCCCGAAGTTCTTAGCCGCGAAGGTAGAACTAAGCACTATCTAATGTCAATCTCCTCTGTAGTAATGAGAGGAACAATGCATCAACCTGTGTTTTGTTTCCAAAGCTTGCAAGCAAGAAGGTGGTGTCGAAATTACCTGAACGTATCAATGCGCGATCCACCCGAGTCTCTGTGCTGAGTCGTTCAAGCTCGACCAGGTCCGACTTGCGAGAGTTCTTAGCAAGCAAACGGAAGTCAGAATTACTCCAAGCTTCTCCCTCCTGTTGTCAACAAGTGGGATGTCAGTTGGTGATGGTCCACTCATTCCATTGCCGGTTAGGACCAATCCCTGCCACTCCTCTAGTCCGACGGTCAGTTTTTGATCGACTATTGGTACAAGCTCCGGTGAAGTCTCACAAAAGGGGTGTATCACGAGATCTATCAGATCTGCCCTCTGCATCCATCAATATGATCGGAAGGGGACGGGAACCGCATAGGGGCAGAAGAGCGCCGCGTAGTACTAATTCTCCTCCCTTCAGTTCTCCAGATCCGGACTATAGCCCGGACGTAGGCCAAGTCTTGGTGCACGAAGAGGGTATCTTCCGAAACACCAGATCTATGGTCATAATACCCTACAATTATGAGCAGCCGCCCTCCTCAACCACGGTAACCTCATCAGAACCAATGAGAAGAGTATTCCAATGGTCTAATGAGGAGGACGAAGACAGTGGGTATGCCTCTTCGGCAATAATTAGCTTGGTACGAACAGATGGAGTGTCGGTGAACATAGCTGATAACGGTAATGATGACCTCCATTGACGGTTGGAAGCTCAAGAGCAGACCTCTAAGGCTCAGCAGGAAGCCTTAGATAACATTCAACAGATACTCGCTCAACTCCTCACTAACCGGAATAACACTGATACTGGGAGAAACCATAATGAGGAAGAACACCATAACGATGAACAACCCAAAACTGAGATGTCAAAAGAAAGTTCTTCTATGAATGCTGAAGTTCTTAAAGGCATCCAAGCTCAGATTGCATCCCTATCCCAGAGGGATGAACAAAGAAAGTAGGGGCAGTCCGTTCTTACCCTTTGGAATGCGATTCAGTACCATACCCACCGAAGTTCAAGCCACCGACGTTACATACATACGATGGTAAGAGCTCGCCAAACCAGCACATCTACTATTTTCGGTCTCAGACTGGTAACGTTATAGATAACAATGCGATCATGGCCAGATTGTTCATTGGCACCCTGAAGGGGGTAGCATTCGACTGGTTCTGAAGCCTCCCTCCGGGCTCTATCAATTCTTGGATCGACCTAAAAATTCGATTTCTTTCTCGTTTCTACACGGATAATACTGAGGTAACTATGGACAAACTCCTCTCTACCGTACAGAAGAAGGATGAATCTGTCCACGACTACATTGAACGATTCAAAAACTTGTCCTTGATGTGCCCAACAGGGATTCCATTACTCATGCTCTTGCAGACATGCAGGCATAACTTCCTGGACCAAGTGAAAATTCGTATGAGGGCTATCAAAGCCCATACCTGGAAGCAACTAGTCGAACAGGCTGAGATAGCCGAAAAGTTGGCTAAGAAGTTCGAACCATCTACCCCTAAAGGCAAATGAGGTATGAATAATAAGGGGCACAGTGACATAGCACAGTCTTTTCAAGCTAAAGGGAAAGAGACTATGTCCGTTAAATTGTCAGGAGACGTTCATTCGAAGGCCAAGAAGAGTGGCTTTAATAATCAGGAGTCTAAGTTTCCTCTGAAGCAGTACTCCTTCAAAGATGAGCAGGTGGTTGCAATATTCCATTTACGCCACAAAGGGAATAAACTGAAGCAGCCAGATGCTCGACGCCCTAATGAAATGGGACGCACGAATGATCCCAACTATTGCCTCTTTCATAAGATGGTCCATTATCCTACTAATAAATGCTTTGTCCTCAAGGACAAAATTCAAACTTTAGTCGACGCCAGAGTTCTGACTCTGAAATCAGAATAAAAGAAAGTCACTGCAAACATGGTGACCCTCGAGTTCGGCAAAACCCAAAAGTTACAGTTCCTGATGGGACCTTTTCGACCTCTGAAGCACGGCTAGAAGTAAAACATTCTTCAGCCGAAAGTCAAGAGATGAAGGGTCTTGTTCCCTTGGCATTAGGAATAGGGGAAATCATGTGGGTACACCCAGACCTTATCCAAGACGAACAATGGGCTTCGAAGAAATTCAAGTCAAAGGGCAAATCTTGTAATGTTATCTCTATCTCGCCAGATGATGGCAATCTCACATCAGCTTCTCTTAGCGATTCCGAGGAGGAAAAGCACGCTT
The DNA here is from genome assembly GCA_038442645.1 of Agave tequilana. Taxonomy (NCBI): domain Eukaryota; kingdom Viridiplantae; phylum Streptophyta; class Magnoliopsida; order Asparagales; family Asparagaceae; genus Agave; species Agave tequilana. Next base: position 131,489 of record JAVJIF010003240.1, on the reverse strand, counting down.
GTACAACGCAAGCCAATGTACCTCAGCCGACAGGCACTCGATCTGAAAAATCATACTTAAAACAGTATGAGAAGGTTACTGACGAGACACAACAACAGACGACGTCGGAACAAATACTGACACCAGCTCCAATTCCAACAACCGAAAAAAAGAAGCAGAAAGAAGTCTGGTTTGATCATGTCCTGAAGATACCTTCAGGCCCAGGGCTTAACACGCCCTTTCGTTTTGATATATTGGCCCAGCTGACTAATATCCCTGCTCGTATCACCATACACGAGCTACTTCGTCTCTCAAAAGAGACAAGAGAAGCACTCAGAGATGCACTTGCTAATTCAGAATCATTCCTGACACATATGCAAGAAACCCCCGGAGGCGACGTTCAGCCTTCTTGCGCTGAATGCCATCATGTACAATCAAAAGTACCTGCTATTACTTCACAGCGGAGGATATGCTTCTTAAGGATAACAAGCGCAATCGACCCTTATACTACACTGGATACATCACTTCGACATACATTGAAAGGGTACAGGTTGATCCGGGGTCTGCACTCAGCATCATCCCCAAAAGACTCCTTTACTTCCTTGGCATTCCACTGTATCGGTTGTTTGCAACCACTACAATAATATACGATTTTAATGCAGGGAGTAGTCATCCACTTGGAAAGATTCGACTTCGTAGCCGAATAGGGAGCCTGAAGTTAGAGATGATGTGCTATGTCATTGACGCTGACACGTCATACAACTTGTTACTAGGGAGACCCTGGATCCACGTGAATTGGATTGTCCCATCCACTCTGCACCAATGCTTCAAATATGTTGAAGATGATGCAACAGTACGAACCATCTTCGCTGAGAAGCAACCATTCAAAGGGGTGGAAAACTACTTACTGACGCTCTTCTATATCAAGAGGTTGGTGAAACGTCAAAAGAATCATTGCCTGACAATGATGACAGTGGTAATGAGGCAGATTCAGAGCCCGAAGCAGACATGCCAGCCATTTTAGTCGGTGAACCAATTATAGCATGTTTTAATAATCTCTAATATAACACTCCTTCTGAAGATGAGGGTGAATGGGTAATTAATGATAATATTTTCTTTGATTATGCTGTGAGTATCGAATTATTTGAATCCATTACGGATAGCTCTCTACACATGCCCTTAGATAAACCAAGTGCATCAAGTACATCCGTAGAATCTATAGAAGGATCTGTTTTAGTGGTTCTCCCATCTAAAGAGGGTCAATTACCAATAATATTCGGTAAAGCCCAACTGCAAAGGCTTGCAGTCGCGGATTCAAGTTCAGACTCAGACACTCCACAATTTTTCCATTATGCACGATCAGCGCATCATATAATAAGGACAATGGGATACAACCTGCAGCATGGGAAGGGCCTGAATTTCGAAAAATGAAGATGTGATTTTATGCGCAACTTTGTGCCAAGAGGGTAACCGGCAAATTACTATGATGACACACGTAGGGGGTTGGGATACGTTGCACCTACACCACCAGCAATGGTTCAGTCCAAAGATGATAAACCGATCCCATCACACTCTGCCTCTTCCTCCGAATGGGACTCAAATGTCAGTGTGGGAACGATGTTCGAGAATCTAACCGTTAATATGACTTCAACCAGCCAGCAGAAGCTACTGATGAGGAACTATGGGCTCAGCAATTGGATCTCCATGGAAAAAGCGATTCGAACAACGCGAACCACCTACTGAAGATAAGGTGATTCAGGTTAACTTGGGTAGTTAAGATCACCCTAAGCACATCTTTATAAGTGAAGCTTATCACTCATAGAAAGAGAAGAATTGATGGTACTTGTAAAGAGTATAAGATGTCTTAGCATGAAACTACGAAGATATGCCCAAACTTGATCCGCAAGTAGCCATGCATCGTCGGAATATCAAGCCTGACGCCAAGCCAGTCAAGCAACAACAATGCCGATTTCGTCCAAACATTATGGAAGCTATTGAAGCCGAAATCCATAAACTCATTACATGTGGCTTCATATGGGAAGAACAGCATCCAGATTGGGTTGCTAACATCGTCCCCGTTCTCAAGAAGAATGAAAAAATTTAGATCTGTATTGACTACCGCGATCTTAATACATCCTGTCCTAAAGACGAATTCCCATTGCCCATCACCGATGTCATGATTGACAATACCTGCAGATTCGAAAGAATGTCTTTTATGGATAATTTTTTAGAGTACAATCAAATTAAAATGTATCCAGAGGACGAAAAGCATACTTCATTTCGGACACCGTTAGGGGTATATTGCTATATCGTGATGCCCTTTGGATTAAAGAATGCAGGACCAACTTATCAGCGGGCAATGAGTATGATTTTCCGTGATCATCTCCAAAAAACGGTAGAATATTATGTCGACGACATTGCTGTCAAAAGCTGTGACAAGAATGACCATCTTCGTGACTTGAGAACGATGTTCGACATAATGCGGGCTCATCAACCCGACAAAATCCTTCTTGGGGGTTTCGAGTGGCAAGTTTCTTGGATTTATTGTTACATCAAAGGAATTCATCTTGACCCAGACAAAGTCAAAACCATTCAAAGCATGCATCCACCTAAGAATCTCAAAGAACTTAGAAGCCTGCAAGGTAGACTGGCTTATATTAGAAGATTCATCGCAAATCTCTCAAGCCGCTGTCAACATTCACCCGACTCATGAAAAAGGGTGTTTCTTTTATATAGAATCAAGCCTGTTAAGAAGCTTACGAAGATATCAAAAGATATCTCACAAAACCTCCAGTCTTAGTGGCTCTCACATCAGGAAAACCGTTCCTGCTTTATGTGAAAGCTATGGACCATTCTCTTGGTGCTCTGCTTGCTCAAAAAGACGAAAATGGTCATGAACAAGCTATTTATTATCTGAGCAGGACTCTGATAGGGGCAGAGTCTTGCTATAACCCTATTGAGAAGAAATGTTTAGCTCTCATCTTTGCTATTCAGAAGACACGACATTATCTGGTCAGCCAAACCATACATGTTAGTTCCAGAGTGAATCTTTTGCGTCTTCTCATGACGAAACCGGGAGCACTAAATTCTAGATTAGCTAAATGAGCCCTCCTTTTGTCTCAGTACGACATGCTCTTTGTCGCTCAGAAGGCGATTAAAGGCCAGTCACTTACAGAGTTCTTAGCTGCTCATCCGATTTCGAAAAGCTCAAAACTTCATGAAGACATTCTAGATGAAGTCTTCGAATCTAATATAACTTCAGAGGATGAGGTATGGCAGATGTTCTTCGACGGAGCATCACGAATAGGCCCTAAAGGCAAGATCATTGCCGGTGTGGGGGTTGTGTTTATCTCACCACAAAATCGTGTCCTTCCTAGGGCGTTTTCTCTGACAGAATCATGCTCTAACAATGTAGCAAAATATAATGCTCTACTTATTGGCCTTCAGCTCGCTCATAAAATGGGGGTACGCTACCTTGAAGCTTATGGTGATTCACAACTGATTGTCAATTAGATTAAAGGCGAGTATGAGGTCCGTCACGAAGACTTGGCACCTTATCATCATGCAGTCTTCAAAACGGCTAACTTATTTGATGGTTTTTACATCGGTCACGTGTCTCGATCCAGAATACTAGGGCCGATGCTCTGGCCGCATTAGCAACAACACTAGCCTTACCAGACGACACCAAGTATCACCTTACAGTGGCAACTCGACACCTTGTTTGCTCTAAACATATGTTGAGAATCAAAGAGGTCTATAACATCTCGACGGATCTTGAACCGAGAGATTGGCGATTTTTCTTCATCGACTATGCTTTGCATGGTTTGCTGTCGGACGACCCTAGAGAAGCGGCATCTATCAGACGAAGGTCTTTCTGTTTTTACTATGATCCAATACTGAAGACACTCTACCGTTGTTCATACGACGGTATCCTCCTCCGTTGCCTTTTTAATTTAGAGGCACAAGGAAAAGCTCAAAGAAGCGCACGATGGCATATGTGAAGATCATCAGCCAGGTCTAAAACTCAAGGACCGATTATACAGGCTTGGGTATTATTGGCCAACCATGATAGCCGATGTCATCCAATATGCACGAAGGTGTAAGGCCTGCCAAATCCATGCGGACTTTATACATCAGCCTCCAGAGTTGCTCCATCCAACTGTTACTTCGTGGCCATTTGAAGCGTGAGGAATCGATGTCGTAGGGCCAATCAGCCCCTCTTCAACAAAAGGTCACCGGTTTATCTTAGCAATAACCGATTACTTTTCAAAGTGGGCAGAAGCTATACCACTGCTGGAAGTTAAAACTTCTAACGTGATTAATTTCATCAAACACCATATCATCCATCGATTTGGTGTCCCTAGGCGGATCATCCATGATAACGGTCCCTAATTTGCAAGCCAGGTATTTTAACGGTTCTGTGATAGATACCGGATTTAGAATGTGGCATCAACTTCTTATAACCCTGCCGCTAATGGCTTGGCGGAAGCTTTCAACAAGATAATCATTAAGCTACTTAAAAAATTCGTTTCATCAAATAAGTGAGATTGGAATGAGAAGCTTAACGAATGTCTTTGGGTCTATCGAACCACAGTTCGGACCCCGACAGGTAATATACCTTTTTCCCTGATATACAGGTGTGAAGCAGTCATACCGTTAGAAATCCAGATACCGTCATTACGAGTCACTTTGATGACTAAGATGACAACGGAGGACAACGATCGGTTGTGACTCCAAGAGCTCGAAGCCCTAGATGAGAAGCGGTTACAAGCTCAGCAACACATTGAGTTGTATCGAGCCTGGATCTCAAAAGCCTTCAATAAGAAGGTTAAGAAAAGAGTCTTCCAGAAAGGAGATTTGGTTTTAGCCGTCAGACGACCGATGATCATGACGCACAAAACCAAAGGCAAATTTCAGCCCAAATGGGAAGGACCATTTGTGATAGATACAGTCTATTCAAACGGGGCATATCGCCTTATGACTTCAGATGGTGACTTACTCATGATGCCGATCAATGGCAGGTTCTTAAAAAAGTATTATCCTTGATAGGATCCTTCTCATGATCAAGTTAACATGGCACTCCTGATCAAGCTCTTCAGATCCGAGATATGCAAAGGAGCGCTCCTCTCCTTCTCTAAACGAGAGCATACAACCATAAACTAGTGTCGAGCTGATCGAATAATGGTTGTCTCAAAGAAGAATCAAAGTTATGAATACAGTAACAAAATAATCCAACGCCCCTAGTGGTTAACGATAGAGGAAAAGGTTGGCCTTTAAGCCCAACATAAGTCCTTGACAACTCATCATGCTGAGGGGAATAGCATGGCTAGCCCGACTCAAACGGTAGTTGGTAAAGGCATATCAAATCCGTTGACAGCTGAGGATTTACTAAAAATCTTAAGGGACCTGTTTCCAATTGATTCCGTGGTAAGCATAGAGGAAAATGTTAGCCTTTAAGCCTAACATAAGTCCTTGACAACTCATCATGCTGAGGGGAATAGCATGGCTAGCCTGACTAAAACAGTAGTTGGTAAGGCATATCAAATCGTTAACAGCTGAGAATTTGCTAAAAATCCTAAGGGACCTATTCTCATTTGATTCCCTCTCCAAAATCACTTACCAATTCCCATCCATGGAATGGTAAGACCACATGTAAAGGTATTCATATTCCTTGTGAAATGACGAGTCTAACGTATTATGTTAACATTAAACCTCTGATAGCAAGACTCTAATCTACTCCTCAACGGATAAAACCAATATCCCCAGTGGATAAACCCCGCTTGTCATTCTCTTCAACAGAACACAGGTCCACTCAAATTACTGTTATGTTCAAGCACCTCTAACGGTAAATGAATCCTTGTCAAGTTAACATCACACCTCTGGCAAGTTGCTTTACAGATGCTTATGAAGTTCTCTGACATATGGTCTTCTAAGGGACTAATTTCCCAACTCCCTAGCGAGTTTCTGATAGACTCCCCTCAAAGTCTATCAATCCTCGGTAGACTTTTCTGGTTGTCACGTTAACAATATACCTCTGACAATTTCTTCCAAATAACATCTGAAGGAGATATCAAAATCCCCATGGAGTTAATAATCAAGTCTTATTTCTCCCAGTGGAACTATCTCTTTGTCCTCATGCCTAGTTTGTCACCTCTGAATGACAAAATTTCGAGCTTAGTGGCTTCTTAATCGGTTATGTTCATGTTACCTCTGAACCGACAGATAGCCAAGTCTCATCTTTCAGTCCAGTAGGGACTATTTTTTTGTCATTATGTCCAGTTCGTCACCTCTAAATGACAAAATTTCGAGCTTGGTGGCTTCTCAATCGGTTATGTCCATGTTACCTCTGAACCGACAGATAGCCAAATCTCATCTTTCAGTCTATTACCGACTATCTCTTTGTCATCAGTCCAGTTCGTCACCTCTAAATGACAAAATTTCGAGCTTGGTGGCTTCTCAATCAGTTATGTCCATGTTACCTCTAAACCGACAGATAGCCAAGTCTCCCTTTTTTAGTTTACTGTTATGTCCAGTTTGTCACCTCTAAACAGTAAACATTCTGAGTTTGGTAATTTCTAATCGGTTATGTCCATGTCACCTCTGAACCGATAAATATCTAGGCTCATCTTTCTTTATCAAATCATTTCTCAAATGTGCAACTAACCCTATCAGTTTATCACCTCTGATTAGATTAGTTATACCATTATTCCCTTTTGAGGATTGCAATACAACTTGAAAGTAAGAATTGAAAATTCAGAAAATAAAACAAGTTGGAAATGCAACAGAGGAGTCAAATAAATTACTTTTTTATTGATTCCAAAAGAAGAATACATGGATACACGGATTACAAGCTACGAGGGTGCTTCGTAAGACTTGATCCGTTCTTCAAGAGTGGCCAACCTATTCTTCCTCTCCTCAGCAGCTCTGATAAATGCCTGCGACCTCAACTCGGCCTCGTTAAAGCTCGCTGTCTAGGACAGACGAGCCTCAATTTCAACCAAAGTTGCCCTCTGTGTTAGCTCTTGTTGCAGGACTTTGTCATTTGGACCCTTAAGCTGCTCTAGTCGAGTGATCTCCTCAAGACGCACCGGTTCAACCTTAGACAAAAGAAGATTAGCTTTCTTGATCATTTTCTTGGCCTTTTCAATCTTATCCTCAGCGTCGAGTAGAGCACTGTTAGAAGCATCTATGGCATCCCCAAGTTCTACTTTCCTTATCTCCAAGGATTTCAAGTCGGAAAAAATTGCCTTAGCCGCTTCTTGAGCGGTAAGATGAGCTTCATGCATTTGATCAGCGAGGTGTGCAAGCTGTTCATTAACCGAGGAGTCCAAATCTGAATGATTGAGACGGCGCCATTCGTCTACATCCCTCTCAAGCCTCTCCACCAGAAGCTCCAATGTGGCAGCTTGGTCATCCCCTCCAAAGTCTCGAATGCTGTCAATACTTCAAGAGAGGACCACCTTCAAAGCAGAAAATGAGGTAGTCGAGCCCTTCAAGACCAAAGCAATGGATCGCTTTAAGCCCTTATAAAAGCTGTCGACTAGCTCAACCACAAATTCATTCTCGGCTTCAACTATCCCTGGTGAACGAGTGGCCCCTGAAGGCAAAGCTTCCACCAGTTTCACTGACACAACTATAGAAGAAGTGATAGAAGCACTGGCCAGAGCAGTATGAGGGATCGCCGGTGATCTCGGAGGAGTCCTCATTGAAACCAGTACACTAGCCACGACCGAAGTAGGGCTGGTGACTATTTTCGAAAAAGCTGGCTCGACGATCATTGTCGGAGATGAAGGACGGGTAATTACCTTCAGCTCTGTGGTTTCAAGTATAGGCTGCATTAGCAAAACCACTAGCATTCCACCAACTGATGTGGTTGGAAGTAAGATTGATTCCGTAACTACGGTCTCCTCAGCCTCTTTTCTACCGGCCGGCTCAGGTTGATAAGTGGGCAGGTCGTGATACAAGGCATCCAACTCAGCAGCGTCTGTCGCAGCTGACGTACTTGCTTCACTCTTGATTCCCTCAGGAAGATTGGTTGGCTTTCTTGAAGTCGATGCACCTAAAGGTGGAACACCTGTAGTAAGACTCTATTTAAGTAAAGTATAATTAATATCAGGAGAGGATTACTCACAAAAGGTCAAAGCGTTACCAAAAGATGATATCGCCTCAATCGCCTTGGTCGCAGTTTCTCTTCGAGCTTCCTCGACGGCGGCATTAGTCCCCTCAGGCTCCATAGGAAAATCTTTGGGAGAGTCAACACGGACGGCCAGCCCACCTTCATTCGCCGAGCCCTCTATGGTCCACCCTAAAGAGCTGGAGGCCATGGGACTTCCTTTTGAGGTCCCAGCACCCGAAGGACCCACGTCAGCCACGTCACCTCCAGAGTCTTCTGAGACGACGAAGTAACTAGCCTCGTCACCTTCCTTATAAGTGAACAAGGAATCATAGTAATATCTTTGTTCTCCTACAACCTCGGCTCTCGGGTTTCTTGCCGTCTCAGCTCCTGAATCATAGAATGAACAATAAGCTTATGAGATATATATAATATATAAGTATATGTTGCAATGCTGAGGTCATGAATGGCTTTACCAACGGTCTGCCTCGAAGCCGACAGCTTAATGACTAATGGAGTAGGAGAAGGAGGCACCGCAGTTGACTCACCCTCTGCAATAACGGCGGGAGTATACCGATCGGGCTTCTTCACTACCCTCTTCCTGCGAGATCCACCTTACTGCTTTCGTTTGAAGTAAATGTCGGGATCTTCTTCCTCCACTTCTTCTACCTCTACATGTTTCATGGGCACCAGGAGCATCAAGTGGAACATCAGCACCTGCACTTCCCCCAAAGCGAGGGCTCTCCGCGTCCGAAGCCTCATTATCAACAGTGGCGACGAATTCCTCGAGGCCTGGCACGCGGATCCTTCTGCCTTCGCCTCTCTCAGTAACTTTCCGCTTCAGCCGCTGAGAGATTAACTTCACGCCAAAAGAGTTGATAGAAAACCTTGCGGTGTGGAGTTCGAAGTTCTGTACCACTGACAGAACCCCAAAGTTGTCTGAAGATTTGGAGTCCTCAGCTGCATGCAAAGTCACGCTTCAGTACAACCAGTGATGTAGAGCCGCCAGGTACGAGCACCATCAATGAGGCTTCCCATAAAGGCCAGGTTGGTGTTTGGGTTACCTACGTACAGTTGGTCATACCAAAACTGACGAGCAAACCGACTCGGGACATAGGGTTCCAAGTAGCAGGTATCCCCGCTCCTGTACACCAGATAGGATAGTCGGATGCTAACCAGCCATTCGAAGACTCCCCGGTTCAACGACGTCCGCCCATCTCCTACATCCTTGAATTCTTCGCCGTAGCCTGCATCGCGAATGTAGGAAAAGCAGCGAAAAAGGCTGTAAACATCATACCAGTGCAGCAGTTTGCGAACCGCGGCCGCATAAGTCAACAACCACGAACATCCCTCAAATCGACGTAGAAGTGCCATTCGGACACCTTCTGGAGGCTCCTCTCCGGCTTGGATAACGGAAGGGAAGTGAAGGGCAAACCATGCCATCAAATAAGTGTATGGAAAACCGATCCTGGGGTTTGGTCCGCGCAAGGCAGGATCGTGCCTTTGCCCCCTCTTCATTACTGGTGGCCTACAGAAAGCCTCCGTCAATGCACGAAGGTCTCGCTGAATACAGCACACCATTGCCGGGAGAAGTCCAAGGGAACGACCGTGGACTAGACGAACGGCCGGCAATAAGACGGTCAGAAGAATGACGTCGCTGGAAGGAGATGGCACCACGCATCTCTTCAGTCAAACCGATAAAAACCCAGCCAAAAGTGCCTTCCGAGACATCGGTCGACGAGCCTGATGATGAAAACTTTGGAGAATATCACCTTTCTCGTAAGCTCCATCATCTTCTTCTAAAATCATGTCCTCTTGGGAGTGTTCCTGCATCCTTCAGAAAATGTCCTCATCTGCAACCCCGTAGTGAGCTGCCTCAGGAGCATCTTTCAGGTTGGGGAACAAATAATTTCCCTAGCTCTTCGAACTGCATGAAGCTCCCTTATGGATCACATGCATACTCGAGCAAATATAGAGATGGCACATCAACTCCCGGTAAGTCTCAAACAAGGCGGGCTCCTGTTTCTCCAGAAGCGCCAATTCTGCCTCGCACAGGAAATATTCTTCATATGGGAGAGATCCCAGGGATAGAGCAGAGACTTCTCACATCTCATACAAAGCCATGCCCAATTCATCTACAAGGGTGAAGAAAGTCCCTATAGCTGGACAGTATAACTCAAAGATAGCGTAAAAGTTCGCTACGCTCATCTGGATACCGTAACAGGCGCCCTGACGGCCTCGTAGAGCCCCAGTCTTTCCAAATCTTTCTCAAAATGGGCCAAGACATATAAGGTCAGGTCTCTCCACCAGGCCTTGGGGGGGTGAATCCACCCAGGGGTCCTGAATCAGTAGCTGGATAATTACCATGAGCCTTGAAGAACAGATTTCCAAAAGTCTGAGCCACCGCGGGATTTTCTCCCACTGCGATGTCCGGAAGTACGTTCCCATGGTGGAGACCCAATATACAGTGAGGAGAACCCGCCCTTGTATAATTTGGAGGCGAAGCTATCAATTTTCTCACGTGAATGGAGTCGGTAGTCCGAGTCACTGGCCACTACATCTTCAGAGCCCTCGTCACGCATTGGAAGAAAGACAGTGAAAAATGACACTTGTTAGATGGGAGATAATACTTCTCGCCATCCAGATTGAAAATCCACTGCCCTTCTCCGACTAGCAGCTGATGATCAGTGTCTAGCGCCGCATCCCCAAACATGAAATCGAGCTTCCAGAAGATTTTTCCGTCAGAATCCTCAAGGGGAACAATAGTTAAGATGCTCCTCATAGTACGCTGATTTCCGGCGCATATAAGGGTATCCTGACCAGGAGCACTCCGCTCACTGAATAGTGAAGCCTGCCCTTGGAACTGCAGGCTAACATTGCCGTCCAGCCCCCTGGCTGTTCCAAAGAGACTGTTCAGAGGACCAGGAGTATAGTGCACTGCAGAAACAAGAAGAAACTATGATTAGTTCATTTGTTGAAAGAAAGCCAAAGCAAGAATATAATTTTTTTTTGCTAAGGCACAGCTTCGCTCTCCGAACGAAACTAACATAGCATTAGCTTCGCTCAGCTTCACAACTGCAGCTTAGTTCCACACTCTACACGAGGGCAAAAGGCAGAAAATATCCAAGTGTTAGCTTCGTTCTGGAAGCTTCGCCTAGCATCCTACCGCTGAACAAAATGCGAAGAAGCCCTCAAGGGCTAACTTCGCCATAAAGGCACTAGTGCCTAAAGTTATTCCAAGGACTTTAGAGTCCTTTTCCAGCTGCGCTTTAAAGGCTGGCTTCGCATCCTGTTATTCGACAGGATGTGAACTGCCTAAGAGTTAGCTTCGCACAGAAGCTTGGAGAAAAAACCGTTTGGTTTCTAAAATTCCAGTTGAGAAATTAAGGAGAGTTAAATCCCCTAAAAATTTGGTGAATTTGAATTAAGGGAAAGCAACTCCCTGACATCACTGGAAGCATGATGAATCACTTCGGATATCATGAAATACCTAGAAATTGGCTTCAAAAAGAGATGAAAATCTCGGAATAAAAGGAAAAAAAATTCCTGTCCGTGATGGGGCGCTCAATGACCGGAGGAGGAGAAGGTCTCCCCGTCGCAGATGTCGCTGCTTCTTTGCCTGCTCGTCTTTTGGGAGTCATGAAGAACTGAAAAGTGCTTAAAGTATCAAACGAAGAAGAAAGAAGAAGAAGAGATTTGTGTTCTCTAAGAATTCGAAGAGAAGAAATTCTTTCTCTTTCAGCCCAATTGGGCTTTTATAGGTTTAAGACTGCCTAAACTCGCCTCCTCAAAAGGAGCGTAGGCGGTCATTTCAAATTAATTTGAAACGGAGCCTAAGCGCCTTCCCGAGAAGCGTTACTTCAGGCCCGCTAAGGGCTAACTCCGCTGTGAGTTCAGTGTTGACCTCGCGCGACGCTTGAGTAACTTCGCCGATAAACGTGCTTTAACTCCGCTAAGAGCACATCTTTAGCTTCGCAAAAATTCCGTGCTAGCTTCGCCAGAAACTTGTTCCTGACTTAGCCGAAAATCTGTCTTTAACTTCGCAAGAAGTTTAACTCCGCTACGAACTTTTCTTTCCTCCGCCGGTCCATTCCAATTGCCTTCAAAATTCAAAAGGAAGAGGAGGGAAGCAAAGTAGTGTTGGCCCGAAGGCCCATTACTCTAGTTTTGATGATGATCAACTCATGTAGTTATAGTACTAATGATCTTGTGTTTAATTAGTGACAGATTTATGATCAAGATCTTAGTAGGTGCATAGCTTCAATAAAGGATATGAAATCAAGTTTTGGAGCTAGCACGGTTTGATCCAAGAGCCATTGGATCGTGTTTGGACCAAGTCAAGAAGGTGAGAAGGCTTCAAGTGAAGACTTCAAGAAGATGAAGACTTGTGTCTAAGTTTATTTTTGTAAGATTTTATTTTTAGATAAAATGTAAAGGATAGAATAGTTGGTGGATTACTCAAGTATATATCATTTACACACACACTCTTGATAGTTTTGTTTTTATAAAAGATTTTCTTTTAGAAAAATACATGCTTGGTTTTTGGTATTCTAGTTTATATGTTTTAACCAAAACCATGTTTAGAGCTTAATGTCAAAAACGTAGATATTTCACCATGTTTGTGTAGTGGATCATATCCATACATTCTATGCTTCAAATAAGTTTAAATATCTTGTTTTTGTATTTGGAGAAGTTTTGGGAAACAAGTTTTAGAAAAATCAAGTTTTAGAAAATACTGTTTTTCATTTGAGCCAATATTTCCAACTTACAAATATAGTCCAAATCATTTGTAACATGCCTTGATTTTGTGCAAGCATGTTTGTTTATCAAAGTAAAGTGTTAAAACTATTTTTGTAGATTTTCTGTGATTTTATGGGATTTTATTCCAATCAAAAAGACCAAGTTTTAAATCCCTGAATTTCTGTTTCCAGGCTTCAGCGGTCGACCGACCGGTCGACCGAGTTCTGAAGTCGGTCGACTGGGCGGTCGACCGACGTGCACAGACGTGCACGCCTAGTTCTGACAGGTGGCCGGTCGACCGACCCGGTCGACCGTCCAGAGAGCTCTGCTCTCTGGAAAGGCCCCGGTCGACCGACCGGTCGACCGGACAGAGAGACTTGCTCTCTGTATCCTGACCTCGGTCGACCGACCGGTCGACCGATGGCACAACGGTCTAAAATATGAACGTTGGCCGGTCGACCGGGCGGTCGACTGACAGTTCTGTCAGGCCTCCAACGGCTAGTTTTTGGAGCCCTATAAATTGGGCCATTTGGGGGCTGTTTTCAACAAGATTTTCAAGTGGATTTTTCACCAGTTTTTCCAACTCTTTTAAGAGGTTTTCTCCACTTGTTATAGAGAAAATATTTTCAATCAAAAGGAGAGTTTTATCAAGAGTGTTTAAAAAGAGATTTCTTGAGTTTTTCTCCACCATTCTCATCCTTATTTTTCTCACACATACACTTGAGCTATCCATTGCTATTCATCCTATAGGAGTGTTGTAGTGAGATTGTTTTTAGGTGATCAAAGTGTTGTGATCACCAAAGACTTCTTTCTTGTACTTTGAGGAGGCGGACGTGTGTGTCCGCGGTGTTTCGAGTTCGGGTGCGAACTTGTTGTTTGAGGTGCGGCCTCGGCAAGCTTGTGGGGCTTGCGGTGTGTACGGGCTAGGGAGTCCGAGAGCTTGTAGGTGTTGCGGCACCTAGTGATCCGGTGGGATCGATTATAGTGGAAATCCTTCGTGTGTCGAAGGCGGGGATGTTGAGCAAGTGTGCTCGAACCTCGAAACAAATCCCTTGTGTTTGCGATTGCTCACTCTCTCTCTCTCTCTGTCTCTTGTTTATATCATGCATTCCTTTATTGTGTTTATCTTTATATGCATGATATACTTGTGTGCTTAATTGTTATACTTGCTTGGGTTTGTTTGCTAACACTTGTATTTAACCAAGAGAGCCAACGCGGCACCTCAACCCTTATCTAGGGGAATCTATAGGAGTTAGTCCAGAGCCCTTCACGGGAAATTTGGCTACACTCTTGTGTTATACGTGGTGTTTAGTTTAAATAGTTTGTTTAGGTCATAATAGATTTTACTTCCGCATTATTTGGCTTTTAGTGACCATTAGATTAGCCATCACCTATTCACCCCCCTCTAGGTGATCCTACAATTGGTATCAGAGCCAAGTGCTCTGATTTTGGGTCTTACAATCTAGAGTTAAAGATCCTCATTTCAGGCTAATCACATTATTTGTACACACACCATGGATTTCATGTCACCACCCATGTTTGACATTCTTAACATCCAAATTTGGAAGGTTAAGATGTCTATGTACCTCAAAGCCCTAGGCATTCATGTTTATCTTGCTACTACTAATGATTATTGTTTAAATGGCAAGAATATTGAGGCTAATGCAAAAGCTCTAAATGCTTTAAAGTCTACCCTAAATGATGATTATTTATCTAGGGTTTCTAACATTGATTCGGCTTTTGTAGCTTGGAACATCATCACCTCCCTTGGCGAAAAGGATCTATATTATGTCAAGAGCGATTCGGATGTTGGAAGTGACGTCTCCAACAAGTGCTATATGGTCCAAGGGGATAACCCTCTTGAGGTAACTACCGAATCCGAGTTAGATGATGAAGACATGTCATATGATGAGCTCACCTCTTTTTGTCAACAACTTCTTGAAAAATATGACATGCTTAAGAAAGATAATAAAAATTTGAAAAAAAAATTTGATTGCATGCTTAATGAAAAAGATTCATTAGAAAATAAGGTTGCATGCATTGAAAAAGAAAATGAATTTTTAAAAAATGAGAATGTTTCCTTGCTTTCAAAATTGGATGATCTTTGTGAAGAAAACACAAATTTGAAAAATGAAATTGTTTTGGTGGAAAAACAAAAGGAAGTTGTTTTTCAAGAAAACTCTTGTTTAAAAAGAAAATTTTGTGAAAAAGAAAAGGAAATTTTTCTAAAAAGAATAAGAAAAATGTTTCACAATCTCACTATGCTTTACATGCCACCATTAATGATAGTGAGATTAATGTTTTGAAAAATAGGATTAATTGTTTGAGCTCAACTTTGAGCTCATGTGCATTTAACCATTCTAGATTGGAGTCTTTGTTTTCAAAGAAACAAACTCCACATATTCATGCACATCATCATCATGCATATGCTTATGTTGCACGTCATGATCACACTCACACACATAAGCATCCTAAGGTGTACAAATGTACACATTGTGGCCGTAAAGGCCATTTAGCAAAATTTTGTTATGATAAGATAAATGCTTTAAATTTTGCTAATAAAAATGTTTGGGTGCCTTACAAGACTAACCCTCAAGGACCCAAAAGAAAATGGGTACCAAACCCCCACCTTGTGTTTTTGATGTAGGTGAGGGCTCTCACACGACGTGAGAGGGATGGTGCCTTGATGGTGGATGCACATGGACTTGATGGACACATTTATAGATGCATCGCTATCAAGGAGGTTTGGTGGGGTCAACCACCATATTTGAAGTTTTGGAACATAGTTCCTTAGTTGGTAACTATTTCTAAACTCTTAGTTTATTTATATGCTTATTCATTTTTGACATCATATAGCATGTTCATGTTTTTGTGCTTCATGTGATAAATACTAGTTTAAATGTAGTTTTTATCAAAACTTGTATTTATACATGTACAAATAGTGAGAACAAATTGATTCATATATGTTTGCACTTCATGCTCATTTGTACCAACTATATGCACATATATAGGCTAGTTTTGATGATTCTTTCATTTACACTTGTTTTGTCTATTTTCATGTTTACTTCATGTATATGTATTTTTGTATTCAAATTTAATAAATATACATGTATACCCTGTAGGTTGTCTAAAAACCACTAAAAGATAAGCCATTGAAAAAGCAGAATTTTAAGTTCTAGACGCAAAGCTAATTTTGGCCGTGTCTCAGCAGCATCAAGGTGCGTGGGTCGAAACCCGCGTCTCATCAGCACCAAGGCGCGAGGCTCGACAGCCGCGTCTCAGCAGCACCAAGGCGCGAGGGTCGAAACCCGCGTCTCAGCCAACACTGCAGCACCAAGGCGCGATGGTCGAAACCCGCGTCTCAGCAACACCAAGGCGCGAGGGTCGAAACCCGCGTCTCAGCCGCACCAAGGCGCGTGGGCCGAAACCCGCGTCCCAGCAGCTCCAAGGCGCAAGGCTCGACACCCGCGTCTCAGTTGTAACCGTCCCGGTTTCGGGGCCAATCACGGCCCACATAACGGGAAAAGTTAGCCCCCATTATGGAGTATTTTTAGGAGGCACGTACGCCCCTGAAACCCCTGTAAATAGCCCCGTCGCTATGAAGAAGGGGTCAGATTTTCGGTCGGAGGATTTCTGGGAGAAAAGAGCTCTGAGAGAAAAGAGAGAGAGAGTTCAACCCTTCAGAGAACTTGCTGTGTTCAAGTTGCTCTTTGCCTATCTTCTCTTTGAGAGTTTTGGTAGACAGAGCTGAGTTACTCCATCTACCATCCGAAGAAGAGATCCCTGGAAGGTCTCGAGGTCACCCGGTCAACGGAGAACAAGATTCACTCTCCACCGCCACTTGAAGAACCCAGCCTTAAACAAAGGGAGGATTCAAGATTCAACATCCTCCCTCCCTTGTAATCGGAAGACTGATCTGTTGTAATTTTCTATCCAATCAAAAGAATTTTACAATCGAATCCTCCTTTTCTGACGCATATAAGAGATGGCGACTCCGCTGGGGACTACATTTGTCACTGACGAACAAATCGTGGCGTAAGGTGACGTCCTCTATAAGGGAAAGATGGTCGAATCGCTTGTCGTCGAGTTCGACCAGGCAAAGTATGAAGAGTTTCTCTCTTCCGGCTCCAAGAGCCCAAAGACCCGCGTCTGTCGCAGGGTCTCTACGGGGACTTGCCCCGAAACCCGCTCTGAGACTCTCTCAGGCGCGGCTGCTGTGAAGGGTGTCGCGGCCAACCGCGCAAAGTGTGACACACGCGCCGTCTCTCAGGAGACCTATGTGACCTCAGGCGCAGCTACTGAAAAGGGTGTCGCGGTCAACCGCGCTATATGAGATACACGCGCCAATGTCTCTCAGGAGACCCGCGTGGTCAAGCCCTCTGGTGTCCAGCCAGTCCACCCTCTCCCTCAGCACCAGGTCGTTGTTGGTTTCTTTCCACCTCCACGACGCAACCGAAACGCTGAGCGCCGACAGAGGAGGCGTGCGCGTCAGCTACAAGTTGGAACTTCTGATCGTCCAACTGAGACAGGACGGAAGGTTTAAACTGGCGTCTTGGCTGCGCCGCATCCAGCACGCGAAGTCCGCGTTTGGCGGCCCAAACGCGAGACTCCCCAAATTAGTTCCTCTAAAACCCTACTCACCAGACGCCAAGGCGAAGCTTGCGCGCCTCGTCAAGTACAAGAGGCACGCCCCCTTAGGCGCAGGGCCCAGCAGCCCACTCCTTCTCAAACGTCCCTGCCCTGACGCACCAAGCAGCAACGCGACAGCCACGTCTCTTCTCAACAGAGACGCCAGGCACGCGTCCTAAAGCTGCGACGCGAGAACCGCGTCTCTGAATCCTGCGTCCAAGCTGTACAGCGCAAGGATGCCTCCCGCCCTCGAAGGTGCGAGGCTAATCTCTTCGATCCTCTTCCCATGGATCTAAGGGATTACTTGACAAAGAAAAGAAGTGCTAATCAAACCACTTCATCATGTTGCTGCTAACGGCTCATCTCCATGCTCTCTGAGTGCCGTTGTGGTTCAGGCGCGAACCAGCAATCCTTAGTTAGACAGCTGACCCTGATTCCCCATCAGCCAAAAGAAGACGCTCTTACAGGCGGAGGACCTTCTCTGACACTGAGTATCCAGAGCTCACTGCTAACATGGCGAGCAGGAGCAGGGGAAAACAGCCTGTAGTCAGCTCCGACGAGTCTGACTCTGAACCGGAAGGAGTGTACCGACACACTCGCACCCGGACCGAGGCCATTCCCCCGATCAACTACAATGCCCTAGCCCAGGGCATCGAGATTAATGACTCGCACTCTGCCATTGCAGAGTCACAGGCGTCAAACTCTTCTATAGAGAAAGAGGCCTTCACATACATGACGAGCACTCCTGAGGAGACCGCTAAGCGCTTGGAGCTGCAAGCCCAGGTCCAGAAGGAACAACTCGAGATGATTCGTGCTCAGCAAGAATCCATCGACTCTCTCAAGCAGATGCTCGCACAGTTGCTCGAAGACAGGAGGAAATCTCCCCCTAGAAAGTCTAAGGGCAAGCGAAAAGAGGGAGAAAGCTCATCTTCCGAACACTCCGAGAAGAAAGAGCAACCCACCTCTGGTTCGTCTAAATCCTCATCGCAGGAAAAGAACGATCAAGACCAGGGAAAGGTTCATTCTAAAAGAATGAATCAGTTGGAGCAGCGTCTTGAAGCCCTTACCAATCGGAAAGGTCTCCAAGAAGCAGGAGTGGTCCGCCCATATCCAGCCGAATGGGTCCTGGTTCCATACCCGCCCAAGTTCAAGGCTCCAACCCTCCAAGCATTTGATGGGAAAGGTTCACCGAACCAACATATCTACTATTTCAAGTCCCAAACTGGGAATGTGGTAGATAACGACGCCATCCTGGCGCGTTTATTCATCGGCACCCTAAAAGGGCTGGCCTTTGAATGGTTCATGAAGCTCCCAGAAGGTTCCATCAAGAACTGGGGTGATTTGGAGAAGCTTTTCTTAACACGCTTCTTTGAAGATGATTCAGAGGTCAACATACCTACCCTTTTAGCCACCAAGCAGCGAAAGGGAGAGTCCGTTAAGTCTTTCGTGGAAAGATTTCAGAACGTGGCACTCCGATGTCCGAGCGGTATGACCCAGGTTACCCTGGTGGAAACATGCCGCCACAATCTCCAAACCTCACTCCTTGCTCAAATAGGAGTTGCTGAAAGCCGCACCTGGAAGCAATTAGTCCAACAAGGTGAACAGGCTGAGGAGATTGTCGCCCGCGTCAGAGCGGAAGAAAATAAACCCAGGCCTGAAAGGTCAACAGGCGTGCGCCAGACACATCCCTCCAAGCCAAAAGGAAGGATAACTTGGCAGCAGAGACCAAGTCCCCTGTCAAATCTCAACCAGTCAAGGGAAGTGGCTCTTCAAGCCAACCACGGGCCAACAAGTAGTATTCCTTCAAGGATGAACATGTCGACTCGCTCTTCAAATTACTCAACAAGAGCAATCGATTGAAGCTTCCTGGAGCTAGGCGCCCCGAGGAAGTCGGTAAAACCGACAATCCCAGCTACTGCATGTACCACAGGATGTTGGGACACCCTACCAAGAGCTGTTATGTCTTCAAGGACATCCTTCAGGCCCTGATTGACGCGGAGGTATTGAAACTCCGACCAGAGCAGAAGAAGGTGACGGCTAATATGACGTCAGTTCTCCAGTTTGGGAGACAACCCCAACACCCTCTGGAGTAGTCCCTATCCCAAGAGGAGAGCTGAGAATGGTCAACACAGACCCTCACCAGCAGCAAGAAAAGGGCTTGGTACTTGTTCCCACACCTCGGGGAGAAGTCATGTGGGTTCATCCCGACCTTATTGATGGCCAGCAATGGACTACTGTAACCAGCAGGAAGTCCAAAGGCAAAGCAAAGGCTTCATCCTGCAACGTGGTGTGTGCCTCTTCTCGAGAAGCGGAAACCGATATTCCCTCGCTAACCGACTCAGAAGAGGAGACAATAGTTCTGGCCGCAAAACCCAGTCAGCTGGTGGTAGAAACCCGTTCGGGGCAGCCATATTTGAAAAAGTATGGCGAAGTGGCGGTAACTCCTCTAAGACTCGCTGCAGAGCCAGCCAAGCCCTCCACGAAGCAACCCGGGGAGAAACAGAAAGAACTTTGGTTTTCCCGAGTTCTTTCAAAAGACATAGCAGAAGGATCCACGGCACCTTACCGCTTTGATGTCCTGGCTCAGTTAGCCAACATCCCAGCACGGATTACTCTTTATGAGCTTCTCAGATTATCAAAGTCGACCAGAGAAGCTCTACAAGAAGCTCTGGCTAATGCTGAGGTCTTCATGACCCAGCTACCGAAGGAGGAAGATGTAGAGGATTGCCTCCACGCCTCCCAAAATATTCCCTACATCACCTTCACTGCAGATGATATGCAAGTCAAAGGGAAACATGATCGACCCCTTTACTTCGCAGGGTATATTGGATCATCTGAAGTGAACCGCATTCAGGTGGATCCAGGGTCCGTATTAAGCATCATGCCTCGCCGGGTCATGCAACATCTGGGCATTCCTACTCATCGTTTGAGCCCTACCCAGACAACCATCTATGGGTTCAATGCCAATAGTACCCGTCCAATAGGGAAGGTCAAGCTCAAATGCCAGATTGGAAGCCTAAAGTCGGAAGTGACATGCTACGTTATTGATGCCGACACTTCCTATAACCTACTGTTGGGGCGGCCGTGGATTCACCGCAACTCCATCGTTCCCTCTACTCTCCATCAAGTCATGAAATACATTGACGAGAGTTGAAAGGTGCAAACGTTGATTGCCGAAAGGCATCCGTTCAAGGGAGTCGAGAATTATTTCACGGACTCCATACTTGTAACACCCCGCTCCCGGAATACGTACTTAGTTGCGTATTCAGATTTTTCGATCGTATTTTTTGATTTACTTCCTGTATTTGTTTTGTATTATAAATTATTTATATGATCGTTTTGTCTTGGATCCGGATTCACGGACTCAGAGTCAACCCTAGTCTAAACCGAGAGCCCGATCCAAGTGAATTGCTCAATTTGGTCTTTCTAGTATTTAGATTTGACCGATTTCAGTTTTAAACATCATTTTCTAATATTTTAGATTTTTTGTGATTTTCTTAAATTTTCCTGAATTAAAATGAAAATCTTCAAAACCGGTGTCGACCAGTGCCGCTGACCGATTCCTGCATTTTTAATTTGCAAATGGAGTCAAATTTTGAGAAACCGCTTTCAAAAATTTGCTTAGAATAATATTTACTATCTTAATTCATTTTTTGGAGATTTTCAGAATTTATCAGATTTCTGCGAGATTTGGTGTCGACCGAAATTGGCGGCCGATTCAAGATTTTTAATTTAAAAACTATAAATAATTTCTTGAAACAAATTTCACCATGATTCTTAGAATAATATTCTTGATTTTTGAGAATTTTTGCGGGTCGTTCTGAGATACTTGATTTTCGGACGATTTCGGTATTTTTCCGAAAGTTTTCCGCATCCGCAACTGAATCCCGGAAATCCGCCACTCTAATTATTTTCCCTTTTTCTTCTAAGAGAGTATCTTCCTTTTTTAATTTCTTTTCCTTTTTTCCTTTTTCTTTCCTTCCTTTTCCTTCCACCAAATTCTCCATTCTTCCATTACTTTCTACAACTTTCCACCAAAAATATCTCCTCCACAAAAAATATCTTCTCCAAAAATATCCCAACACACTCAAACACCTCTCCCATCACCATGGCCGGCCAAGAGAGCCACCTCACCTCTCCATTTTATAAAAAAACCCCCGCCCTAAACATTTTTACATCACCTTCACAATTCCAATTCCCATATAAACTTTTCCTTCTTCATTCCACTTCATTTTTCTCTTCACCAAAACTTTAATCACCAACTCCTCCTTCATCTCCACCACAACCACAACCACTACAACTTCTCCAACTCCATACCTTCATCTTCTTCCTCCTCCTTCTCCATTTAAACCACCACAAACTCCAAAACTCCACCAAAGCCTTCACCTTCTCCTTTACCTTCTCCAAAACTACCACCACAACAAACCTCTCCACAAAACCACCACCCCATCATCTTCTCTAGGGCCGGCCACCCTCCTTGCATTGGGGCCGAGCTCTTTTTCGTCGGCAACATCTCCGATGATTATTCCGGTAATCGTTCACGATTATTCCGGTAATCATTCCGGTGAAAATTGCAAACGACAACACTAACGTCACCACCACCATCTTTTCTTAACCGTTTTCATCACCATCACTTCTACTATTTTCCACCACCATCTTCACTTCCACCATCACTTTCACCATCACAATACCACCTCCATCTCCACTACTTAAACCTCTAACATCACCTTCATCATCACCTCCATTTCATTACCTCCAACATCACCTTCATCATCACCTCCTTTTCATTACTCCATTAAAATCCATCTCCTTCACCAAATAACACCACCACCAACGAAATCATCTTTCCCTGTCTCTCTCTCTTTCTCTCTGTTGACGCGGATCTCACCCCCGCGTCCAGGCAACTCCTTAACGCGGCCTTCGCGTTCTTGTATCAACGCAACGCGAAATCCATGCCCGCGTCTGTATCCCTTTCGTACCTACACGACGCGGAGCTAATGCCCGCGTCTGTGTTCTCCTCGTGCCCTAACTTGAACGCGGGTCTCGAACCCCGCGTTTGTGGCACCTTCGCGACGTGATTCCCGCGTCTGTGATTCCCGCGTCTGCTTTCCCGCGACGCGACTCCCGCGTCTGCGACCCCCGCGTCTCACTCGCATAACTCGCGTCTCCCTGTGCACTCTCTCTTTCCATATACTTCTCTCTCTAGGTTTCTCTCTCTAACTCTTTCTCTCTCCTGTTCACTTTCTCCCTCTAAATATTTATATATTATCATATTTTATGGCGCGTGCGCGAGTTTCATGGATTTCGGACCTTTCGGCATTTCCGGTGATTTAGGCGAGTGTCCTCGCCTCCATTTGGGTTTCCCCACTTCGTCGGGTCGACATGTATTTTATTCCATGTTTATATGTATTTTGTATTGGGCTGGGTCCCTGTATTTGTGTATGGCCGAGTGCCAATGACTGGACATGTATTGCTCTGTGACGAATGCTTGTATTAGGATAGTTTAATTCTTGTATATATACCATGCCTGTGATGTGTTTTACTGCTTTATATCATGCGTGGCCGACCCTTCGTGGTCATGGACTCTGGGTTTCTGCCCACTCCTGGGATGGCTGGTAGCCACCGAGAGTGCGCTTAAACCCTGATCGTTCTTGGCTCTCAGCCCTTCAGCCTCCGGTCTCTCACTATCTCGAAAGGGAAGTGATTGCGACCGTCAGGTCTCTCTGCCCTTCAGTCTCCGGTCTCTCACTCTCTCGAAAGGGAAGTGAGTTGAGACCGTCAGGTTTCTCAGCTCCGTCTGGTGAGCATACTTAGCGCTCAGCGCTTTATTCACTAAATTCGTCTAGGCGAGATGCTGTCGGATTTGCTACTCGTATTTTAAACCGAGTCGTCCCAGTAATCTCGCCAAGCGCATTAGTGTCTAAACCCTGTTCGCTGCCTGTGCCTCCAGCTTGTTCAGCTCCGCCTGGTCATCATGATCAACGTTCAGCGCTTTACCACTAGATTCGTCTAGGTGAGATGCTGCCGGATTTTCTACTCGCACTTTAAGCCGAGTTGTCCCGGTAACCTTGTCAGACGCTCCAGTGTTAAATACTGTTTGTTGTCTGTGTCTCCAGCTTGCTCAGCTCCGCTTGGTTGTGTTCAGCTACTACTTTATCACATGCCATGTACTTACCTGATGTGTTAACACTTGCCATGCCATTACTTCATATCTGTCATTTACATGTTAACCTGGCACCAGGCATGCTACTACTTGGCAAGGCCCCTTGTTATGACATGACTTGCCACCTGACTAATATCAATCTCTTGCCATAATTGGTCACCTGTCAAATATCATCCTCCTGTCATGCTATCACTTGACACCCGGCATGATATACTTGCCTCTTGATATATTAATACTTGACCTGTGATTATCACATTTACGGGAATACTATACTTGTTATCCTGCATTACATGCAGTGACTTGAATCTTATACTTGTTATCCTGTATTATATATACAGTGACCTGAATCTGCAGTACTTATGTACTCCTGAACTCCTGATCATGTTTTGCACCTGCTATTCCCGTAAATTGATAATTACATAATAAACCATAAAACTGGACAACTTACATCGGGTCGGGGGAAACTTGCGGCTATCAATACATGTTCGTGTTTACAGTGGTACTAGGCATGTTGTGCAACTAAAACTTCCGGTCTAACCTGTGGGCCTCCAAGCGACCGAGGGGAGTGCTGGTTCCCTCCTTCCTGGT
Organism: Agave tequilana; assembly: GCA_038442645.1. Classification (NCBI taxonomy): domain Eukaryota; kingdom Viridiplantae; phylum Streptophyta; class Magnoliopsida; order Asparagales; family Asparagaceae; genus Agave; species Agave tequilana. Next base: position 107,277 of record JAVJIF010003240.1, on the reverse strand, counting down.
ACCATCTTGATAAGGGCATCCTCTAAGACCCTCCTGATCGCCTTGCGGCAGGTTCCGTCCACCAAGCAACGGAACAATCCTGGGCCGTGGTCCCGGGTATATGCGGGACCCACTGTAAATATTGTTCGTTGATACCCCCGTTGGTTTCCAATAACAACCTTGCTTTACTCAGATGTGGATATATGTGTGCTGGGACGCTAGTTCACATATCTAGACATCAGGGTAAGACGAGTAATATAATAATAAAAGATGCCAGTTATGGACCTGTGGTATGCTTTGTCATGATTGGTTGTATCGGGTTTTACATCGGATTTCCGGTTTTATGATTATTATCATATTAGCTACTCATACCATGTTTTATTAACCATGTTCCATTCCATCAGTCTACTGCTCCTATCCTATCATTCCATGAGTACTTCCTGCTTGATATCACTTGTTATACATCTACCTGCTTATACATGCCTATGGTCACGACACGGTTTTCAATGCATGATTATGATTCAGTTTTATCGATAAACGTGTGCTTATCCTTGCACGCCATCTGGCTTTTGCCTCACCACTCGCCTGGGGTGTTCTATCTGACTCCCCTGGATTCTCATGTCCAGGTCCTGGAGCTTGGAACATGTCAGAGCTTGGAGCTTGTAGAATCCCAGTTGCTGACCTGAAAAGCGCATCGGTAGCTTGGATCTCCAGCGGACCATCCGAAGCTCTAACCTTCCAGGCCCCCTGTGTGCCTCTCGAGTTTTTCTTTTGTAAACTCGTGAGTACCTTTTGTACTATTCACACTTGTACCATCCTTTGTATTCTCGCATTTGCGCCTATCGGTGATGTAATATTATTGTAATATTTGTTACATCTGGTGATAACTTTGTAATTGTACTCATATGTTGGAATGTATAATGTATCATTTGCTTCCGTACTCTGATTCTTGCCTGTACTGATGCGTAGCGTATATACGTGAGGGTATTTCTGACCTGCGTATATACGTCGCAGTAACGTCTCCGTACCCGCAGGATCGGGGCGTTACAGGATGGTATCAGAGCCTAGGCTCTCACATCCTCAGTACGTCCAGATGGCAAATTAATGGTAAAGAAATTTGCAACTGGAATGCATGAGTCCTGATTATACACTCCAACTACAAGTGCAGAGTTATCTATTTTTTCTTGATCATTCTTCCTTTGATTCCTAATCCCTTCCATCTTTCCCCTGTTTTGGTTTTTCGAAGCCTTTATACCAACTTAAGATATGAATAGACTAGAGAGGTAGCGGCTGGTTCTGAATGAAGCTATTATATGATCTCTTCGGCCAACTCTTTGAAGTTCGGGTATTCTCAGGATTAATCCACGATCGGGTTATCTTTCAGAAGTCAGTAGTCGGAATTCTTTACGGATATTCTACATTCTCGGCTATATCTTTCAGAGTGATTGATGCCTGGAATTCGGAATTCTCAATTATCGGTCTTCTTTATTATGCTCAGGACTATCAGGGTTTTCTTTATCTTCAGTATTTTGGTTCATTCTCAGAGCAACATTAGGTATACAGTACAGCGGGAATGCGGGAATTCTGTTGCAAAGTTGTGTTATCAGTCAGTATTATTCGGCATTGTTCGAAGATTTATACAGCCGGAAATGCAGGGGATGTCTATACTCTGATTATTGTTCAGTCAACTTGAGAGCCCTACCTATAGTGCTTCATATCTTGATTGGTATAATTCCTGTCCTTGTCCTCTTGGTGTTCAATTTACCCCTTATCGAAATTGCGAGGACGTAATTTTTGTAAGGTGGATGGATTGTAATACCCCGCTCCCGGAATACGTACTTAGTTGCGTATTCAGATTTTTTGATCGTATTTTTTGATTTACTGCCTGTATTTGTTTTGTATTATGAATTATTTATATGATCGTTTTGTCTTGGATCCGGATTCACGGACTCAGAGTCAACCCTAGTCTGAACCGAGAGCCCGATCCTAGTGAATTGCTCAATTTGATCTTTCTAGTATTTAGATTTGACCGATTTCAGTTTTAAACATCATTTTCCAATATTTTAGATTTTTTGTGATTTTCTGGAATTTTTCTGAATTAAAATGAAAATCTTCAAAACCGGTGTTGACCAATGCCGCTGACCAATTCCTGCATTTTTAATTTGCAAATGGAGTCAAATTTTGAGAAACTGCTTTCAAAATTTTGCTTAGAATAATATTTACTATCTTAATTCATTTTTTGGAGATTTTCAGAATTTATCAGATTTCTGCGAGATTTGGTGTCGACCAATATTGGCGGCTAATTTTAGGATTTTTAATTTAAAAACTATAAAGAATTTCTTGAAACGAATTTCACCATGATTCTTATAATAATATTCTTGAGTTTTGAGAATTTTTGCGGGTCGTTCCGAGATACTTGATTTTCGGACGATTTCGGTATTTTTCCGAAAGTTTTCCGCATCCGCAACTGAATCCCGGGAATCCGCCACTCTAATTATTTTCCCTTTTTCTTCCAAGAAAGTATCTTCCTTTTTTAATTTCTTTTCCTTTTTTCCTTTTTCTTTCCTTCCTTTTCCTTCCACCAAATTCTCCATTCTTCCATTACTTTCTACAACTTTCCACCAAAATATCTCCTCCACCAAAAATATCTTCTCCAAAAATATCCCAACACACTCAAACACCTCTCCCATCACCATGGCCGGCCAAGAGAGCCACCTCACCTCTCCATTTTACAAAAAACCCCCTCCCTAAACATTTTTACATCACCTTCACAATTCCAATTCCTATATAAACTTTTCCTTCTTCATTCCACTTCATTTTTCTCTTCACCAAAACTTTAACCACCAACTCCTCCTTCATCTCCACCACAACCACAACCACTACAACTTCTCCAACTCCCTACCTTCATCTTCTTCCACCTCCTTCTCCATTTAAACCACCACAAACTCCAAAACTCCACCAAAGTCTCCACCTTCTCCTTTACCTTCTCCAAAACTACCACCACAACAAACCTCTCCACAAAACCACCACCCCATCATCTTCTCTAGGGCCGGCCACCCTCCTTGGATTGGGGCCGAACTCTTTTTCGTCGGCAACATCTCCGATGATTATTCCGGTAATCGTTCACGATTATTCCGGTAATCATTCCGGTGAAAATTGCAAATGACAACACTAACGTCACCACCACCATCTTTTCTTAACCGTTTTCATCACCATCACTTCTACTATTTTTCACCACCATCTTCACTTCCACCATCACTTTCACCATCACAATACCACCTCCATCTCCACTACTTAAACCTCCAACATCACCTTCATCATCACTTCCTTTTCATTACCTCCAACATCACCTTCATCATCACCTCCTTTTCATTACTCCATTAAAATCATCTCCTTCACCAAATAACACCACCACCAACAAAATCATCTTTCCCTGTCTCTCTCTTTCTCTCTGTTGACGCGGATCTCACCCCCGCGTCCAGGCAACTCCTTAACGCGGCCTTCGCGTTCTTGTATCAACGCAACGCGAAATCCATGTCCGCGTCTGTATCCCTTTCGTATCTACACGACGCGGAGCTAATGCCCGCGTCTGTGTTCTCCTCGTGCCCTGACTTGAACGCGGGTCTTGAACCCCGCGTTTGTGGCACCTTCACGACGTGATTCCCGCGTCTGTGATTCCCGCGTCTGCTATTCCCGCGACGCGACTCCCGCGTCTGCGACCCCCGCGTCTCACTCGCATAACTCGCGTCTCCCTGTGCACTCTCTCTTTCCATATACCTCTCTCTAGGTTTCTCTCTCTAACTCTTTCTCTCTCCTCTTCACTTTCTCCCTCTAAATATTTATATATTATCATATTTTATGGCGCGTGCGCGAGTTCCATGGATTTCGGACCTTTCGGCATTTCCGGTGATTTAGGCGAGTGTCCTCGCCTCCATTTGGGTTTCCCCGCTTCGTCGGGTCGACATGTATTTTATTCCATGTTTATATGTATTTTGTATTGGGCTGGGTCCCTGTATTTGTGTATGGCCGAGTGCCAATGACTGGACATATATTGCTCTGTGACGAATGCTTGTATTAGGATAGTTTAATTCTTGTATATATACCATGCCTGTGATGTGTTTTACTGCTTTATACCATGCGTGGCCGACCCTTCGTGGTCATGGACTCTGGGTTTCTGCCCACTCCTGGGATGGCTGGTAGCCACCGAGAGTGCGCTTAAACCCTGATCGTTCTTGGCTCTCAGCCCTTCAGCCTCCAGTCTCTCACTATCTCGAAAGGGAAGTGATTGGGACCGTCAGGTCTCTCAGCCCTTCAGCCTCCGGTCTCTCACTCTCTCAAAAGGGAAGTGAGTTGAGACCGTCAGGTTTCTCAGCTCCGTCTGGTAAGCATACTTAGCTCTCAGCGCTTTATTCACTAAATTCGTCTAGGCGAGATGCTGTCGGATTTGCTACTCGTATTTTAAACTAAGTCGTCCCAGTAATCTCGCCAAGCGCATTAGTGTCTAAACCCTGTTCGCTGCCTGTGCCTCCAGCTTGTTCAGCTCCGCCTGGTCATCATGATCAACGTTCAGCGCTTTACCACTAGATTCGTCTAGGTGAGATGCTGCCGGATTTTCTACTCGCACTTTAAGCCGAGTTGTCCCGGTAACCTTGTCAGACGCTCCAGTGTTAAATACTGTTTGCTGTCTGTGTCTCCAGCTTGCTCAGCTCCGCTTGATTGTGTTCAGCTACTACTTTATCACATGCCATGTACTTACCTGATGTGTTAACACTTGCCATGCCATTACTTCATATCTGTCATTTACATGTTAACCTGGCACCAGGCATGCTACTACTTGGCAAGGCCCCTTGTTATGACATGACTTGCCACCGGACTAATATCAATCTCTTGACATGATTGGTCACCTGTCAAATATCATCCTCCTGTCATGCTATCACTTAACACCCGGCATGATATACTTGCCTCTTGACATATTAATACTTGACCTGTGATTATCACATTTACGGGAATACTATACTTGTTATCCTGCATTACATGCAGTGACTTGAATCTTGTACTTGTTATCCTGTATTATATATACAGTGACCTGAATCTGCAGTACTCATGTACTCCTGAACTCCTGATCATGTTTTGCACCTGCTATTCCCGTAAATTGATAATTACATAATAACCATAAAACTGGACAACTTACATCGGGTCGGGGGAAACTTGCGGCTATCAATACATGTTCGTGTTTACAGTGGTGCTAGGCATGTTGTGCAACAAAAACTTCCGGTCTGACCTGTGGGCCTCCAGGCGACCGAGGGGAGTGCTGGCTCCCTCCTTCCTGGTACCATCTTGATAAAAACCCTCCTGATCGCCTTGCGGCAGGTTCCGTCCACCAAGCAACGGAACAATCCTGGGCCGTGGTCCCGGGTATGTACGGGACCCACTGTAAACATTATTCGTTGATACCCCGTTGGTTTCCAATAACAACCTTGCTTTACTCAGATGTGGATATATGTGTGCTGGGACCCTAGTTCACATATCTAGACATCAGGGTAAGACGAGTAATAATAATAATAAAAGATGCCAGTTATGGACCTGTGGTATGCTTTGTCATGATTGGTTGTATCGGGTTTTACATCGGATTTCCGGTTTTATGATTATTATCATATTAGCTACTCATACCCTGTTTTATTAACCATGTTCCATTCCATCAGTCTACTGCTCCTATCCTATCATTCCATGAGTACTTCCTGCTTGATATCACTTGTTATACATCTACCTGCTTATACATGCCTATGGTCACGACACGGTTTTCAATGCATGATTATGATCCGTTTTATCGATACACGTGTGCTTATCCTTGCACGCCATCTGGCTTTTGCCTAACCACTCGCCTGGGGAGTTCTATCTGACTCCCCTAGATTCTCATGTCCAAGTCCTGAAGCTTGGAACATGTCGGAGCTTGGAGCTTGTAGAATCCCAGTTGCTGACCTGAAAAGCGCATCGGTAGCTTGGATCTCCAGCGGACCATCCGAAGCTCTAACCTTCCAGGCCCCCTGTGTGCCTCTCGAGTTTTCCTTTTGTAAACTCGTGGGTACCTTTTGTACTGTTCACACTTGTACCATCCTTTGTATTCTCGCATTTGCGCCTATCGGTGATGTAATATTATTGTAATATTTGTCACATCTGGTGATAACTTTGTAATTGTACTCATATGTTAGAATGTATAATGTATCATTTGCTTCCGTACTCTGATTCTTGCCTGTACTGATGCTTAACGTATATACGTGAGGGTATTTCTGACCTGCGTATATACGTCGCAGTAACGTCTCTGTACCCGCAGGATCGGGGCGTTACATTACTGTATCAGGATCCCGTGGAGACGGATGAAGTCCCGCAACCAGAGGAGCCAGACTCTGGTAATGAAGCTGACACCGAGCCAGAAAAAGAAGAGTGCTTGTGGGAGTTGGAACCACTTGTAAAGAGCATTAATAAGCTCGATGTTGATAATACCACCGACGATGTAGGCGGTTGGTACATTAATGAAGAATTAGATTTAGCGTATCTTCCTGTGTTTGCTTCTGATTCCGTATCGTCAGACACTAGCACCGAAGTAGATGATGATCTCTGGTCGGCAATGGATGCTTTGACATTGTTCCATGTACCAGTAAAATCGTCCTTCGAGACATACCAAGATAATGGTAATGCGCAAGAATCTATATTTATGGTTCCAGTAAGACGAAAAAGCCAAAAACCAATTCTTTTTGGGCGAATCTCGTCTGAACCGACGCCCATGAAGATCGGAAGGCGAGGAGGAATCCCCTCAGTTCGATCACTACGAACCAAAAGCACTCAGAATGATGAAACGCATGGGGTATGACGTAACAAGCGGACCCGGGTTGAACTTTGGCAAAGGAAGGAGAACGCTACTTCGATCCTTTGTGCCGAAAGGAAAAGCACCCGATTATTATCATCAGACTCGCAGGGGGTTGGGCTATGTATCAACTCCGGCTCCATCAGCCTCTGATTCTGGAGGGTCATCAGGCCATAAAAACTCTTCAGGCACGTCATCGTGGGAGTCAGATGTCAGCGTCGGCAACATCTTCGGAGAACTTTCAGTGAACATGGTTTCAACAAGCCACCTGGAAGACAGAGACGAAAAAATGATCCAGTCCGATACGGATCCTTGGATCAAATATTTAAATACTCTTTGGGATACCCACTTTGAACAGCGAGAGCCACCCACAGAAGACAAGGTTGTCCATATCAATCTGGGGGATGAGGCTAATCCTAAGCCCATCTTCATAAGTGACGGCCTGTCACCGTCGGAGAAAAAGGATCTAATATCTCTTGTTCAAGAGTATATAGACGTCTTCACCTGGAATTACGAAGACATGCCCGGACTTGATCCTCAAGTGGCTATGCACCGCCTCAACATCAATTCGGACATGAAGCCTGTCAAACAACAACAGCGACGATTCCGCCCAGAGATAATGGAGGCGATTCAATCAGAAGTCAGAAAGCTTATAGATTCTGGCTTCATCAGGGAAGAACAACATCCCGACTGTGTAGCAAACATCGTCCCCGTTGCCAAGAAGAACGGAAAGATCCGAATTTGCATCGACTTCCGTGATTTAAACGAGGCTTGTCCCAAAGACGAATTGCCATTGCCAATCACAGACGTCATGATTGACAATACTTGTGGATTTGAACGAATGTCCTTTATGGACGGGATCTCAGGATACAATCAAATCAAAATGTATTCTGACGACGAAAAGCACACCTCCTTCAGGACACCATTGGGGGTCTACTGCTATACCGTCATGCCCTTCGGACTGAAGAATGCGGGGGCAACATATCAAAGGGCCATGAACGCCATTTTCCAGCGGCAAATGCGCAAAACGGTGGAATGTTATGTTGATGATATTGCGGTGAAAAGTCACGCTAAGGGTGATCACATAGCTGACCTGAAGGTGGTCTTTGACATCATGCGAGCTCATCAATTAAAGATGAATCCCACCAAGTCCTTCCTGGGGGTGGCCAGTGGTAAATTCTTAGGATTCATTGTAACCTCCACCGGAATCCATTTGGACCCGGAAAAGGTTCGCGCTATCCAGGAGATGCAACCTCCGAGAAATCTCAAGGAACTCAGGGGATTGCAAGGACGATTGGCGTACATCCGCAGGTTTATCTCAAATCTCTCCGGCAGATGCCAACCCTTCGCTAAGCTAATGAAGAAGGGTGTTTCGTTCATTTGGGATGACGCTTGCCAACAAGCATTTGAGAAAATCAAGCAATACCTCACCCAACCACCAGTCCTTGCAGCTCCGATATCCGGAAAACCTTTTCTGGTATACGTCCGAGCAACGGATCATTCTTTGGGAGCTCTACTAGCCCAGAATGATGATCAAGGACGAGAAAAAGCGATCTACTATCTGAGTAAAATAATGATCGGAGCCGAACATTGGTATAATCCGATCGAGAAGGAATGTTTGGCATTAGTGTTCGCTATTCAGAAAATGCGACACTATCTGATAGGCCAAACTATAAACGTCATATCAAAAGTCAACCCCCTGAGGTTACTTATGACTAAGCCTTCATCATTGAACGGCCGGCTGGCAAAATGGGCTACATTGCTATCCCAATATGAGATGCACTTTTTACCACAAAAGGCTATTAAGGGACAAGCGGTGGCGGATTTCCTAGCTGAGCACCCAGATCCGAGGGCAACCAAACTCTACGAGGATCTCCCAGATGAAGTGATCGAAGTCTGTTTGACTCAGACATCGTTTGAAAGTCAAGTGTGGCAACTCTTTTTGACGGTGCATCCAGAACAAGCTCAAAAGGACACATAGTAGCAGGGGTAGGAGTAGTACTCGTCTCCCCCACAGAATTATGTGATTCCCCAAGCCATTTCGCTTACCGAATCTTGCTCCAACAATGTAGCGGAGTACAATGCTCTTTTGATTGGGATGCAGTTCGCCGATGAGATTGGCGTTAAAAATCTCGAGGCATACGGCGACTCTAAACTCATCGTCAGCCAAGTTCGCGGGGAGTACGAAGTCAGACATGAGGACCTAGTACCCTACTACAACGCAACTATCCACATGGCCGAGAGGTTCACATACTTCTACATCGACATGTACCGCGCAGGCAAAATGCGCATGCAGATGCACTCGCATCCCTCGCGGCCTCCTTAGCTCTTCCAGCTGGAGCAACGGAGAAGATATTCGTCTACAGCCACGACCCGTATTGCCCGAGAATTGCTCTCAAGGACTATCAGGAGTCAAAGGGAGATTGTCAAGGCAAAGAAGCGCTGGAATCGTCAACCGGTCTGAGCTTAGAGACTGGCGATTCCCCTATATCGACTATGTCTTGTACGGCATCCTGCCTGAGGACACCAAGGAAGCGGCTGCCATTTGAAGGAAAGCCCTTAAATTTTACTATAATGCGATTACACGAACGTTGTATCGTCGATCGTATGACGGGATCTTGCTTCGATTCCTCTCACCAAAAGAGGCCCAAGGGGTATTGAAAGAAGCCCACGACGGTATGTGTGGAGCCCATCAACCTGGCCCAAAACTGGCACATCGACTTCAAAGGTTGGGTTACTATTGGTCCAAGATGATTGCCGATGCCGTCACCTATGCCAAAAGATGGCACGCTTGCCAAGTACATGGGAATTTCATCCATCAAGCGCCAGGGTACCTTCACTCTACAACCTCCACTTGGCCATTTGAAATGTGGGGAATGGATGTGGTTGGCCCTATCAGCCCACCGTCATCAAAAGGACATCGGTTCATCTTGGCAATAACCGATTACTTCTCTAAATGGGCCGAGTCCATCCCTTTGAAGGAGGTGAAATCGTCTAATGTGATCAAGTTCGTGAAACATCACATCATTTACCGCTTTGGTGTACCTCGACGAATTGTCCATGACAATAGACCCCAGTTCATCAGTCAGGCTTTCCAGAGATTCTGCGCCAAGTTCAAAATCCAGAGTGTGTCCTCAACGGCATACTATCCTGCCGCTAACGGCCTCACAGAAGCTTTCAACAAGACCATTGGCAAGCTTCTCAAGAAATTCGTCTCGAAAAGTCAACGTGATTGGGACGACAAGCTGGGTGAATGCTTATGGGCTTACCGCACAACTGTACGAACCCCAACTAAAGCTACGCCATTTTCTTTGGTATACGGGTGCGAAGCCGTCCTTCCACTCGAAATCCAAATTCCATCTCTACGCGTCGCCCTGACAGCGGAGATAACAACAGAGGAGAAGCATCGACAGCGACTCCAGGAATTAGAAGCCTTAGACGGTAAGCGTCTGCAGGCGCAACAAGCAAATCGAGCTTTACCAAGCTCGAATTACCAGAGCCTTCAACAAGAAAGTTAAAATGCGAACTTTCAAGAAAGGCGATCTTGTCTTAGCCGTCAGAAGACCCATGGTAATGACGCACAAGACAAAAGGAAAATTCCAACCTAAATGGGAAGGACTATTCGTAGTAGAGTCAGTCTACTCAAATGGATCGTATCGCCTCATAACTTCAAATGGCGATACACTCATGATGCCGATCAATGGCAGATTCTTAAAGAAGTACTATCCTTAATAGTACTCCCCCTCCGATCAAGTTAAAAGTGCACCTCTGATCAAAACAAGAAGAGTTTCTTCATTAAAACATCCGACGCCTCCGACGGCTAAGGATAGAAGAAAATGTTGGCTTCTAAGCCCAACATAAGTCTTCGACAACTCATCATGCTGAGGGGAATAGCATGGCTAGCCCAACTCAAATGGTAGTTGGTAAAGGCATATCAAACCCGTTGACAGCTGAGGATTTGCTAAAAATCCTAAGGGACATGTTCCCATTTGATCTGACGCCTCCAACAGCTAAGGATAGGGGAAAATGTTGGCTTCTAAGCCCAACATAAGCCTTCGACAACTCATCATGCTGAGGGGAATGGCATGGCTAGCCCAACTTAAATGGTAGTTGGTAAAGGCATATCAAACCCGTTGACAGCTGAGGGTTTGCTAAAAATCCTAAGTGGACTTGACTCCACTCTCCCCTCCAAAATCCCTTACCAATTCCCATCCACAGAATGGTAGGTCTACGAAATACAGTCGTCGCCAAGTTAACACTATATCTCTGGCACTTCAAACTTCACTCGCCAATTCTCATTAATAGAATGGCAAGTCTTCAAAATTGCTCATATCGCAAATCCAAATTTGTCAAGTTAACACTATACCTCTGACATATTTTTAAAAAAAAAACCCACTTGCCAATTCTCATCAATAGAATGACAGGTCCTCAAATTGCTCATATCGCAAATCAATTTCTGTCAAGTTAATACCACACCTCTGACAAATTACTGTTAAGTTAACACTATACTTCTAAACAGTACATCGAGTTTCTGTCAAGTTAACATCACACCTCTGACAGTCACCTTCCTTCAGACTTCCATATCGAAGCTGAAATGAACGATGCTAAGTTTAACACTACACCTCTAGCATCCAGGTTATCGCCAAGTTCAACAATACACTTACGGCCATGACTTTTCCTCGGACTTCCTCGCTGAAGTCGAGATGACTAATGCCAAGTTCAAAATTACACCTCTAGCATTACCCTCATTGTCAAGTTAAACATTACACCTATGACAGTGACACTTTCAGTTTTCCTGGGCGAAAACTGAAATGCTTCTGAGTCAAGTTAATATCACACCTCTGACTTACATTCTTGTCAAGTTAACATCATACTTCTGACAAGACTTCATTCAACCCGTTAAGTTAATATCACACCTCTAACGGTAAAGATTTTCCCAGATTCCCCGCGAGTCTAGTCTCACTTGTTATTCTCCTCAACAGAACAACAAGTCTACCCAAAAACATTGTTAGGTTAACATTACACCGTTAACAGCGTTTTCATCAACTCTCCAGTTGAGCTCACCTTCCCTGGGGGTACCAATTCAACCTGTTACTTTCTTTTATAAAGTAGCAGGTCCACCAAAATCATTTTATCCTTGTCAAGTTAATATTACACCTCTGACAGCATTGCTGAGTTCCTAAAATAGGATCTTTCTTCACAAAATTTGACTTGTTAAAGATTACCAACATAGTTTTGACAAGCCAAAGATTCTTTGCTTCTATGCGTCTGACTTTCAATACAAAAAGAGAGTTCAAGACAATAGAAGAGACAAAAAGAAAAGTGTCACTTTTATTTATATCCAGGCATATGAAAGTGATACAAAACACTCTCTTATACAATGAGATTGAGTGTTACAGTTTAGGAGTACAAAGAAGTCCCTCTCTCTCTCAGAGGTTGCACTCACTCCTCAAAGCTGCATACAATTCCAAGTACAGGATGTTTGGAAGGGCGCCAAAGTAGGATCGGACATTGTGGCAACGATCAGAAGCTGGTTGCACCACGATGCATGATGTAAACGCCGAGGAAGTCTCTGGTTGACCGAGAACAATCGTGTTTCTTGAGGTCGAAAGGTAGCAGAATCTTCTGATTCCACCTGACCATCCGAAGTGGGGGTATGATCCTTCGTTGATGAACAACTCTTCCACCAGAAGGTCATCCAGTAGGCATGGAGTTTTCCTCGATGTCACTTCTAGGGTAAAGAGGAGGTTTTGAGACCTCACAGGGGATGCTACCCACCACTATATCCACCGCTACCCCCGCCGCCATCCTCACTCTGACCATGCCATGCCAGGAAGCATGACTGGTGCATTGAATCCAAAGAGATCTTGGCGAGGGTCCGGTCCCAATCTCCTGAAGGCAGGAGTCATGACTTCTTCTCCTGTGGTCGACCATCGACCAAGTTCGCTGGCCGATATATTCTCCCAAAGGCCCAGCGAACATGAAAAAGGATGATCAAGTCTACCTGCAAGAAGTGACAAAATTAGAAAATCTGAAGCTTAGTATACTTCAACAGAAAAACTAAGTGACAGACACAGTTATTGCTGAAATCGTCAGACGCAGGAATGACCCGCGCAGCGAACATCTGCGGCGGCAGAAACAGACACGATCAAAGCTGTGACAACATACAGAGTTCGACCACAGTTTTGTACCTGCGTCTAAAATATGAGACACGAAGAGAATCAGACGCGAAAATTGCCGTCTCCCTGTCGGATGAACAGGAGTTGCAAGATTCAGACCTGAGACCTCCAGTCTGAGTTGAAATTCTCCTAAGTCGACAGCCTCAAAACGCGAGCTCTATGTGCAAAACCTGCGGCCAGGCGCCTAAGTCTACTATACTCGCGTCCAGAGAAGTCTAAGTCAATAGCGCAACTTCCAAAAGAGGAAGGCACCAACTGACTTCAGGAGAAAATCCAGATGATGAATCTCTTTAAGAGATATCAAAATTCAGACTTAGTTGGACTAAAAAAAAATATCATGACAAATTGGGACGGCGTACCCGCAGAGGCCTCTATTAAGAGTTGAATTCTTTGCATTGAAGCGCGGACATAAAAGGAGCTCAAAGAGACGCTTTCTGTTATTGAAATCACTTGACAGTGGTAATCTTCTGAAGAGACCAAACAGAAACATGAAAGCTCTGGGTCATCTTCATCCATGGAGGCAAGCCCCTGGTAAAGTCCTTGAAGGAGAAGGCGGAATTTCTCAGGGCATTCGCTTTCAAAAAGAAAACAGTCTAAGTATAGACTGATACAGGGAGAGGGTGAGCCCTATTTATAGGCAGCCCATAATAATCATAATTAATGGTTCATCAATTAGAACCGTCGGCCTTAATGACCGCACGACTGTCAAAGCCCAATGGAAGGCTGACGCGTGGAGCGTCGCTTCGGGAAGCATCGAAGACGCTGGTCTCCAACCGCCAGCGCCGGTTTGACATTAAAAGGCATTAACGCCTAAGTCCAATGAAGAACCGACGCGTGGACAACCGCTTCGGGGAACAACGGATGATGCGGGTTCCCAATCGTCAACGAAGACTCGACGTTTGAAAATCTCACAGGATCTTTATGACAGGCTACACATAACGCCTGGGAAGTCGCACCAAACGCAGATGTGAGAGCCGCGTCCAGTTTCAAAAAGTGGCGTCCTCCTTCATTCCAAGTTAGAAGACCCTTCGCGTCTCTTGGATGACTCAAAGTTGCTCCGCGTCTCTCGGATGACCCAAGGTTGCGTCCATCAACAAAAGGGACTCATTCTGGGGGTCTCAGTGGGAAAGCACATAAAGCTGCGTCCCGAAGCTTATATCTTCAGCAGAGAAGGCCTATCACCTTCACAAGTGCCTTGGAGCTGCGTCTTCATGGATGATGATGGGTCTTGCACCGAGTCTCAGCATCGCGTCCCTGACTGCGTCAATTTTAAGGGGCGTAAGACCACATTCTTAATGTATCCTGAACTATGCGTCTGGATAAAGTTAAGGATTGCGGCCAGTGAATCACACTCAAAGCTGCGTCCTTCGCGTCCGCTTGAACCGCGTCTTCACTGGCAGGTCAGAATCGCGTGCCTCAGAGCCGCGTCTCTTTTTTTATGAATCGACGCTGCGTTTCATCAAAAGAACTTAGTTTTACCTAAGTTCAGTATTCACAGTCAGCCAGAGAGCACAACAAAAAAAAAACTGTGATTGAATCTATCCACAGCGAGGCAATGAAGGAAAAAAATTCTTTTCAAAGACTTTTATTATTCAAAAATGATGAAAGTAAATACAAACACTCTTGGTAAATAGAGTGTCCTTTTCTTTACAAGAAGAAGAAAAAAAAAGAAGGCTAAAAGTCCTGGTTCGCCAAAGAACGGATTTGTTCTCTAAGGCGATGTATCTCATGTTGGCGCGCCTTCTCAGCATCCATGAGAGCTTGGGCCCGTAGATCCTCCTTGGATAAAAATCTCTTCACTTGTACTCGGAGGGATTCCAGCTCGGAGGAATAAACAGAGAGATTTGCTTCAACTTGCACCTTGGCAGCCTCTAACTCCGCTAGCCTCTTTTCAGAAGTAGCAAGCTTCTGTTCATTAAGAACAATCAAAGCCTCAGCTCTGGCTATAGCAGCCCGAGAGTCAAGGATAGCCTGCTTCGCAGCCAGCATGATCATCTCGGATTCCTTTGACTCGACCGCTAGCTTTTGATGATCAGCCTGGAAACCTTCGAGAAGACGGGTCCTTTCGGTTATCTTCTCTTCCACCTCTCTTCGCTCTTGCTCTTGAGCAGCAAGGAGCCTATTCAGAGTTTCCTGGGCCTCGTGAAATGAGCCAGCATTCTCCAGGGATCGAAACTCTCTCAAGTTATGTCCCAACTGCTCCACCAGCAGCAGACACGCCTTGGCTGGTGAAGGGCCTCCGGCTAAACTGATGTTCTCGACCAAGTTTCCGAGAAACATCCGGGCGAATTCAAAGGAGCTATCCCCAGACAGGATGAAATCAATGCATGATCGTATCGAGGTAAAGAACTGCTGCACCATCTGGCGTGTCAGAATCCCCATGGTATCACCACCTAAAGTGCTCCCCGATCCTCTTTCTATCACGGGGTGAGGGATGTAAGCCGATTCTTCCGGAACAGGAGTCGCGCTGACCACGAGTGCGGCTGGAGCAAGAGTAGCCGCCGGCGCTTCTGGGGGTACTACGTCCGTAGAAACCTCCACAATCGATGAAATGACAGTAAGCTCGACCTCTTCAGGGTCCTTGGACGAGGTTTGAGTTGCACGGTCTCCCGGGTAGGCACTGACCGCCAAGTCTCCTACCTGAGCTTCCTCAGTGCCCTCTGCAAATTACAAGAATATCAGCTACGACAGTAAAAGGAAAACATTCAAAATATCAATATTTTCTTACCTAGCTGAGGGTCCAAAGATGGCGAGTTCTTAGGCGAACCCTGCAGGGTGGAGGTCTCCCTGACTTCGATGATTGCCCTCTCTTGAGGCATCCCAGTAATAGGAGTCTCAACTCTCTCCTGCTGGGCCAGCTCCTGTATCATCTCCTCGATCTGGGAGGAAGCAGTGACCTCGCTAACCACGACCAGCCCTGCGATATGAAGCCAAATGAAAAAGAAAACGTCAAAATCCTTTTCCTAGTTAAAAGGATGAATTAGGCTTAAAGAGTACCTTCAGCAGCTTCAGCAGGAATAACTGCCGCTGGTGGTGACGCCGTCACCGGCTCACACCCATATATTTCCTCTTCCGAGATGTGTGAGAATTTACTCGGATCAGGAGGAGCGGGTTCATCGCCAAAGTCGACCTCATCGCCTGAATCATACCCTTCTTCTTCGGATGAAGAAGACGACAGTTTAACGCAAGAAGCCTCGGCAACCGGGACCTTGCTACCAAATACCCCAGTGGTAGGGCTGGGGTCAACTACCCGAGGACTGGGGATTAATACACTAGGAGACCCGGGCTGTTGTGCCTCATCCTCCTCTCGTCGACAGAGGAAGACCCGGGCTAAATTGAGACCCCTGGAATCTTAACATTACCTCCGCTCATTATGTCGACTTCAAGCTGCTCAGTCTCGTCAGCGGCGGTGGGTTTGTCAGCGAACTCCCCTTCCTCTAAAATCCTGGAGCCCCTGCTGCGCAACCCATGGGTAGGACTAAGGGTGCGTCATCCTCATCTCCCTCTTATTCCCTCTGTTCCTCAACACCAGAAGGGATGTCCTCGGACGGAGAAACTGCGACCGCCAAGTCTCTCCGAATCTTCTTTGGGGCAGGCTCAACAGTGGAAGTAGAGCCTTAAGGACGCTTACGCACCACCAGTCGACCCTTTGCTGCTCGCGGCTCCTCCCTCGACACCCTTCTGATCTCCTTCAGAGCCTTCTGATACTCCTCGACGCCTCATGAGCGTTTTTTGGACTCCAACTTTGCTTCGTAAAATGCATTGATACTCTCGATGCATGAGTACTCCGGAGCAAAGTCAGGCGTTTGGTTGGCTTGGAAGTACCAGGTACAGAAGCTAAGGCTTGTACAGCCTTTCGGCTCTTTGGGAGGCAGACGAAAAAGTGCTTCCGTCCCTCCGGCCACACTATAATACCAAGCCCGAGCACCTTCAAACAAGTTCCCACTGAAGGCGAGTCGAGCATTGGGGTTACCGACATACAATTGATCATAGCCGAACTGTCGGGCGAAGCAATTCGGCATGTACGGCTCGATCGTGCACGAATTCCCTTGTCGGAAAAGCACGTACCCAGGCCGAATATTGACCAACCACCAGAAAACTCTCGATGACAGCCTCGTGAAGTTATCTGGGCCCACGAAGTCAGCAAGTTTATCCCCGAAAGATGCACCAGTAATCTCGGGGAAGCAGCGATTGAGCTGGTAGTTCGAAGCAGTTAGAATGCACCTCCGAATGAAATACATATAAGTATTACACCAGCTTGAACCCTCCAACTGCTGTACGAAAGGGGTAAACCCCTCACTCCAAGACACCAGCGTCATCAGGGAGGGACAGTGCATAACGTACCAAGCCATTAGGTACGTGTAGGGAAGCTCAACCCGAGGGTTGGGACGCTTTACCGTCGGCATCCCCTCTGAGTCAACAATCGCCTTACCCTGGGAGTCGACAGCCTTCTCTACTTTGCATAGATTCTGAGTTAAGGCCCGCAACCCGCTTTGAATACCGGCCGCCATGGCCGGGAGGAGGGCTATGGGCCTACCATAGGCCAGGAGCACCGCCGGGTACACTACGTCGGCAGCAATCACTTCATGTGGCAGTGTCGGCACCACACAGCGCTTCAACCACAACATTAAGAAGCCCGCCAATAGTGCTCGATTGGAGATAGGGGTCCGGTCTTGATGATGGAAACTTTCAAAAACCGTGTCAGGTTCGAAAGTATCCTCGTTCGACTCCGTGGTGTAGGAGTCTACAGAAGCCTTGATCCTATCGGCAATCTCCTCGTCGGAGCTGGGAGCCAGTCGGGTCACTGGATGGTCTTTCTGATTGACGTCATTAAACAAGTAGCTTGCCCAAGACAGCTGCTTGACTCCCCTCGTCCTCCAAGAGGTTATCTGGCCGCAAATGTGGAAGTGACATAGCACCTCCCAATAAGTCTCGTACACCCGAGGAGACTCTTTCTTCAAAAGGTGAAGCTCCTCAATGGTCGGGACGTATTCCTCATAGGGAGAGTCCCCCATTACCAGCCCCGAGACTTGGTATA
Source organism: Agave tequilana (assembly GCA_038442645.1). Classification (NCBI taxonomy): domain Eukaryota; kingdom Viridiplantae; phylum Streptophyta; class Magnoliopsida; order Asparagales; family Asparagaceae; genus Agave; species Agave tequilana. The sequence continues at coordinate 89,219 of JAVJIF010003240.1, read as the reverse complement.
ACTCGTGCAGGGCAAGACCCATCTCTCTGACCGGAGTGAAGAATGTCCCCGTCAGAGGATTGTAATGCTTCAGGATCCCAAAGAAGTTTTGAGAACTTGGTGGAATACCATACTGCACGGCCCTGACCGCTTGGTACAATTCCACATGCTCCAACAGGCCTCCAAGATCGGCAAAGACGAAGCTCACCATCTTACCCCACCAATACTTCTCAGTAGAATGGATCCACCCGGGCGCACGGAAGTCGACCGGAAAATCACCCCTCACTTTCATGAATGCGTTGAGAAAGGTGGTGCCGAGTTTAGGAGTTTCTCCTACTGGGTGATCGGTCCTGAACAGCCCGGGAAACAGGCCGATAGCCTCCTTATCATGACCAGCATGATATACCTTCTTGGAGCCTAAGCTGCCGAGAGTAACCTCAGGGACGGGTCGGAAAAGCTCCCATGTCATTTTTCGAGGGACCGACATGTGCTGGAGATAAGATAGTGGGTACATCCTATCCATGTTCGGAAGAAAGAACCTTCTATCCCCTATCTGACGGAGCCATTTATAATCTCCGTCATGTAAGGAATAGCCGCCCTCGCTAATATGGTCTCCAAAGAAGAAAGCAGGCTTCTCCATCGGAGCGCGAGCATTCGTTGTGAATGCCGTGTCAGTCATAAGCTCCCGAAAGGTTGCCGCGTCAACGTTGGAGAGCCTCTACCTTCGCTCCTTCGACTTGTCGGCGGTCACAGGAGCAGTCCTTTGTAGCACAAAGGTTAAATCACGGTCAGCACCACCTATGTGCCCGAAGTGGCACCTCTTGGAGAGTGGGTTGGAAGAGTGTCGCACTGCAGAAGAAAATGACACTTGATCAGAAATCTAATCAGAAATCTAAACGAAAACGTTAAGTGTCTATAATTCAGACGCAGAAGAGATACTGGACGCAGAAATTGTCAAAATCCGCGTCCAGACCTGAGGATCCGCGTCCAGACCTGAGGACCGTGAGGCCAGTAGGGAGTCTGCGTTTTTAAAATCCAAGACTTATGAAAAATCTCTAAGTACTTGGACTCGGTGCAAGATTCATAAAAACCAGCGTCTGATGTCACAGAACGCAAGAATCAAGTCTGCGTCCGGATCTTTCACAAGTAGAAATATTCTAAGTGATGAATCCAGAACGCAAGGCTTACTGGCGCCCTATGTTCAACAAACAAGTACATCCTCAAGCGGATAAAAGCGGTAGGGTCATCAAACCCGCGCCTTGTTTGTTAACTCAAAGACCGCGTCTGAGAACCAAACACGGTTTTGAATCCACGTTGGCGGTTCTCCTTCAAAGAAGGGATTTTTAGGGTTAAAAGAACTCCATAAACCCCTCTAATGGCGAAGATCAAGCCTGATGGCGTTATACCTGAGATAGGGGCTTCTTGCATGGAGGAACCGCCCCTTTGGGCCTCAGTGACGACCGCCTTCGATGATGAAGCAGTTCGCTTAGCCTTGGGTGCCATTGCGAATCAAGAATCTAATGCTAGACGGAAGAGAAGAGAACAAAGGAAATCTTTTTTCTCAAAACCCTAGCAGATACACCTGAAGACGAAAGAGAGACTAATGATGACTCTCTCGATGACTGTTGCCATTTATAGGCACAGTGATTCGCAAAGAATAGCGGCGCTTGGCTCGATTGACTCGGCATGGAATCATCTTTTGACGTGTGGACAACGCATTTAATACAGCGTGAAGTTCGCACGCCAAAAAGAAGGTGTCCCGTCGACTCCACAGGACACGTGGCAATGCACTCATGGCATGGCACAGATTCGCACCCAACAGTCACGCCTCTTCAATGGACGCATCCCTTCAGCACAGCCATAGTTGCGTCCAGAAAGTCGCGTCTTTACTCAAAAAAGATGCGTCCCTCCGAAGTTCACATCCTTCCAATCCGGCCTAGCATCGCGTCTGCCTTATAGAATATCAGTCGCGTCTTTAAAGCAGTACTATCCCTGTGTCTCAAAAAAAAAAAGAGCTGGCGTTCAGTCCTTGCTTCTGCAAATCAGTTCAACAGTACACTGGCACAAGCAGACGACCATCCACTCCTGGCTTTAAAGTGCACCCACGACAGACTTAAAGCAATCGGGGAGGTTTAGACTGTGCATCTAGACACTCAACACGATCAACTTTGGTGGCTTCAAAGAGTTCCACAGTACACTCACGAAGACCATACCCCAGACAAGATCAAACCCGGAGCATTGACAGTCCAGTCATAAGGGTGAGCTCAGCTAGAGTCCAAAGTATTTCGAAATCTGTCCCACTTAACTGCGGAATGTCGAAAACTTTGGAGGGGGTTCTGTAGGCTGTCTAAAAAACACTAAAAGATAAGCCATTGAAAAAGCAGAATTCTAAGTTCTAGACGCAAAGCTAATTTTGGCCGCGTCTCAGCAGCATCAAGGCGCGTGGGTCGAAACCCGCGTCTCATCAGTACCAAGGCGCGAGGCTCGACAGCCGTGTCTCAACAGCACCAAAGCGCGAGGGTCGAAACCCGCGTCTCAGCCAACACTGCAGCACCAAGGCGCGAGGGTCGAAACCCGCGTCTCAGCCAACACTGCAGCACCAAGGCGCGAGGGTCAAAACCCGCGTCTCAATAGCACCGAGGCGCGAGGGTCGAAACCCGCGTCTCAGCCGCACCAAGGCGCGTGGGCCGAAACCCGCGTCCCAGCAGCTCCAAGGCGCGAGGCTCGACACCCGCGTCTCAGTTGTAACCGTCCCGGTTTCGGGGCCAATCACGGCCCACATAACGGGAAAAGTTAGCCCCCATTATGGAGTATTTTTAGGAGGCACGTACGCCCCTGAAACCCCTATAAATAGCCCCGTCGCTATGAAGAAGGGGTCGGATTTTCGGTCGGAGGATTTCTGGGAGAAAAGAGCTCTGAGAGAAAAGAGAGAGAGTTCAACCCTTCAGAGAACTTGCTGTGTTCAAGTTGCTCTTTGCCTATCTTCTCTTTGAGAGTTTTGGTAGACAGAGCTGAGTTACTCCATCTACCATCCGAAGAGGAGATCCCTGAAAGGTCTCGACGGTCACCCGGTCAACGGAGAACAAGATTCACTCTCCACCGCCACTTGAAGAACCCAGCCTTAAACAAAGGGAGGATTCAAGATTCAACATCCTCCCTCCCTTGTAATCGGAAGACTGATCTGTTGTAATTTTCTATCCAATCAAAAGAATTTTACAATCGAATCCTCCTTTTCCGACGCATACATACCCGTGAGTCTCTTGCCTTCATGCAAATATTATTAATAGACTCTTTTATGTTTGGGATATGTATGCATATTGTTAGATTTAGATAAATCATACATATACCTAGAAGTTTGTTTTGTTTTAATGAAAAATAAATCTTCATGTTTTGTTTGATAAAATAAAATGAATAATTTGTTTTGATCATTTTGAGCTTCATTGACTATTTTCATGAAAATGCTAGTTACATGATTTTTGAACACTCATACTTCTTTTGTTTTGTCATGACTTTGATTCATGAACACTTTTATGAGCCTTATCATCTTGAGTGTCAACTGTTATGTATTTGGTATGATTCATGAAAAACATATGATTTGGTTTCATGTTTTTGAAGGATCTTTAACTAGTTTTTCAAAAAAAAAATTTTAATTTAACTAGTTATTTATTCTTCAATGTTTTATGAGTTATACACATGATCCTATTATTGTTTCAATGGTATCATTGAATCATTTCAATTGGTATCAATTTGACTCTATTTTTGTATATACTCATATTTTGTTTTCTTATATATGTATGTATCAATTTCATTTGGTATACTCATTTTTCATACATATATATGAGTTATTTGTGCTTGAGTTAAAATTGTTTTACATATTTAAAGCACAAAGTTGTTTATGATAAAAAATAAAATTTTAAGAAAAATTATCAAGATTTGTTTTATTGAGAAAATTCAAAATTTTGTTTTATAAGAAAAATCAAAATTTTTCGCTTGTATTGCCTATATGCAAGGAGAGCTTAACATCTCTTCTACATATAGATTCATGTTGAGTGTATTGTATATTGAGGAGCTTGACAACTCTTCTCTATGTGATACACGTGTATAGGGGGAGCTTCACATCTCCTCTTATGCATTACATATTATACGTTATGTGAATTAGGGCTTGTCATCCCTCTTTCATGTAATGTATATGTGTAGGAAAGTTACTTTACCGTCTTCCTCTTCATGAATGTATATCGCATATAACCTTTTATTGACTTATTTGTTTACACCCCTTATTGGTCTCTTTGTTTATGACAAAAAGGGGAGAAAAATTTGATGATTTTGTTTTTACTTTAATCCCTTTGTTGATGATTGACAAAAAAGGGGAGAAGTATTTGAGATATATGCATGTTTTCCTTGCTTAAGGGGGAGAAGTATTTGTTTTCCTTGCTTAAGGGGGAGTAGTTTTTTATGTTTATGCATATATGTTTTGTTTTGCAAATAAGAGAAAAAGATTTTGTGATTTTGTTTTATGCTTGATTGGCATGTTTATCTCCTAGATTTGCATACATGTTTATGAGCCTACATTGCATATTTATTATTTGTTTGTTATACATGAGTTAAGGGGGAGCTTCTTTGGAGCTTTACTTTAATCCATGCATATGTAACTTCATGAGTTTTGTCATCATCAAAAAGGGGGAGATTGTTGGCCCGAAGGCCCATCACTCTAGTTTTGATGATGCTCAACTCATGTAGTTATAGTATTAATGATCTTGTGTTTAATTAGTGACAGATTTATGATCAAGATCTTAGTAGGTGCATAGCTTCAACAAGGATTTGAAGTCAAGTTTTGGAGCTAGCACGGTTTGATCCAAGAGCCATTGGATCGTATTTGGACCAAGTCAAGAAGGTGAGAAGGCTTCAAGTGAAGACTTAAAGAAGATGAAGACTTGTGTCTAGGTTTGTTTTTGTAAGATTTTATTTTTAGATAAAATGTAAAGGATAGAATAGTTGGTGGATTGCTCAAGTATATATCATTTACACACACACTCTTGATAGTTTTGTTTTTACAAAAGATTTTCTTTTAGAAAAATACATGCTTGGTTTTTGGTATTCTAGTTTATATGTTTTAACAAAAATCATGTTTAGAGCTTAATGTCAAAAACATAAATATTTCACCATGTTTGTGTAGTGGATCATATCCATACAACTCTATGCTTCAAATAAGTTTAAATATCTTGTTTTTGTATTTGGAGAAATTTTGGAAAACAAGTTTTAAAAAAATCAAGTTTTGGAAAATACTGTTTTTCATTTGAGCCAATATTTCTAACTTACAAAAATAGTCCAAATCATTTGTAACATGCCTTGATTTTGTGCAAGCATGCTTGTTTATCAAAGTAAAGTGTTAAAACTATTTTTGTAGATTTTCTGTGATTTTATGGGATTTTATTCCAATCAAAAAGACCAAGTTTTAAATCCCTGAATTTCTGTTTCCAGGCTTCAGCGGTCGACCGACCGGTCGACCGAGTTCTGAAGTCGGTCAACTGGGCGATCGACCGACGTGCACAGACGTGCACGCCTAGTTCTAGCAGGTGGCCGGTCGACCGACCCGGTCGACCGTCCAGAGAGCTCTGCTCTCTGGAAAGGCTCCGGTCGACCGGACAGAGAGACTTGCTCTCTGTATCCTGGCCTCGGTCGACCGACCGGTCGACCGATGGCACAACGGTCTAAAATATGAACGTTGGCCGGTCGACCGGGCGGTCGACTGACAGTTCTGTCAGGCCTCCAACGGCTAGTTTTTGGAGCCCTATAAATTGGGCCATTTGGGGGCTGTTTTCAACAAGATTTTCAAGTGGATTTTTCACCAGTTTTTCCAACTCTTTTAAGAGGTTTTCTCCACTTGTTATAGAGAAAATATTTTCAATCAAAAGGAGAGTTTTATCAAGAGTGTTTAAAAAGAGATTTCTTGAGTTTTTCTCCACCATTCTCATCCTTATTTTTCTCACACATACACTTGAGCTATCCATTGCTATTCATCCTATAGGAGTGTTGTAGTGAGATTGTTTTTAGGTGATCAAAGTGTTGTGATCACCAAAGACTTCTTTCTTGTACTTTGAGGAGGCGGACGTGTGTGTCCGCGGTGTTTCGAGTTCGGGTGCGAACTTGTTGTTTGAGGTGCGGCCTCGGCAAGCTTGTGGGGCTTGCGGTGTGTACGGGCTAGGGAGTCCGAGAGCTTGTAGGTGTTGCGGCACCTAGTGATCCGGTGGGATCGATTATAGTGGAAATCCTTCGTGTGTCGAAGGCGGGGATGTTGAGCAAGTGTGCTCGAACCTCGAAACAAATCCCTTGTGTTTGCGATTGCTCACTCTTTCTCTCTCTCTGTCTCTTGTTTATATCATGCATTCCTTTATTGTGTTTATCTTTATATGCATGATATACTTGTGTGCTTAATTGTTATACTTGCTTGGGTTTGTTTGCTAACACTTGTATTTAACCAAGAGAGCCAACGCGGCACCTCAACCCTTATCTAGGGGAATCTAGAGGAGTTAGTCCAGAGCCCTTCACGGGGAATTCGACTACACTCTTGTGTTATACGTGGTGTTTAGTTTAAATAGTTTGTTTAGGTCATAATAGATTTTACTTTCGCATTATTTGGCTTTTAGTGACCATTAGATTAGCCATCACCTATTCACCCCCCCTCTAGGTGATCCTACAAGTAGATCAGTGAAAATAAATTTTTATTGATTTAAAAGGGAAGATACATTGATACTACTACATCAAGATTGTCTTTCATACAACCGAATCATTACTCCAAAGACATACAAGTTGTCCTATCTACTTTCAAGGTGATAAGCCAAACCAACTGGACACGAAGAGTCTTCCTCCTGCACAAGGCCGTAATCCTTCGTTTAATGGCAGATTTTGTCATTAAGAAGCTGGATCTTCTATAATCAAAATTGGAAAGGGATAGATTGCCACCAGAAAGCTGGATCTTCTTTGATCAGAATTGGCAAAGGAAGGATCCGAGACCGCCTTCCCGAAGTGGATCATCTCGGATAAGCAACTGCCAACCTCTTCTTAGAACACGTTTCTCCTCCTTAGGATCAAAGTTTCAACTTGAAGATCAAGAGGCAAGTTTATGGTCTCTTTCATCAAGACGAAAGACTGGCGAGCGTACTTCACTGAAATACAAACAGAAAACCAGTTAGCGTTAAATCAAAAAGAGGGTGGAACCTACGTCAAAAATTCTTTAGGAAAAGCTATCCAGTTGCGCCTTCAAAACATGTTTCAGCTAAGCAGAGGATAGTCTCGCTTGAACAGTAATGACAGACTAGCTTAGCATAAGCCAAGTCTTTGCCCCGCCCAAGGCAGTTAGGCTGAAAAAGCCTCAAAAAAGGACCAAGTCCTAAGCCTTGCCTATATGGCAAATTTAACAGGCAGACAGATCAAGGCAGGGACCCTGCATGAAAAGAGCGAGAATGCTAGTTTCGCCGAGAAGCTGAAAAATAGGGCTGAAACCCTTTTCTGAAGGGCAGCCAAATGCAAAGACCAAGGAAAGTCAATCCCTGTAATAGCTGGTAAAGCTAAGAAAATTAGGGAGATAAACTCCCTAAAGTCACTAGTCCATTGGTAAAGTCTTTGGATGACCGAGACTCACCGGCTCTTGGGCGGTTAGTGACCAGAGTGGGCATCCCCACTATTTCAGTCGCCTTTCCTGGGCAACAAGGAGATGTCATGAACAGACTTTTCAGAAAAAGAAAAGTATGTTTCTCTGAAAAAGACTTCAAGTGTCCTATTTATAGGCCTCATGGCCTGACCACACTGCTGACGCTTCAAGCTTAGGAGCGCGGGCGAAGTTAAAGCATTTTAAATGCTTAGCCTCGAGAAGGGAATAATCTCCCTCGTTAAATACAAGAGAAGTTATTCTAACCTCGAAAAGGTAAGCAATCTCTCTCGTAACTCGCAAAAAGCGGTTAGCCTTGGGAAAGGAACGCCATTCCAATCCCAATTTAAAAACGAAGCTACTCCGGGAGGCTCAAACGCGAAGCTATCCAGACGCGAAGCTATCCAGACGCGAAGCTACCCAGAATTGCGAAGCTACACGGAAGCAGATGCAATTCGTGGCGAACTTATTTCAATCCGAAAGCAGGGTTGAAAGCGAAGCTGAACTCAACCACTCTGGCGACGTTCGCATTTCGCATACCATCAATCGAAGCAGTTCAAAGTATTTCGGAGTCTGAACCATTTCATTGCAGACTTACGAAAATTTTAAAGGGGATCTTGTTGACACTCTAAAAAAGACAAGATTCCTAACTGGTCTAAACAATGTCTAACTTGTTGACATCTACAAAAGACAAGTGGTAGACAAGCCGACAGCCAGTTCTTCACCCATTTCGAAGGGACGAATCAGCAACTTGAACTCTACTGATCCAGTGAAGCAGACAATAAGCCAAGATCGTTCATAAAAGCCCGTGAGAAGGCCCAAGTAGGTCCAGGGACACTAAGTTAGCTCTACATTTAGTCTCGCATGCAGTGTTCTAAATGGCGGCCACAGCGGCTACATCGGCCGGGAAAATTTATCGGGGATGGGGATATATCGGGGACATATCGGGGATATTTTCAAAAATCGGATGTCAAAATCGGACTGTAAATATACATATTTTCTTGTCTTAAATTGCATCTCAATAAGACAATATATCCATAAATTATATAAAGATACATAAAACATCATACTTATATGTTTAAGATTTACTTAACTTGATAACTTGCATTAAGCTTATAAATGCATAATCACTATCCAAGTGTAGAATCTTCACAAATGTCATATTGTCACATCGTTCGAATTACCCAAATATCTAACCTAGAAATTGTGTGAACGCTATATCGGGTCCAAAATCGCCGAAATTGCGGCCGGTATATCGGGTCCATGCCGATTTATCGGCGATTTTGGGTGAAAATCGCTATATCGGTTTGGATGCGCCAAAGCATTGCGGCTAGATGCCGTAAACGCAATATCGGCATAATATCGGGGTTATATCGGGGATATTTAGAACACTGCTCGCATGAGCTCACGAGATAAGTCTCGCACAAGATAAGCCAAAGTTGCTTAGTATCGCAGGAAGCCCCTTCACAGCCTCGCTGCGAGCTAACTTATAGCTTCGCCCAGAAATGCTTAGTTAACTCCGCAGAAAGTTAACTTCGCTCGAAGCTCCGCGCAGCTGCGCAAAAGGTTGACTGCCACAAGTCTTATCCAGCTCCGCTGAGAGCTTTCTTTTAATTTCGCCAGACGCTTCTCTCAGCTCCGCCATGAGCTCAACGCAACGACTCCGCTGCGGGTCCTTTATGGTCATCTTTGACCAATCAAATCTACAGATGAAATCAAATCTCCAAATGAGATCATGTTGATTGAGATCAAATTGATAATTGCTTACCATGATCTTTTGACTCTCCCAATTAGGCGAGAAGATCAGAGAAGATCTTTCAGTTATTTAGAAAGGATCAAGGGCGTATCCCTCATTTAGCAGAACGGATCAAGAGATCGGCGCTACTTGCTATACCTAACTTCGCAAAAGCTGTCTCTAGCCTCGCGGCAAGGCTACTTTCCAGATGTAAAACAGATTGACTCAATCTGTTTTCAGATTTTCAGGGCAATTATACCCCTGATCCTCCTTATAAATAGCCTACCAGTGGCACGAGCAGAAGGGAGATCAAAAAAAAAAGAGGAGAGGAGAGAGGCTAAGGATAGAGAGGAGACCGGCGATCTATTCTCTTGCTTTCAAGAACTCAGAGAATTACTTCTCTAATCAGGGTGCTAATACCCTAAGATCTTCCTCTCTCTCAAGAAATTTCCGGAATCAGGTGAGAAGGAATTTCCAAGCGGAGGCAGTTCGAGAAGTAATAAGAGGGCTCTACCGACCCTCTGTTCTCCGATTCCCCGAACCAGGCGAGAAGGGAGTCTTATCAGGCGGCAGTCCGATCGTGTGACCGATCGCATCGTCAAAGGGATAAAGTGATCGCGCACTGATCAGATTCTTACTGGCACACTTCCCCAGAAATCTCAGAGGAGATCTACTTGTAACCTTCTTACTGCAAAGAATTACTTGTAATTTAGTTCCTCGACACTTTTTTTTTTGTAAGTTTTTCCCTTTGCAAAAATCTATGGACAACAAATGTACCTGTCATGCGTTGATTCCTTAGGGTGGGGGGGTCCACGCGTGGAAAGACAAAAGCGCACGAGGAAATTAAGGGCCGCTGGTAGTTTGTTGCTTGGGAATGAATTAATTTTCTGATGTGGATTTGGTGTGGGTACAACATCAAACATCAAAAGAGTTGCCCTTTATTCATGTGGTGTGATTAGGCCTGTCAATAGGTCGGGTCCCGACCCGGACCCGACCCGATTAAGCGGGTATGGAAAGGGCTGCTCTGGACCCATACCCATTTACCCGTATACCCGTATACCCGATTATTAAATGGAATGGGTCTGATTTTACTTTAACCAGATCCGATTACCCATTTACCCATTTCAAAATATAAATATAAATAATACTAATAGAATTAAAACACTGGAGATCTACGCTCCAGACTCCACGAGTAAATGATCCCTTTGTGTTTTAAGTGTTAAGACTGCTGGTTGATTAGTGGATGATCCTATTGCTGTGTTTCCCCAAATAAATTAGGGGGTCTTGCTTTAAATTTTTTTTCTTTATTAAAGTCTTTCATCGAAAATTTTCCTCCACCTCTTGCATCTAGTTGCATTTGATCCTTTATTGATATTAAAACATGATTTCTTTCTTTTTACAAAAGTTTTTTCCCCTCTCTTCATGTGTTTTTGTTACTGTTTTTATTTATGTATCTTGTTTTTTTCCTTTTGTTATGAGTTCGGGTAAACGGGTCTGGACCCGCGAGTACAATGGGTCCAGGTGTGAAAACGCACTTTTTGGACCCATGGGTAAACGGGACGGGTATGATACCCTCTTGGCTAAACGGGTCCGGGTCTGGTACCACCTGTACCGCCCCGAACCCGACCCATTGACAGGCCTAGGTGTGATGGTTGTGTTCACATGGGAATAATTGAGTTTTGATGCAGACTCCAAACACCAAACATTCAGGTGGAGAAAATGATTGAGAAGGGTTGAAATGTCAGATAAACAATCGAGATTGATCGGATATTGGATTGAAAAATCAGTGTCAGATTCGGGTGATTCAGGAGTCGAACCCTAGGTTTTTCAGTGTTCCAGACGCAATGGTGGATGAGAAAAAGAAATTCCACTATTTGAAGCAGATTTTATACAAATCGGAGAGGAATAAACATGTGAACATGGAGATCGGGTACAGGTCCGGTTAGGAGATCAATGGTGCATGTCGATTGTATGGGTGAGGTACAGTTTTGTATCTCATGATTTATTGGATGCGGTTACTTCAAAATATGGTGTCACATGTAATTGTATAATCGGATTTGTCTTGGAGGGTCATGTTCTTTTTACCGAGGTGCATCATGGTACAGTGATCACGGTTGTCCGGTGTGAGATAAGTGTAGTGATCATGAGTGCTCAGTTGGAGACGGTGATAATTGTACGGATTGGTCCCACAAGGTGGAGCAGGTACATGTGCATGTTTTATTTGTAAAGTGGATGACGAGAACAACAGAGTTTCTCCAGCTTATGTGGCTCACCGGATTCGCGTCAAGGTGGAGATTGTTGGGGTTGTGCCTTGTATTCAGATTATGCATCCAGATTGGCACTGTGCTAGTTATATTCGTGTTAGACTACAGGAGTCTATGTTGGACTTGGGTCATTAAATCGGATCACTTTAGAGGGGTGTGTGCTACCATTAGGAGATAAATAGTGTTATAATTAAGCTTTGGTTGAAGTCCATGGTCTTGGCACTCTCATTTTCTAGGATCCCCTCTTTCAGACCCCGCCCTGTGCAGGTTTGCATGCTAATTCAAGTGACGTTGACGAGCTGCCAAACGTTTGGCTTGTACTTGATTTCTGACAAACGTCGCTGTTGATCACAATGCTTGGCAGCTGCTTCCCCTCTCCCCTCGTTGGCTTTTGCTGGATGTCTTGACGTGCTCCTTTATTGATGCCGTAGATTAATTAACTTAATCAGAGTCATTAGACAAAACAAAAAGGTTTTGTAAATCCATGCCTCGTGCTTTTTCTCCCAAACTGTACAAGATAGTTGCTTTCCTGTTAAAGCTTGGCCGGTGGGATTAACAGGTGGGGCCTGTGAATTAATTAATCTAACAACAAAATTGTATCAAAGTCCCTTAAGTATGGTTTAAAATCAGGTGGGAGGTTTTTCGTTTAATAGAACGTTTCTTAATTCTAGAACCACGTTTCAATTTTCTTTCTTAGTTAAACACCAATTAAACTGGTGTAAGTCAGGCTCGTATTAGTAATAAATGAGCAAGATAAATAATTAAATAATGATTTTTCTAACAATAATATTCCAGCATGAATATTTTATTCAGCATAACCGCTGCAATAGGAACGTTAGTTCAAATAGACAGAGAATGTAATGAAATTCAATAGTTCCGCAATTAATATTTATACAAAATAAATATTTATTAATAATAATTCGTGCAAAATTGAAAGCTAGTATAAACGGACAGACTAACAAAATAAAACCAGATTTTAGAGCGATGTATGCATAAAACAAATCTCTTTAAGACAATTACGTCTCCCACTACAATGCATACGGGATAATAGACACTGGTGTCCGAAGATACAACATTCCTTCACGTGTTTTGTGCAACACTTTGCAAAACTACGCACAATCGGACCAAATTTAACCCCTACCTTCCATCAAGTAGGGGCAAAATGCTTGATATATATACCTCATATATATATGAGCTACCTATATCTCAGCCGCCAGTCTAGAGACTCTCTCAGCTGGCACTGCGACCCTACTTGCAGTCCTAAAAAAATTCAGATATTTTCAGTCTAATTGCACTGCGATCATGATAGCAGTCCTCATAAAATACTGCGACCATGGTAGCAGTCCTCATATAAACATTGCGACCATGGTAGCGCTGCGATCAGAATATGTGGCTGAGATTCAGCCACATCTCCGCCAGTCTCTCAGCTGGCAGCTCTGTGTGTGTGTGTGTGTGTGTGTGTGTGTGTGTGTGTGTGTGTGTCTCTATGTGTGTGTGTCCTTCCAAAAGGATTTGAGCCTGGATCCTTCCCACTCATAGTTAACCCTCCGACATTCAAATACAAGATCCACTCTGTTGAAGTTGATTTATATTATTTCAAGTATTTATAAACCAAAAATTAAGTGTTTTTAATACTTTTTGTCCATCCATCATGCGACGCAAAATGGACGGCCGAAAGTAATGACTTGATTAGATCTATGTCTTTGGACATACAAATTCTCGATCCAGCCATTTCATTATGATCTAAACATAAAAACCCCTACAAACTAATTTTTGTTAGGTTTCAAATATTCTACACCGTTAAACTAACCAACTCACTATTTAGGACGTCTGTTTTTCCCTACATGATTTTTAATTTATAGATACTTAAAATAATATAGATCAACTTCAACGGAGTAGATCTTGTATTCGAATGTCGGAGGGTTGAATTTGAGTGGCAAGAATTCGAGCTAAAATCCTTTTGGAAGGACACAAGTATGTGTGCGTGTGTGTATAGAGAGAGGAGAGAGAGGAATCTGTACCTCAGCCGCCAGCTGAGAGAGACTCTCTCAGCTGGCGCAACGTGGCTGAATTTCAACCACAATTTTGAGTGCTGGTACCATGGTCACTGATTGAGATTTTCCCTGCACACAAAATAAATAATATTAGAATTTAAAACAATAGTGCAGGGTGCTCAATTCGAATCCGCGGTAGCAGTGGCTATGCGGGTCGTGATCCTCAGGGAGGGACTAGCGATGGAAGCGTTTGTAAGTTATCTCTAAAAAAATTTTATTATTTTAATGTTAAGTTAGGAAGAAAGAAGATAGAGAAGAAGAAATGATATTTACAATGGAAGAAAAGAAATTGAGAATATGGTAGTGTGAGATCTAAACTAAAGAAATAAAAGAAAGCAAACTACACATACATTCCTCTTCAGTCTGCTTACCTTTGAACCGTTGCGACGATTTACCTTTTCTTGGAAGGCGTACAAGTATGGCGTATAGGATCGTCTGCCTTCTTGATCTACACTATGAAAATAAAAGACAAACTATGAAGACTTGTTCATCGCCATAGGCCATCAAGGGCTCTTCTTCAGATAGGCAGTCTCGAAGCAATTGGTTCTCATGGTGAGCAAGACATTAGAGAAACAACAATAGAAGAAAACAAAAACTGAGATACACAAGAATCAACAAGAATAAAAGAACATAACATAATAAAAAAAACGAACCTCGATTCGATTTATTTAACAATGGCAGAAAAGCAAAACTTACACCGATTGTCACCCTCAGTACAAGTAGATCTCCTTCCTCCATGAGAACATCATCTCCTCTCAGTTTACAAAAAGGAAAAATAGAAATTACAAAAGAGAAAAGAAAATCTAAACTAGAAGAAGAAAGCCTAAAACCCTAGATTTGGCCCTCTGGCTCTACCTCTGGACGCTATTTCTCGTTGCACTGCAGGGGTATTTATAGGTGCAGAAGGAGGTAGAGTCCCGGATAAGCTTGTACACGAAAACAGTTCCCTGGTCTCATCCAAATTGCCGCGGAAACGCGGCTTGGTCCGCGTTTCCGCGGCTCAATGTTATCTATTGGCCACGCGCTTTGGCGTGTGGCTTCTTCTGGTCCGTCCACCTGGTCGTTTTCTTCTGGAAGCTGTATTCTGACTCTTGATCTTGGGATTTCGAGATAACTTAGAAATCAAGTTACCTAGATCTCAAATATCCCAAATCTTTTATCCACGAATTTCCTTATCTTTGCACTCTCTTCTTTGGCTTTTATCCTCATCCTGCAAGTGTTTAGGGTTGGATAGAAGTCTATCCTTCCCTCTTCTTTGATATTTGCAACTTTAGCCCTTGTGTATTTGCACTTTTGACATTTGGTATTTGCACTTTTACACTTGGGCTTTGAATGTGGGCTTTTGGGCTCTTTTTAGGCTTTAATTCTTTCTTTTTATTATTTCGAGGCCTGCACACAATAAATTACAAAATATTAATAAATGTGCAGAATTATATTAATAAATATGAAAATGTGATGGTAAATGTTATGATAAAAATGCACTTTTCACTACCAATCACACCCCCACACTTATCTTTTTGCTCGTCCTCGAGTAAAAATCAAAGAAAAAGAAAAAGAAAAGAAAATTAATCTAACCTAACTCACTTTCGTAGGAATCACGGTTGCACTTAGCATGTGCAACAAGCCGTTAAACCCCTAGGTTACCCTAGAGGACGAGTGTTGTCTCGTGAGGGTTTTCAGCGGATTACACCCACAAAATCCATAAAAAGGAGAATATTTGAAATACTTTTGAAAAGACTAAGTAATCTATAAGTTTTTAGGATCCTCATTTTTATTCATTCTTAAACTTAGTTTTTATAAAGTAAATTGTTTTCATTTTTAAGTAAGGATCAAATTGAGTTTTGTGTATAGTCTTTTTCGTTACCAAAAATCATATGCATCCTTATGAATTTTACTAGAAATTTCTTAACTTGGACTTTCATGCCTCTTTATTTGTTTAAAATTTTTTTTTAATATGTATAACGCATCTAATTTTCTTTTGTATAAGCATCAAGGCTTCTTGAGGCCCTCATACCTAACTAATTGACTATTAGATGTGTTAGTACATATGTAATATTTCTTAGTTTTCTTAGGCTTTCTAATCCACCCATGTAGCGAACTTAAAGTCGGTGGCTCCCAAACCAGTCGGCTTTAAGGCACCAAGTGAGAAAACACCCCGCGGACTCAAATTCGAGTGAACTAGGCCCCAAAACTAAGGACTTTATTTTATTTACTCACCTTTAGGCATGAATACTTATGCTTCTTGAGGCACATGTATCCAGCTTAATTAGTGATTTTCTTTTTTTTTATATGAGGCACAAAGGTCTTCATCTTAGAATCCTAGATATGCATTAGGTATGCAAATTTCATTAAGGTAAAAATCAAGACTAACTACTTATTCAATTTATCCTCCTATACCTAAAAATTCAACAATTTATTTATTTTGACCGAGTTTTTAGAAATCTTAATCATGATTTTCCTAATTCTTAAGACTAACTTAGATTTCTTTCAAAAGATAAGTCAAAATATTGTCCTTTTTATAAGTTTTTTTTTCAAATTTTTTTTATTAGCAGATTTTTGTTAGTTTCTACCTATGTTAGTATGTTAGTAAAGCCCACCCCCACACTTATCTCATGCATTATCCTCAATGTATGAATGAATGCATATATGCATGAAAAAGAACAAGGGAAGGCAGAAGTTACCTTAAGGTGGTGGTTCCGGTGGTGGTCTAATTGGTCCACGAAATGCAGCCCAATCTACTTTTTGTGAAATTCGGGGGAACCCACCAGAAATCTTTTTTGTATAACCCACTAAAATGATGTCTGTATTAACATTTTTTAAAAATTTCACCCCATCAAATTTCCATAATTCATAAATATTTTCAGAGTCAATTGTGTCAACCGCCTTGTCCCAAAATGGAGTGTGAAAAGATGGAATGCTTGACTTGGACATCGGAAGTACGGGAACGAATATCGACTCAGGAAAGAAACTTGAATCAAGTAATGGTTCAGGAGTCGGGCTAGGTTCAGGAAGTGGGTCCAAATCAATAAGTTGAAGTTCAAGTCCACAATAATCCTCCCACAATGGAATGTGACTCAATATTGGTGATTCAAGTTCAGGAATGATAGGTGTGGGAATCAAGACTGACTCTAAAAGATTACCTAAGTCGGGTAACAAAACAGGAGTCAATAATGATTCGGGAATTTGAACTTGATCACAGATTTGAGAATCTAGGTCACATATCTCATTGGGTTCAATTTCATAAAAATGAGAACTTGCCAATTTATCCATGGGACTTTCAAAATTGCAAAATTGGTCAAGTTCAATATGATCATCAAAAATGGGTGATTCAATTTTATGATGAATTGGAACAGGATCCAATGTTGACTCGGAAAAAGTGAAATCAGGTGGAGACACCGGAGTCATTATTGAATCAGGAAGCAAAATTGAATCATCAAGTTGGGGTTCATGATCATATTCATGCTCAAGTTCTATTTCAGGAAAGGAATAACTTGCCAAACTATCAACAATTGGAGTTTCAGTAAGTTCACATGGTGGTACTGAATTAGAATCTTGTTGTCCAAAGCAACGTGGCTCGTCGGCTCTAACAGAATGGTTAACCATATCAGAAATGGCCGAACGGTGAGAACGTAAAGATTGAACCATCATATCTATATCATGATCACGGGCTAATCTAGCCTGAGTCATGGCTGCAAGCATCCTTTCATAGTTGATAGGTGTATCATGTTGTGATTGGACTTGAAAGGATGAAGTGTAATCGTGATGAAGTTGTGAGTCGGTGGACTCACGCATAATCATGTCTGCGATTGATGGTAATTGTTGCTTGGACTCATGCATACTTATCATTTCCCCGATAGATGGTATTCTATGCTGAATGGGTGAATCAGAGTATGACTCTTGGGAATATTGTGGACAAGGTGGAGACGGAGGACAAGTCGGTTGAAAATTAGACTCGGGGGAATCGAAACCCCATGAACTCTGTGAAGAGTTGAAAGTATGAAAATTATGGTCATAAGATGGTGGGTATGGGTTATATTCATTCGGATAAGACCATTCCGGCACACTAGGTTGGTCAAAGTTGTGATATGCCGGGTTGGTAATATCCGAAAAATAGTTAGGTGTGTAATATGGATTAAAATTGGAAAAATTATTATTATATGCCATATCACACCAACACAAACAAAAATAAAAAAACAAACAAACAAACAAAAAAGAAAAAAATTCTAACCTAAGTTAGGGTAGACCTATGACCTAGACGACTCCTAACTGGTTAGACTGTCCACAAGAGGTAGGGTGCAGAATTTGACCACAAGTTAATCAGCCAGGTCAGGGCAAGAGTGGTGGGAGGTTTTCCGTCAAAGACGTTCCTTAATTAAATAACCACCAATCTTCAGGCTTTCGGCCCTCAATCCCCTTCCTAGACACTGATTTGGCAGGAGTCAACTTCCAGCACTGTTTCCCCTTAGGATAATCTCTTAATTGAGTCCGAGATGTCCCTAGGGCCAACGTCTACTAAATTTTAATTAGGCTTGGGTTAGTGAGTGCTTGGGATATGATTTTTGGGCTAAGGAAGGGTGATGAAATCCCCACCTTATCTTGTTAATGGGTTATGCCCTTAAAATAAATTTGTGCAAGTGTACAAAATATGTAAATAAGACTCACTCAAAGCATTAACCAAGAGATGAGTCCTATTCTACATGCAATGCGAACGTACCTTACTCCAACACTCTTCAACAGTAAAAATAAAGGAATTGAAAAGACATGTGCCTAATATGCAAACGTCTAATCAATTTTTATCTTTAACAACAAGTATTTTACTGTTGATTAATTAGCAGTAAGCAGGGTTATCACAGAACAAAGTTTAACAGAGCAGTAGACAGATATTGCAATTTGCAGCAACCTGCAAAAAGATGGATCAGTAGGGAACTACTCAGGCCGCGGTTTCGCGGCAATTGCCGCGTTTCCGCGGCTTTGAAGTAGGCTCTTGTGCTCTGCCTTCGAGGGCAGAGGCACAGAGTTGCTATATGTCCACTTCTGCTGTCAGTTTCCCTGTTCTCCAAACCTGCAAACAGAAAGAATAAAAGAATTAGTTAAAAAAAAAATTTTTAAAGAAAAACTTACCGTCCCTCCCCGGCAACGGCGCCAAAATTTTGATTGAGATTTTCCCTGCACACAAAATAAATAATATTAGAATTTAAAACAATAGTGCAGGGTGCTCAATTCGAATCCGCGGTAGCAGTGGCTATGCGGATCGTGATCCTCAGGGAGGGACTAGCGATGAAAGCGTTTGTAAGTTATCTCTAAAAAAATTTTATTATTTTAATGTTAAGTTAGGAAGAAAGAAGATAGAGAAGAAGAAATGATATTTACAATGGAAGAAAAGAAATTGAGAATGTGGTAGTGTGAGATCTAAACTAAAGAAATAAAAGAAAGCAAACTACACATACATACCTCTTCAGTCTGCTTACCTTTGAACCGTTGCGACGATTTACCTTTTCTTGGAAGGCGTACAAGTATGGCGTATAGGATCGTCTGCCTTCTTGATCAACACTATGAAAATAAAAGACAAACTATGAAGACTTGTTCATCGCCATAGGCCATCAAGGGCTCTTCTTCGGATAGGCAGTCTCAAAGCAATTGGTTCTTATGGTGAGCAAGACATTAGAGAAACAACAATAGAAGAAAACAAAAACTGAGATACACAAGAATCAACAAGAATAAAAGAACATAACATAATAAAAAAAACGAACCTCGATTCGATTTATTTAACAACGGCGGAAAAGCAAAACTTACACCGATTGTCACCCTCAGTACAAGTAGATCTCCTTCCTCCATGAGAACATCATCTCCTCTCAGTTTACAAAAGGAAAAATAGAAATTACAAAAGAGAAAAGAAAATCTAAACTAGAAGAAGAAAACCTAAAACCCTAGATTTGGCCCTCTGGCTCTGCCTCTGGACGCTGTTTCTCGTTGCACTGCAGGGGTATTTATAGGTGCAGAAGGAGGTAGAGTCCTGTATAAACTCGTACACGAAAACAGTTCCCTGGTCTCATCCAAATTGTCACGGAAACGCGGCTTGGGCCGTGTTTCCGCGGCTCAATGTTATCTGTTGGCCACGCGCTTTGGCGCGTGGCTTCTTCTGGTCCGTCCACCTGGTCGTTTTCTTCTGGAAGCTGTATCCTGGCTCTTGATCTTGGGATTTCGAGATAACTTAGAAATCAAGTTACCTAGATCTCAAATATCCCAAATCTTTTATCCACGAATTTCCTTATCTTTGCACTCTCTTCTTTGGCTTTTATCCTCATCCTGCAAGTGTTTAGGGTTGGATAGAAGTCTATCCTTCCCTCTTCTTTGATATTTGCAACTTTAGCCCTTGTGTATTTGCACTTTTGACATTTGGTATTTGCACTTTTACACTTGGGCTTTGAATGTGAGCTTTTGGGCTCTTTTTAGGCTTTAATTCTTTCTTTTTATTATTTCGAGGCCTGCACACAATAAATTACAAAATATTAATAAATGTGCAGAATTATATGAATAAATATGAAAATGTGATGGTAAATGTTATGATAAAAATGCACTTTTCACTACCAATCAGTCACAGTTTTATATGATGACTGTGATTAAGTTGCAGTATTTTTATGAGAACTGCTGTCATGGTCGTAATCTTTTCTAAGGACTGGGACCAAGATCGCAGTCTTTTTCTGAAAACTGCGACCAAGGTTGCAGTTTTTTTCTAAGGACAGATATCATGGTTACAGTCCTAATTTCACTGAAAATATATATTTTTTTAGGACTGCGACCATGTTACAGTGGACTGCGACCATGTTGCAGTAAGTTTGCGACCTTATTGAAGTGATACCTAAGAGAGTCTTTCTCACCTGGCGACTGAGGTACATTTTTCTTATATATATATATATATATATATATATATATATATATATATATATATATATATATATATATATATATAAAGAGAGAGAGAGAGAGATAGAGAGAAATATGTATATCAGCCGACAGCTGAGAGTCCCTCTCAGCCTCCGTGACGCGGCACATTATGAACCACATAATTCGACAATTTAAAATGACGCCCTGCTTTTGAAAATAATTGAAATTACTAAAAGCCCCTATCGTTTGTCTTTTCTTGGAATGATGTATTAGTTTTATATTCTTTATTATTATTTTTTCTCCCCTTTTATATGACTATCTCTATGTGTCTCCTTACACTGTCAGATCTAAATTTTTGACTTGTAGAGAATGTCGTTTTAAAAAAGCGAGAGCGGGATCAGATATTAATTTTTAGTTGTTACTGAAGTCGCAGGAAAAAAATTATTTTCAAAGCTGTCCTTTTCATCAGGACTACGACTTTGGTCGCATTCATAATAATAAATTATCAGATAAAATTGAATTCTATGATCATAGTCGCAGTATGAATTTTCACCTTCAAACTATTTGTTTTACAAGACAGCAACCAAAGTTACAGTCCAATTAAAATTTATTAATAAAAAGACTGCGACCTTGGTCGCAAAAATGAAAAATAAGTTATAAAATACTGCGACCAAGGTCGCAGTGTTATCAAACAAAACTTTTCAAAAAGACTGCTATTATATAAGACTGCGACCAATGTCGCAGTTTTCGGTCGCAGTCTTCTAACCACCTTAATTACTTAACTTTCGAGACCTGTTCACTGCTTCAATTGACTATGTCTCTTGTTTCATAAGAATGTGACCATGGTCGCAATATTCTATTTAGATTACTTAATAAAAAATATTATGACCAAGGTCGCATTGTTATCAAACAAAACATTCTCAAAGAGACTGCTGTTACATAAGACTGCGACCGAAGTCGCAATCTTCTAATCATCTTTATTAATTAACTTATGAGATTATTGTCACTACTTCAATTGACCGCAACTCTTATTTCATAAGACTGCGACTACGGTCGCAGTATCCTATTTAGCTTAGTAAGGTCGAAAAAATATTGCGACCCTAATCGAAAAATAAAAAAAAAGCTGCAACACTGCATCCAGGTTACAATGTAAAACAAAAATAAATTTAAAAAGTGAAAATGATATTAAAAAATTTAAATCCAAAATTTTTCTTTTCAGAAACTGCGACTTCGATTGCAGTTTCAGAAAATAAAAAAATAAAATAAAATAAACTGTTTAAGTCACAGTAATAGATTTTTAGTGTGATTAAAACCTCTTTCAAAAAAAAAAAAACTTGAACATTAATGCTACTATGTTTGCATTCTTTTAAAATAATTTATTTTTCTAAAATTTAGTAATCAAGATCTGTAATTTTTTTATTTGAAAAAACTCAAAATTTTCAGATCTGTAATTTTTTTAGTGGAGGAACAGTTATAGTCAGGTTAAAATTGAAACTGAGGGTATTTTAGTCATTGTACAATGAAAAGTGCTTGAGGATCTCGTTTTACCGCCTAAATTTTTGACTTCTCTGCGGCTAATATGAAGCCACGTCATGCCGCTGAGAAACTCTCTCAGCTGTCGGCTGAGGTACAGTAAACCCCCCCCCCCCCACACACACACACACAATAATAATAATAATAATAAAGGGACAAAATGGACTTACCAAGCCAGTAAGTCATTATCTTATGTCTCTATCTTACAAATTGATTTCTTATGTCTCTATCTTATATAGGTAGTGATTACAGCGGGCGTCGGGTTGAGGACATGAGGTTTCATTATTCTATAAGGTTACATCGTTCTCTAAGATTTTAATTTTTAATATATTTATTAGCTTTTAGCAAGAAAAAATGTACAATATAAATCAATTTTTATATAATATAATAAAGACACTTTGTACACCAAATTAAGCCACTACTAGAAGGACTCTTTTTGAATTTTCGTCTAAGGCCTCACCATGTCTCAGAACTAGGGGTGGCCAACGGGACGAATCGGGTTGATTCGTCCCGTCTGGCAAACGAATCGTTGACGAGACAGGTTGGACCCGTCTCGTCACGGGTTAAACGGGACGGGTTCAAATCCCGGGTAACGAATCGGGTCTCCTGACCCGATTCGTTACCGGATTCGGCGAGACGGGTTAGACCCGTCTCGCCTATTTTTTTTTTTTAATTCGTTAATTCATAAATTTTAAATTTTAAAGTTAAAAAGAAAAAATAGGAAAAAATAGGAAAAAATAGGGAAAAAAGAGGAAAAATTTTCTAAAATTATAAAAAAAAATAGAATTGATTTTCACTAATTACAAGTTTTTTTGTAAGGCAAAATGGCAAATTATTTTATTAATATGAAAAAATCATATACATTACTCATCACATATACAATGTACATAAAACTCATCTCGTATACATAACAAAACTCTGGTGCTCATCTCATACAATGTATATAAAAAACTCTGGTGGTTCTCTATTCGTCATCCTCGTCTTGTTCAAATTCTTCATCCAGAATAGCTTTTCCTTGTGTGCATCTTTCTGCATCGAACCAGTCCTTTAAGCAAACCGTCATCTCCAAGTGTTTCGGCGTCAGCCTGCTCCTCCAGGGTGTCAAAACTCTACCACCTGCAGAAAACGCGCTCTCGGACGCTACTGTAGAGGCCGGAGGTGTTAGTATATCTCGGGCCATGGTAGAAAGAACAGGAAATTGTTTTCTCTGTTCTTTCCACCACGACAAAACATCAAATGTTTCTCATGGTTCATCATCATTTTCATTTATTTCAGCAGGCATTGTGTTCAAATATAAATTAAGTTCATCAAATGAACCTGCTCCTGAAGAGTGTTTCTTTCTAGTATTAGAGGAAAGTATACTTTTAAAATTAGATAATCTTTTACCTAGACTACTAGAAGAAGTTTGTGATGGTGTAGGTGCCCTAAATTCAGAAGAAGAAGGTGGAAATAACTCATCTCTGTACAATGAGTACATTTCTTCTAAAAGAGATCTAATTTCTAAAAGTAATTTATCTACATCTTGTTCATAATTTAAACATAAAATAAAATTAGATAATAAAAGTTTTAAATTATCTATTTTAATTCTAGGATCCATAATTGTAGCTAAGTAAAATAAAAAAGGCATATTTTCAAAATATTTTCGAAATTTTTCTTCCATATCATGTATAGCCTCTACAAGACTATCATCATCTCTATATGCAGCAAAAACTTGAGCAATTTCATTAAGATTATAAAAAACTAAGTTACATGTGGGATAATACGTACCAGAAAGTGCTTTTGTGGCAGTGTCAAATTTTTCTAGAAAACTACAAAAATTTTCATATAATTTCCATTCTTTATCACTAATATAAAGAGATGAACATTCATTTATTGTAAAAAATTGAATTGCTTGTTTAAAAGGAAGGCAATCTTTAATCATATAGTAGCTTGAATTCCAACGAGTTTTCACATCTGCTTGGAGCAGTTTTTCCTTTAGTCCACATTGTCGGCAATAAGCTTTAAAAGATTGTCTCTTAGGTCCACTGTGTTTTATATGTAAAATAATTTCTTTAACTTTATAAATATATTTGTCTAAGAGCTTTAGACCATCTTGTACACATAAATTCAATATATGGCAAACACATCTAACATGAAAAAGTTTACCATTTAAAATTGGATCTAATATCGTTTTCAATTGTCTTATTGAAGCAGTATTTTCACTTGCATTATCAAAAGAAATAGAAAATATTTTATTTTCTATACCATAATTTCTACAAATAAGAAAAATTGAATTTGCTACATTTGTAGCAGAATGTTTCTCAGAAAATTTAGAAAATGATAAAATACGTTTTTGTAAAATCCAATTTTCATCAATAAAGTGAGCAGTAACACATAAATAATGAATAAGATTAAGAGCTTCCCATATATCGGAAGTTAAAGAAATTTTTCTAGCATCACTAGTAAAAAGAGCCTTCAAAATATTTTTTCTATTTACAAATAAATCTTCAATTTCTCTAGTTATAGTTTGTCTGCTAATTCTCTTATAATCAGGAGCAAAAACAGATTTAAGATAATCAACTAATGCATCTGATTCAGTAAAAGAAAATGGAAGTTCTGCTCGAACAATAAATTCAGCTAACTTATGTTTATTTACTTCAGGCTTATATCTCCAAGTGGAGAGTGTGCCTGAATCAGCTAATATTTGTGCTTATTGTGGTGGTAAACCATGACTTTTAGCATGCTTTTTTTCATAGTGTTTATTAAGAACACCAGTACCGTATCCTTCTTTATGATCAAATAGTTGATGGCAGTACTTACATTCTGCCTTTCTTCTACCTTCAACAAATTTTAAGACAAAATGGTTCCACACTGCAGAAGTTTTGGCTTTTTCTTTAGTGGTTGTGCTTGTGCTTGTGCTAGTTGGTTCAGGTTGTTGTGTTTCTGGAACTATAGTGTCATGCTGTGTTGGTTGTGTATCGTGTTGTTCTTGTGTTTCAGTAAAAAAAGGAGCCAGAGATTGTGCGTGCATTGGTGATGTTGACATTAAAAGTTGAGAATATGAGGCATATTGAGGAGGGAAGGAAATAGAATGCCGACCTGTACCACTATCACTGGCATATGCAGCATGAGTATATGGTGCAAAACCACTGTAGTCAAATGTATAGCTTGACGAACTGTGATAGGGAGCAAATGCGGATGTTGGTGGAGCATAGCTGTATGGTGGGTAAGCGGTATATGCTGATGATGAGCTACCGCCAACATCGGTGTAAGGTGCGGCAGCTGACGGATTGTGTGTTGATGAAGAGCTGCCACCGGCTTCGGATGAGGAACCGCCAGTACTCCAGTTGGGATCCATTAGACTAGATTGAAAGTTGGTAGAGATTTATAATTGTAAGAGAATAAGAGTGAGAGTTAGAGGATGAAAATAGAAGAGAGAGTTGAGATGAAGTGAGAATGTGAGATGAAAATGAATAAGGGTAGAGGGTATTTATAGAGGATTAGAGGTTAGGGTTTTTATTTTATTTTTTTTTTTTTAGTGCCAACGGCTCAAAACTGAGCCGTTGGGGGTGAAAAACGAGGGTGCCACGTGGCACCCTCGTTTTTCACCCCAACGGCTCAGTTTTGAGCCGTTGAGGGTTTAAAATAAAAAAAATTTAATATAGGGGGCGTATAATAATTTTCCCCTCTAACGTTCTTAAAAAATTATTGGACTAAAAAAAAAAAATTAAGAAGGGGGGGTCGGGGAAATTTTCCCCGACCCGACTCGTCCCGTGATTCGTCACGGGACGAATTGGATTCGTCCCGTGACCACGGGACGGGTCAACCCGTTTCGACCCGCCCCTTAACGGGGCGGGTACGGGTTGACCCGCCAACCCGTCTGTGCGACTCCGACGAGTCGCACAGTACGGGTCGACGCGGGTCGACCCGCCCCGGTGGCCACCCCTACTCAGAACAGCCCTGGTCACCTTTCCAGGTCACCTGTTGCCACCCCTGGCTATAATTGAAACCGGAGAATTGGAAGAGAGATAATGGTATGTACGCTTTTGTATATACATGTATTTTGTTACAATCTTACTTCAGACAACTTAGCACATTTTTTTCGAAGAACAAAGCACCCACTGCCATAAAATTTAATTCAATCAATACGTTAATGACATACAATAATGCTGAAGCAATAGGTAAAGTGTATATTCAAAATTTGAAGTCATATGAATAAAAACAGTAGTCAATGTCGACACAATCTTTTGTTAAATTCCTCATTTAAAGTTTCATAATCTGAAGTTAAAAGAAGAGTACATGAGATATTCCTCAAAAGCCACTCTCACTCTAGCTGACAAATTCTCTAGCACTGGAAGAATTTTTTCAAGTTGATCTTGGATGACCAGATACAATAACAATCCAGAATAAATGGTAGTTCTAGCAATCTGGCTGAAACCAAAGAAGCTAGAAATTATCGAGGAGGAAACGTTTGTCCAAATATCATTTACAAGTGCATGAAACATATTTGATCCTCCAACAGCTTTGTAGTCCGAGTTAACAACTGCTGCTGCAACAGGCTCAGCTGTCAAGAGCGCCAAGTGCTTTCATGTCCTCCAAGAAAGCCATGTAGGAATCATCGATGCTCCCCTTGGGTACTGATGGAGCTGCCGCGGCCTCTGATTTTCCGGCAGACACCGGACCAACTGAAGGCCGAGAAACTGATTGTGTGGCAGACAACTGAGGCTTTGGTTTTGTTTTCTGAACAGCAATCTCTCTCCTCACGCGGACAGATGCAGGAACCTGACACAAGACCGAGAAGATAACAGTAAGAAGATCGGTACCCCCCAACGATAAAAGTGGCTTTGAGTTGCTAACATATTCGGCAAGTTCACCATATTATTCTCAAACTTCAAATAGCCATTAAAATAAACTGAGAAGGTAAGATAATCATTTTAAAATCTCTCAAATTCATCATATCATTCTCAACCTTCTAATTGCCATTTAAATAAACTGAAGGTGAAATACTCATTTCAAAATCTCCCATCCTTGCACATAATGAAGTTTATTCTCATTGGATATGGTGTGCATTCTCATGACGCAATGGGATTCACATTAACCACTATGATAGGTTGTTTTGGCTATAGAAATTCCAATCGAAGAATAAAATACTAGCGTGATTCGAGCAAAAAATTGCAAATGGTAAACAAATGGTAAAAGCCGTCAACTTCTACCTACTGACAAACTAATATTAAGAATAAAAGCATGGAAGTATCTGTTATGCGATTGAATTTTTTTTAAAAAAAATGAAAGATTCTGTAAGAACAAACTTACCAAAACACATCAGCTATAGTTATGACATATAGTGTGCTCTAATCCATCAAGCAATTTCAGCAAGGCTACTTTTTGCAGTACTGTAATTTAAACAGCTAAATTCTCCCAGTTCAAGGGGAAAGTACATTATTAAATGGCTCAAGGGTAGTACATAGCCTAGGAAACCAAGAACTCAACGTGTGATACCAGAACGAAGACCAGCATGTAGAAGATAAAAGTCTGTCATCATGGCAACGGCACACTAATAGAAATATGCCGGAGAATGATGTAGCTTTTCCTAGCAGTGATCAAATATTTGAGAGGAAGGCAAAATTTCAAATAACAGCCAAAAACAGTACTTACTATCATATGGAAATTAAACAAAGGACACGTAGTAGAAAATAATACCAAAGGAAACTCTACAATGGCAACACTTTTCACTTACCATTGCCGTTAGTTCTGGGGTATGTTGTGCTAGTGGTCTCTTGACAACTGTTGATGCTGCTGACTTGACATAGGACGGCTTATGAGGTGCCGTGGGCCTATATGCAGAAAAGTTGTCCTCTGGAGCGAAAGGGAGGCCTGAAGTCACTGGTCTCAAAGCAGTAGGTGGTCCAGGGGGCAGACCAAAAGGTGGCCTTGCAATTGATGGGGGAATCATTCCAGGAGGAGGTGGAGGAGGAGGAAGTTGATTAGAGATCCCAGGCACAGGCAGGGGAGGCCTCATATCAGGTGGGGGTGGAGGATAGCGGACAATAGCCGGGGGCAACATGTCAGGTTGTAGAGGGGGAGGAGCAAGGGGAAGTCTGTGGGGCACCAGCGGTGGCTGCCTTGGGGGCGGCAGTGGTGGTGGTGGCAGCGGCATTGTCTTTGAGCTGTCCTTCATGTCTGACCCACTATTGGGGTTAGTTTCTGCAAAAGTGGCTACAGACTGATCATTTTTGGTTTTGGCGCCAATCCAGGAGGCGGCGGGGGTGGAGGGAGCACAGTAGTAGCCTGCAAAAAAAACCCACTTTTTTGGTTATTATGCAGATTTTGGTAGTTCTACAATACGAATAAAAAGCAGGTAAAGAATGTAATGGGTTATAATCTAAAGCTGTAACTATACTCCAGAAATCATCATGTTCATCATCAACTGTGTTTCACAATGAACCAAAAGCAAAGTTTTTTCTATTTCAAATAACATTTTAAAAAAAAGTATAATAAGACCGAACATGTCCATAGAAGAATAAAGAATACAATTCTCTTTCTGAAGTGTTGAGCAACTTAAAACTTCAAAATAGTCACGAATCTTTTAGTAACTAGAGCATAACCTATGTGACACCATATTTTCTCATGGTTGATCTTCACGAATCATGGAAATCGGAGAGCTAAGACAAAAATTGGATGTGGTTTACCATCTTTCACTCGCAATGGTTGAGCAAGTGCTTCCAAAATAGATGAATGTAGCTATTTCCAACAGCCCGTGATGGCACGTGAACTACATCCATATAATTCCACAGTAAAACATAAAATTCATAATTTCATAATTTTGCTTCCAGTAAATGAGACATATCTTATCATTTTGTATTTATTTAGTCAAGAATGGCATTTCTATAATCTATAGCTTGTAAAACTAATGTAAGCTCTAGTACTTTTCAGTTAATCAAATAATTTTTCTTTAAAAAAATAACTTCTAATCTGTGATTAAGTTCTTATCATGGTTCTTGAGGTAGAAAATTGCGTGCGCAAGTCACATGTCAAATGATCTTAAATTTACAAAGAGAAATGAGGGTGAGCGTGCTAATAAACTTTACATGCTGCATGTGCGTGTGAACCAAGGCACGTAGTAATACAAAAGGGGAATGGGGAAGAAAGTTCCATGACATAACAAATACAAAATAACACGTCACAAACTTACCCTATCTGATTCCTTCAAATGTATGCCATCAACAACTGTATTTTTATTTTTGTCCATTTCTCTTTCAGCTGTGCCTGGTGGAGCAGGTGGTGTTGGACGTTGGAGGGGTGGTGGAGGGGGCGGAGGAAGTGATGTGTGGCCTGAAACTGATTCTCTAGTAGGCCCTGGAGGAGGAGGTGGTGGAGGAGGCAATGGATCACTTGAATTTGCAATTGGTTTGGGGGGAGCTGGAGGAGGGGGTGGTAAAGGTAGTGGTGGAGGTGCAGAACTAGAATCTTCAACAGAATTAAATTCACTGGAGCCTGGTAAGGGTGGCGGTGGAGGGGGAGGTGGTACAGCCAGAGAGCCGTCTTCTGATTCAGACTTTGAAGATGATGCTCCCACACTTGAAGACAGTGGGATTCTTGGTCCTACAGGGGGAAAAAGGTAATGAGTAAAACACAACAATCTGCTAATGGCAGCAAAACAAGAAAAAGAAACTAGAAATACTGATAGGATTATGACCTATTGAAGATTTGTACATGGGAGGTTTTCCAGGAGGTGGTGCTCCAGTTGGGTTCAGCGTAGGATGATAATAGACTGAATCCTGCATCCATAAACTGATTAACATTTCATGGAGAATGAGGGTAGTGATGTAACTATTACTAGAGCCGAATACCTCAGGTTTTGGGTGTTTAACTCTATCCTCTTCCTCTGCAGTTGTTCGCCTCCTTGGAGGACCTAAGTGGCTGAGGAAAAGAATAACAGATTATGCCAAAAAGGAAAAAAAAAAAACATAATACAATCATAAACGGTTCATGATAAAACAGAAACAATGAATATAGCTCACCTGAACATCACTGGTTCCTCACCTTTATCACGCATTTTCTCCTCATATTCCTGTTCAAAAGCTAAATGTGTAAATAGTGAAAAACAATTTCCAGCAGAAATTCAGCAATTCTAGAGAATTTTGAACTATAAAAGATTCACGCAAAGCAACAAAGCATAATAATTGACATGATATATATGATAAAGAGTAATAGGAAATTGCTACATGATTAGACCATATAAATTTAAAACAAGGCGAAAAAATCTTTGCAGGAGAAGCACCATCCGTAGACTATTTCAAAGGCAGATTATGCCCTAATGAACAAGAGTACAAGATTAAACCTGTGACTCTACGAGAATCAGCTCACAGGCATCAGATATCTAATATTGTCGAGAATGGGATAAACATCAAACCTTGGAAACATGAAATAAGAAAATAACCTGAGAGGCCAGAGGTGTAGGAACTGAACAGATCACATGGTAGCTATCCGAATTTAAATTTTTTTTAATTAATATATATAGGAAAGAGGCAATAGCATGTGAAACAATAATTCCACAGATCTCCAAAAGTAAGACAGAATATGAATATTCGTCTGTTGCATGGTCAAGTAGCTGCCAGTAAAGTTAAAAGAAAAGTACTGACTAATGGAGAAAGGGTATCCAACACATGCCCACAGCGAAACATTTCTAGACACAGATATTTTACACATCTATACTCCATGTCTGAAATGATACCTGCTCATATTGAGTCAGGGGTCTAATTCATGTTCCGCAAAGATACCCACTGACATGCTGATATATTACTGAGAAAAAAGGGGCAATAAACAAAGGCTAATTCTACATTGCTTGTTGTTATAAAAGCCCAGGGCTGGAATGTGAACATGCAGAACTGTGCTTAAGCAGTCTTATTTGCCAGCCCCCATTTTCTCAGTTCCATTTTGGCCATTTCTCCATGTGGTTTGTCATTTACAAGGTGCAGAGTTGCACCTAATTTTACGCTCCGTATAGTGATAGGTGAATGTGGGTGTGGGTGTCACTACTAATTGGCTGCATTAACAAATTTCTTTACATCTAAGGACCATAATATCTATTAATAGAAATCCATTGGCAAACTTAAGATACAGTATTAGCATAGATTCCTAAGCAGCTCTCCTCTTTGCTTATGGATCATGTCCAAAGCACACTCCATCCAAAGGTTCAAACAGAATCAGGTTCAATACAATTATATCAGCGAGTGTCCCTCTGTTATTATGTGAGTATGATCTGGCAATGGCTTGAGTTAAATGATGTGTCTGGTCCCAGTTTAGGGTCCAAAAGACAGGTATATGTTGCTGTATGTATAGTGACAGCTCAATGTAGAACCCTCTCAAATCCTGGGAACTCATTCCACTTGCACCATAAAACTTCATATGTCATAGGATTAAGCTAGCTCCTTGAAGGAATTAACGTATCTTTATATTTGCTGCAGCTTTTTTTGGCTTCATATGGATGTTATCACCTACATGACATGTTTCCATACCTCTGCCAAGTATCAAAAATTGTCCAGACTACATGATCTTGAGTCACAGATCCTTTTCAGGTACGCTATAAGTCTACCTCTCACAAGCACAAATATACCATTCACACAACTAGGTTTATCTTCCTCTGCCTCAGGATTTACCAATATCTAACTAATGAACCAAGGATCCGTTCCAAGCATTCTTCAATGCATCTTCACTTTGATACATAGACTAACAGCTATTGTCTGCAGCAGCTTCTAATTTTGGCTTCTGGGCAAATGTCACCTATTTCTTTTGCTTGGCAACCCAAAGTAAATGTCAGTGTGGAAACTATGATGAATGCTAACACCATGACTTCTGCAAAGGGCTTGTTATCCCTCCATCAAAAACCAGCATACGCAATCAGCGTAAAGAAGTCTCCCTGACCGCTCTTATTGGTTATCGGAAAGGGTGAATCATGAATGTGGCAAACAAGGCCATGCGCATGCTATGATAATCAAACTGAACTTCAACTTACAAGTCAAAATCAAATTCATGATTTCCTGGAAATTTGGCCGACTGACGGAAGCATTAATAGTATATTCAATCAGAATAACCGGCCGATAAAGATGCCCCCATTAGTCATTAAGTTATTAAAGATGCCCCCAATAACCGGCTTGTAGGGGTTTCTAGTTATTAACCGAGAAGGATTCAGTCAAATTTAAGTGCTAGAAATAGAATTCTCTATTAAACAACTACCTTTGGTACTTTTTTATATCACGCCTATGTCCACATCCCTTTTATACACAGGCATAATCAGTATAAATAACCAAATAAACATACATAAGCATATACCCACCTTTGGACAGACATGGAAATGTGCCCACATATCCTCAACACCTGGAGAGAAAACCAAAAAGAGCACCATGCGTACAAGGCTCCTGGAAATGAAGGGTCTAATGAAGGTTAAATGCGTGCAGTCTCACCCTACATCGTGGAGAGGCTATTTCTGCCAAAGAAACTCCACGTCGATATGGAGCAACCTTGCGTTGCACCACAACTGCCCCAAGGTAGCACCCTCTGCTTAGAGAGGGGCATACAAAGATGCACAAAATTTCTAAGACTGAGTTAATGAAAAGATAATTAGATAGCCAAAGAGAATACAGTAAATGCTACTCTAAAAGAGAAGACCCAATGAGATAAATGGAAAAAATGATCCATATAATTGACCCCATTAATCTAGGACACGGTCAATTTAGGTTCTCGAGAGTTGAAGTAGCATATCCCATACAGGCACGGCTAAGCCATCCCCGAAAGTAAGAAGCTTTTGAATGAAAAAGTACTATCACTATGAAGCCTTGTTGAAGGTTTGATCCATGGTTTTTCAAATATCGGCCAATTCTGATATATATCAACAATATCATATCTGATTTTGAGTTACCTAACCCAACACGATATTAACCACATTGGCTAATCTTGGGTCCGGGGTGGGGCTCATATTGACGATATGACAATCGATATTGACAATATTGATATTGTGAACCGTTGGCCAGTACCAATACGATACCAAGATTTTAAACCATGGCTTGACCTCTTCCTTATTTATTCATCTTTTCCTGTACATCATTTCCTTTCAAGGTCTTATTTCTATCACTAATCAAGAATAAATGATTGTTAAGGTATTTGACTTCCAAGTTTTAAGAGAAACATCAAGGAAAAAAATTTGGGTTCATGTAACAAAGTTACAGCGTAAGAAGAATATTCTATTTTCAAAGTGGCATGGCTAAATAAGTAAAGGGGCATGTTCGTAGGGGAAATTTGAAATAGTCTTTTGTGTCTCAATGAATAAAGCCCTAGATAAATAGGCAATAAATACAAATATACAGATTTCTTAACACGAATTGGAGTTTACATGTTAAATTATAAAATGGGGGCTCTAGAGTCTAGACAATTTCAAATCATAAAGATACATTGCTCCTTGATGAGTTCTAGTAGCGTTAACGACAACTAAAACAACAAATGGTGTTGGGAAAAGGCGATAAGGCAGGTTGCAGCTCCTAATAGCCAGGTTAGTAATGTCCTTTCCTCTCTATGCCATCCCCCCCTCCTCCCATGTTTTTTTTTCATCCTTTGTCAGGGTGTTTCTTGTTAGGGCATGATTTGCATTAGGATTAATGTGTCGAATCAAGATCATCTCAAGACTTTTTTTTTTTTGGTTTTTTTATTTTTGGTGGGGGGAGTGGGGGTTATAACCATCAGCTCCAAGTGACTTTACCGATTCTTGAACCATCTCTGGCCAAAAGCAACCAAAAGTGAAATCAATTCTAAAGTTTCTTTTCATATTCATGGTTTCAAATATTGGCCGATTCTGATATATATTCGGCAACACCCTAGCGGGTTTTGAGGTACCCGATACGATGTTAACTCTATAATATCAGCTCATATCGCCGTTATTCACAGCCAACATTGATGGTATATTGCTCAGATTACATGCTTTATCCGAGCTAGGTTGTAAGCCATACAGTAAATTAGATGGCTAGAAAAGAAAAGACTGAAGTAACGCATTCAAGGCCAAAAAAGGAAAGAAAGAAAGATAACAACCATTAGAGAACTAAGGCTAATAGTACATGATTGACTGCACACAATCTGGATAAGTTGATTTTAATGGACATAAACACAGATTTTCCACACTGAAGTATGCAAGAAAATTAAGATCATAAAACAAGGTAATATTTTGTTCTGACACTCTCATAGACAAACTGTTCCAGTTAGGACAAAACAATGAGCAAGTTCTTATTATATGCGATAATTAGATGTGAAACATTGCTCGCTATTCCACCCCTATTTGGAAAGAGGTGTGACCCTAAATTTAACAAGATTCAATTTGAGAGACAAAAAAATTATGAGAATCGCTGTAGCCTGCTCCTAGTGGGATTTGAACCCCAGACCTCAAAACCGAAAAAAAGAGGTTTTATTGTTGTGCTACATGGCACTTGAAGCGATACAAAAAGTTTGATACATGATCACAAAAGGTTATTAAATTAACAATGCAAAGCTTGCTAGGGTTATCCATCCATCTAAACTGGCAAATGACTGTCACCATGAACCTTTTCAATTGTTTACTGTAAATTGTTCCAGGATTGCATGCAAAATTACACCATGAACCCTTATCCCCATTTGACAAAATTACTGTTATTTAAATGCAAAGAACACTGAGGGTGTGTTTGGCATTGCTTTTTTAAAAAGGACTTTCACGGCTTTTAAAGCAATAAGTGGTTTTTTTAAAATAAATAAATAAATGCTTGGTAATCGATTCAAAAGGGACTTTTTGAAAAAGCATAAGCTAAAAACCTGCATTTTGGAGAAGCCAAAAAATGTGGCTTCTCCTAACTGCAGAAGCAAAAGCCACCTCATAGTGATCTCCTATTTTCTCCCCTATTTTTTCTCTAGGGCCTGTTTGGTCAAGGGTGGAAGTGAGGAATTGAGGAAGTAGTAATAATTCCCTTTGGAATTTGGGAATTGGTTAGTAAGTTTTTCGGTGTTTGGATGTTGTTGAGAAATGTGGTTAGGAAAATGTTTTATCTTTTCCGTGTTTGGATGGTAATGTGAAAGTGGAAGCGGAAAAGTTGACCACAAAGTTAACCATAAAATAATATTAAAATAAAAATTAATTAAGAAAAATAAAAAATAGACTGTAATTAGAATGCAGGTGAGATTTACATGGTCAAAAAATTAACTGTTTTGTGCTACAATTTATTACAATGAGATTTACATGACCACAAAATTAACTGTAGCACTCTGGAAGTGAGGAAATGGTTGTGTAAAAGAGAAAAGATAAAAGAAAAAGAGGTTTTCTTATTTTCCTTTTCCGGTGTTTGGATAGATAGGGAAGTGAGCAATTATACTTCTCTATTTCCTTACTTCCGCCCACTTCCTTGCAACCAACAGCCCCTAGTATGATCTCTCATGCAATCTAGTTTCTAGCTGAAACTTTTGATTATTCTATGTAGTTTTCCTATAAAATCTGATATTCCCTCTTTTGAATTAATACTTAACCAAGTTATTTCAACAAATTATTTTATTTTTATTGAAAAGCACTTAAATTTTAAAATTACCAAACATTATAAATCTTTTAAAAGTCCTTTCCTAGAAGGTGCTTTTTGATAAGTCCTTTTAGAAAAGGACTTATCTATAAGCATATGCAAAATCCCAAAAAAAAACCTGAACATTTTAACAACATGGAATTTTAAGAGATTGCTAGAAGTATAATTTTGATAAGCTGGTATCTGCCAAATAAAAAGTACATTGTATCATTATCTTCTAATAATTTATTTAATAGGGATCAGATCAAAGACAAGAAAATAAGACATTACATACAACGGTGAAA
The DNA here is from genome assembly GCA_038442645.1 of Agave tequilana. Classification (NCBI taxonomy): domain Eukaryota; kingdom Viridiplantae; phylum Streptophyta; class Magnoliopsida; order Asparagales; family Asparagaceae; genus Agave; species Agave tequilana. The sequence goes on along the minus strand of JAVJIF010003240.1, from coordinate 53,281 downwards.
TGTTTTTGTCAAAGGAAAAAGCATAATAAAGTAAGAAAATGTTCAAGTCACAGAACAATGATTTAAGTGCTTGGATAGGAAAATAAATATATAATAAATAAATAGCCACCACCAACATGGCTGGAAAAAAACTTGCCTTTCTTTTCTTCATAACTAGGTTTAAAGTGTCCTCAAGTTGCCTTTTCTTATGTTTTCTTGCCTTGTCAAGAGCACCATCTGCTTCTGCACAAACCAGGAACTCATGTTAATACTATCCATACACCATTACCTAGCATCAAGATTGCTTATGTTTGTAACAATTAAGTTAAAGGAAAGGCAGACAAAGAATTAAGAGAGATTAACGACACTAAGAAAAAAATGTACAAATAATTTCTACTGCTGACTTGGGATCCACTCGTGGTTTCAGAAAACTCTCAGTTCTAACTCAGGCCTCCCTTTCTTTTGAGTTCAAATAAAACTCTTATCATCTGATAAGTTTTATAATTTCTACATACATTTCAGATATTGCCCAGGCAACCTACAGAAGAACAAAGAAAGAACTAACTTTATTCAGGCTTAGTTCCACAAACAGGTCAGGGCAAGTGCTCTAAGCTTGAAGCTCTCAGGATCTGCATAGGTTAGTCAGATGCAAATTTTAGATGCTAAATATTCAATCAAAAACTTGTAACAAAGATCAAATTAAGACCATAATTAATAAATTAACTATGTACAAAATGATGTTTGTAACAGGCTACAATAGCACAGAAGATGCTAAATTCACTGCCTTCTCAAGTACTTGAGCAGGTCAGGAAATAAAAGACCTCAACATTTTTGGTTAAAAGTGATTGTTATGAATCAGCAATCATAATTGCAACTATAACTGATACAATAGCCAATAAATATCAACATGCATATTCTAATAAGTTTCAAACTAGTAAATCCAAAATCTATCCATAATATAACATACAAACAACAACGAACAATGGTAGTTGAGATAGTAAGCAGCTTACTCATCATCTCTAACTTCTCGATCTGCTCCTTGATAGTCTCAGGGTCCTTTTTCAGAATCCCAACCTCTCGCACCTTCTTGCGCTCTTTTTTGTTCTGGAACAGAATTTTGTTAACAATAAGACACTTCATAAATTATAACTTTTGCCACAAGCAACTGTGTCTAAATCAAAGATGTTCAGATATATATATAGCATATGGCTGTAGCCAGCAGAATTTAATAATAATAGTTGGATGGACAAATTACTTATGACCAAACCACATTAGCATAAGTAACAATAGAATAATGAAGATGAAAAATAAAAATGCTAACCTGCAACATGTCAAGAAATTTAAGTTTTCATCTTCGCTAATACTTGGAATGTAATTGTAACCATAAATTTTCACAACAAGAAACATTAACCAAATACAATACAGTATGTAACAACATGGTTTACCTCTTTTGCATAGATTTTATCTCACTTAGTCGGTGATTAATGTGTAAATCTTATCTCATTCAGCAGGTGATAAAACATGTAAATACTAAATACTAGCAAATCCGAAAAATAAGTATTGTGAAAAGGAACATGCAAGAGGTACACATCACATTTTTCTACTTTATATACTATCTTAACAGATATGTCTTTGGTTGGGGGGTGGGGTTTTTTTTTTTTTTTTTTTTTTTTTTTTTTTTTTTTTTTGGGGGGGGGGGGGGGGGGGGGGGGGGGGGGGGGGGGTGGGGGGGGGGGGGGGTTGGGGGGGTGGGGTGGGGGGTGGTGGGGGGTGGCGGCGCAGCTAGTTAAGTTTATGAAACTGAGTTAATAGTTAGGAAAGTAAATAAATTTAAAACACCCAACAGAAGTTTGACAGATCAGTGATGGTGGCAGTACTGATCGAGACGCTGGAGATAGGTTAGCGTGAAGAACCCACAGTTATTGTTAAATAGCAATGATCCTAAATGAAAATTCAAAAATAGATCTAACAGAAGTTAGGTGGGACCAGCTTATGAACACACACTCTCAATTAGTGAAGATAGATAGGTTACTATTTTTCAAGAAGAAAAGGCTCAAATGTATAAAATTGGGAGAAAAACACATGTAAGAAACATCAAAGAATATAACAAAAGGTTATCAACAACCTGAAAAATGTTGATGGAAAACCATGGTAGTCTATGAACAATTAGCTTGAAACACCTGGTAGCCCATACCCTCGTGAACAGCTCCGAACAGTTTCTGGACAAGTGACTCCAAGGATGAAAGTAGATCTAACCAAATTTTGCAATATTTATGAGAAGGATGATTTGGCAGATAGCTGGAAATTTCTTTTATTTTCTCTTGCTTTTATATTTTTGTAAACGTTTCAGAAAAGTTTCTCTCGAATGTCTTTTAATCTGGCTCCGGGACGATCTCGTACAAAGGATGAAGATATATCCATATCGCAAATTTTATCATGTGCACTTGCGAGAACACCTCTTGTTCCCACTGTAGACATTTCCTAATCAAGGAGAATACTAGAGAGCTGTCATTGGTAGCATTAAATTATAGTACATAAGCACATGGGCATTCCTACCTTCCAACTACAGCAAAGCGACTCCATCTAGATGATAAAATGCTCACATGATGACAACATTCCAAAACCAAGTCATAGCTGACAAGTCTATCGAGTTGGGCAAAGAATAATTGTCTGCATTCAGCTCTATTAAGAGAGATGTCTTGGGAAAATCAACAACTAATATATCTTTTTTTTACTGCCCCAATCCATGTTCATCAAGTCTATACCTACACTTCATTGACTATGAACCTATGATCATGTCACTCCTCTCAATTGGCAAACTAAGCAGTCTTTGTTGGACAAGCCCCCACCATCCCTGCTCATCCTTCCTCGTTAAATACTCAATTGAAATTTCCCATAAGTTTAACAATCTCATTACTTATTCCATCTTTTTAGCATATTGCAGCCTCAATCCCAACATTCTAAGTTCGAATGCACTCATCTTCTGAACGTGTGTTTCCTTAGCTTCCCATAACTAAGCTGATGGTAAAAGTTATCTAATAAAAATTTTGCCTTTCGAATCGTGGATGTTCTACCATCACATAGTAGCCTAGAAGAACTCCACTTTAGTCAGCTTACTTTAATTCTATCAATACATACTTCTCATCTCACCACCTTAATGAATGATTGATCAAGCAAAAGAAGTCACTCCCAGGATATTTCTTGTCTATCAATGTGAACTATACCATTTTTATTCCAACATACAAATTATATTAATTATTCCTATCATCGTCTCTTATAATTCCATCCTCTTTCCAAGTGTTCTTACAAAAAGAGAGCCCAGTTGTACTTCCATATACCAATTTTTTACCCCCCATTTTCTTATAACCCACAGGCCTTTACCTATTTGACTAACAATTGAGAGCCGATGACTTGATGAGATGCCTTTGGTACCTTCACCATCATGCTCACTTGTCATTGCACCAGAATGGCATCAATCTAAAAAGGAACATTGCACTAGAATGGCATCAATCTAACCTCAACAAACACCTTAACAAGCCACCCGATGTCACATAGCATTGCACTAAAGTGGCATCAATGCGCCATGCTGTAATTAAGATTTCTATTCTTCAGCATTCATTTTGTAGAGATCTAAATAAGTTTTATGGTGGCCACTGGCTACGTAACACCCTCCTTTATCTTGGATTGATTTGATTGAATTAGTAATGAATGAATAAGAGATTTATCATAGCACATTTTCAACTTCCACACCAGATATCTATTATATATTGTACATTCAATAATAATACGCAATTTAAAGCATCATTCGACATTTATCAAATCTCAAGAGGTGTTGCATTAGAGTTCCTATTCTATTCTAAGGCAAAGCAACTAGGTTGGAATCGAGGTAGACTAGATGGAGAGATCAACCCCCAAGAAAATGTTTGGAACCATTCAGGGTTCAGCAACTTGGCGGGCAGTCAAGAATTTGAGTGGTGCCAGCAACTAAACAAATGAAACCGGGTCTAATTTAACAAGAAAAATAGTTTTCTCCGAATCCATATAAGAAAAAGAAGAAATGAATGAGCCTAATCCTCATTACCAGTCTCCTCTTGTTCATTTGGTGGTGGTGGGTAGTAGACAGCAATGGAGCAAGCAATTAGCAACTCTACAGAGGTCAATTCTTCACAGTGAACCTACAATGACTAATTTTATCAATATGGAATCCATACATTGTCTTGCTTCACGAAATCATCTATCTTATCTCAAAAACAAATCCAGTCACCAAGAATTTCCAAACCACCAGAACAACCAGCTCTTCTACAGTCATCATCTTCAGCCAATACACCACAATATCTATTGGTCATGAGAATCCATATATAGTGCGACCAAATCCCTAAAATACAATATTTCTTATCATTAATATGATATACTTAATTCGTTTCCAAGAGCATCATTTCTTAAACGAGAGCGAGATACTCCTTTTCAAGGGCATTCATTTCTCTGAATTCGATTCAACAAAATGATGCAGATGGGGAAGCCAAGAAGACGAGCGACGCAGGCTAGATATCGCACTAGCGCTGACAAACCTTGAAGAAGCCTTCAGGTAGGAGATAATTACTCAAATCCACGAGCCAAAGAGAACAACTCGAATCCACGAGTAACTTGAGAGTAAAAACTCAATTGTACTAATAAAAAGTTAGATGATAAAAAACCTAAGATACAATGGCCTTGTATAGCAAATAAAAAAGAATACTTCTCTAACTAGGAAACTAAAATAAAGATAGAAATAGAACAAATTGAAATCCAAAACGGACACGAAAACAAGTCCTAAACAAACTAGAAAACTTTACGCAGTTGCCCTGTCGATAGGTGAAAAGTGTTCTCGAGAGGACTGTAATTCCTTGACTTAGTCTGTCGACAGTTGAAGGATTCTGTCGACAGGACTATAAACTTCTGAGTTTCTGTAGAAGCCTGTTGGTGAAGGGAGTTGTCGATAGGTAACTTAAATCAACCGTTCTCATCTTGATCTCCTACATCAGTCCCTCTCCCTTCCAAAGAACTCGTCCCCGAGTTATCATCTGGATATAGTTTCTGGTAGGGTAATATTCATGGAGATCCACCACGTTGTGCGTTTTGGACATTGCCACGTCGCTTGAAAGATCTACAACGTAAGCATTGTCATTGATCTTCCTTCCAATTTTGAATGGCCCATACTTCCTTGGCTTCAACTTGTTGTAGGACCTAGCAAGAATTCTTTCTTTTCTCAAGTATATCATTACCATGTCCCCTTCTTCGAAAACCTTTTCTCTCCTCTTTTTGTCAGCTACGGCCTTATACCTTGCATTAAATTTCTCCAATTTTAATTGAACCTCCTCTTGAACATCTAGTATTTATTCTATCATGGCGCCAGCTGCACTACTAAACTTCTCTCCAATGGGCAACTTGGCTAAATCTAGGAGATGATGAGGTGCCTTCCTATTGACAATAGAAAAGGGTGACATACCCGTTGAGCTGTTGATTAAGCTGATGTACGTAAACTCCGCTTGCGACAAAGCTTGATCCCACGCTTTTGGCTTGTCTCCACATATACTTCCCAATAGGTTGTTAATTGACAACTTCCGTTTGGCCATCAGTTGAGGATGTGTCGTGCTACTGTGTTTTCAGTGATGTGTCAAATCTCCTCCAAAGAGTAGTCCAGAATATCGCTAAAACTTATTATCTCGATCCAAAACAATGAAACTCGGCAAGCTATGTAGTCTCACAACTTCTTGGAAGAACAATTTGGCCACAGTGCATCGGAGTTTTTCTGCAAGGAATAAAGTGCGCCGTCTTGGAGAATCGATCAACTATCACGAAGATGGAATCCGCTCCCTTTTGTGTGCGAGTAAGTCCTAGAACGAAATCCATGCTCAAGTCCTCCCAATTATCTTTAGGGACGAGCAAAGATGTATACAATCATGTATTTTGGGCTTGTCTTTTAGTAACTTGACAAACCGGATAACTCCTCACAATTGTAGTCATGTCCTTCCCCAATTGGGGCCAATAATATCTCTCTTCAAGACTTGTCGTAATCTTGTCTCTCCCAAAGTGCCCTGCAAGTCCACCTCCGTGCAAGTCTCTAATAACTTTCTTCCTCAAGAGAGTCCTTGGTACACTTAACTTGCTTCTTTTGAGAAGAAATCCGTCTAAGATATGAAAATCTTCTGCGAACTTTCGTGACGTCCACTTCTCCTAAATATCAGCAAAGTTTTCATCCTCTTTATATAGCTCCTTCAAGCATTCGAACCCATGATTTCACTTTACAACGAGACCAATAGTGAAACTCTTCGACTCAATAATCAGAAACTTTGTTATCTACTCCAGATTTGTGATGGATCATAAAATTGAATTGCTCAAAGTAGGATGCTCACCTTATATGCAGCTTGTTTTTGGTTCTTGAAGTGTTAGAGTGATTAATGATCCGAAAACAACAAAATCACTAGCTATAAGATAGCTGAGCGGTTCAAAGACTCGGCCGAGTCGGAGACGAGTCGGCCGAGTCGTATCCGTCTCGGCCCGCTCCGAGACGAGTCCGAGTCACGAGTCGATCGACTCAACTCAGAGGAGACCAACTCGACCGAGAATCGGAGTTGACTCGGTCGACTCGGCATTATGATGATGATTTGTGCTTCATCGCAATTCAATTTAGAAATAACTACATTAGCATATATTTATGAATGTAGTTTTGCAATTTACTATTTGTGCATGTATTTTGATATGCTTCTACCGACGACGCGTGTATTTATACTTTCGCTTTATATTTAGTGTGCTAGGTGATATATTTTAGACATGTGATACATGAATGTGGATGTCTATATTTTTTTAAGATTTGTCGTGATTTTTCAGAATTTTTTGAGCTTTCTATGTAGCATTTTGCGCGTATCGCCCGATACTGATCCGAGTTGCCGAGACCGATCTCTCAGTGCCCGCCGAGTCGGCGGCCGAGACCGCGACTGTGAACCATGGATAGCTCTCCCATGACTTCAATGAGCGGTACACTGCATATAACTCCTGTTCATATGTAGGCCACTTTTGTTGTGCCTCATTTAACCTTTTACTGAAGAAGACAATAGGTCTCTTTTCCTGTGAGAGTACTGCTCCAATGCTCACTCCACAACATCACATTTTAGCTCGAAAACCTTATCAAAGTTTGGAAAGGCTAAGATAGAGGCATTAGTAAGCTTCTCCTTGATGAGTTCAAAAGCCCTTCCAGCCTCGTCAGTCCAGATAAAGAACCCTTCTTCTTCAAAGAGTCTGTCATGGATGCTACCAAGTTACTAAAGTTGCGGACGAAATGTCGATAAACTTACCTTGGTAGCACTCTTGGGCGTGGGCCAATCTCGGATTACTCTCACTTTCTCCTCCTCTACATGGATCCCTTGTGAACTAACAACAAAACCCAAGAATAACAAGCTTGTAGTCATGAAGCTGCAATTCTTCAGTTTGATGTATAACTCATTAGCTTGCAGAAGAGTGAACACGTCCCGTAGATGTTGGAGATGCTCGGTTTCGCTTGAACTGTAGATTAGGATGTCGTCAAAATAGACATCACAAATTTTCTCAATAAAGGCTTAAGCACTTGATTCATCAATCTCATGAAAGTGCTCGGTGCATTGGATAGTCCAAAGGGCATGACCATCCACCCGTACAGTCCTTCTGGAGTCTTGAACGCCATTTTCACTCATCGGCCTAATGCGAATTTGTGATAGCCGCTCCCCAGATTAATCTTCGAAGACATGCACGACCCTCCTAATTGATTCAACATATCATCAATGCGAGATATCGAAAATCAATATCGGATAGTGATCTTGTTGATGGCTCGGTTGTCCACGCACATGAGCCAACTTCACTCCTTTGGCATCAAAAGGGTCAGCACCGCACATGGACTCATGCTCTCTCTAATGTGCCCTTCTGAATCAGTTCTTCGACCTTCTCTCTTAGAACTTCACTCTCCTTTGGATTCATTCGATAGTGTGAGAGGTTGGATACTCACTCCGAGGATCAGATCAATGTGGTGTTGAATATCCCTAATGGGCAGCAGTTCGTCCGAGAGTTCATTATGAACTATTCTTTAGAATTCTTCCAGCATCGGCTTCATCGTCTCAGAAACTTCAATTGCTGAGTCGATTTCTTCTTTGACTACCAAAGCAAATCGTTGCTTTGTCTCCTTGGACTCCACCAAGTTCACCTAGATTGCATATCGATATGAACTTTAACTTTTTTTTTGCGGTGGAATAGGTTTCATGGCAACTCTCTTGCCAGCCCAAGTGAACATGAAGATGTTCCTCTTTCCTCGATGGGTAGCATCAACGTCATATTGCCATGGTCGTCCCAATAGTATGTGACATGCATCCATATCAACAACACCTCAGGTAACAAAATCTTGATAAAACTTGCCAATTGAAATAGAGACTTGACAAAGATTCATAACCTTTATGCAGAGCCCTTCTTTATCCACCCTTCTTTATCCACCCAATGGTGTATGGGTGGGAGTGTGGCTCTGTCTCTAATTTCAAATAGTCCACCAATGCGGTAGAGACAATGTTTTCGCAACTGCCATTGTCGATGATGAGATTGCACACCTTGTCCTTTACTGAACACCTTGAGTAAAAAAATCTGATGCCTTTGTGTAGTGTCGAGGTTCTTCTGGTTGCATAGCAACCACTGGACCACACAGGTGGCTACCTCTCCATCTTCTTCGACAAAATTAGAATCTTCCGGTTTAGTCTCGATCTGCACTTCATCTTCGTCCTTGTAGTCCGCCATATTGACAGGCATCCTCTTCGGACACTCATTGGACTTGTGTCCTGATTCGTCACACCTGTAACATTTGCCAACCCAGGGTTGGCATATGAATTCTTCTTGCCCTTTGTAGTAAGGGTCGTCGGGTTTGTTGGAGTGTCAATCGCCTTACGAGCTGGAAGCCGTTCGCTAGATGTGGAACCTTGTTGAGCTCTTGTATTGTCGGATGTCCTCTCTGCTGCTCCTTTGAAAGGTAAAGTTCTGCTCTGCAACCTCTCAATCTTCATGACTTTATTATGGGCCTCGTCGACAGAGAACACGTCTTAAAGGGCCACATGTTCCTAGATGGAGTACTTCAGCCCGTTGATGTATTTTGAAGTCTGTTGCTCCTCCGTCAAGGATAAGTCACATCGCGATGAAAGATAGTAGAACTCCGTGTATGTTTTCATAGTCCTTGTTACCTTACCTGCTCAAATTGATTGTAAAGAATCTGTTGATAGTCAGGTCGAACGAATCTACCTTATATGAGTTGCTTCATGCGCCTCCATGTCATCACTGGTGGCTTGTCTTCGCACCTTGTGATTTGCAACTGGTCCCACCACGTAGCCGCTCTTCCTTTGAGCTTGTACGCCGCGAACTTGACATGTTTTTCCTCGAGGACGTAAGTCATGTCAAAGAACTTCTCTACTTCATACACTCAGTCCAAGAAAGACTGGATGTTAAGGTTTTCACTGAAAGAAGGAATCCCGATCTTCATCCTATACTCGTTAGGGTTTCACTCCCCTCTTCTTCTATCTGGGTTAGAAAAAAGAAATCCTTCTCCTTTGTTAGGATTAGGATTAGGATTTTCCATTCGCCTAGGGCCTCGCCCATAGGCCGTCCTTCCTTCATAATCTTCGTTTTCGAAATCGTCTTCGAAATAGAAGGTGTTGAGTTCTTTTTTGTCGGTAAGATCTTCGTAAGGAAATTATCGTAGAGGACGTCTTGGTGGTGGTGATGGTTGACATTGTTGTTAACGCGTGGGTGGTTGTTTGAAAGGAAATTGTTGTGGTGGAGATTATAGATGAGGATTACCTGATGGTGGTGGAGGTGGTGGAGGAAGATTGTTCAATGAATTGAACGTTCACGCCCGCTTTGGTACGCACTATCAGCTAGGTTTCGATCATCAATTTGAGTGATAGCCTCTTAATTTCTTGGATCATATTGTCCACATCGATTCAAGAGCGTCAAGTCTCCCTTTAACAGCCCTACTCTCGCGGAGAGGTTGGACTGCTTGTCGTCATCTCCGGTCATCGTCGAAAAGTTTGCTGAAGCGCCGATACCACTTGATGCAGACGGGAAAGCAAAGAAGACGAGCGATGCGGGTTAGATATCGTACTAGCGCTGACGAACCCTGAAGAAGCCTTCAGGTAGGGGATAATTACTCGAATTCATGAGCAAGCGACCCGAACCCACGAGCCAAAGAGAACAACTCGAATCTACGAGTAATTTAAAAGTAAAAACTCAATTGTATTAATAAAAAGTTGGATGATAAAACCTAAGATACAATTGCCTTATATATGCAAATAAAAAAAAGAATACTTCTCTAACTAGGAAACTAGAATAAAGAAACAAAAATAAAACAAATTGAAATTCAAAACAGACCCAGAAAACAAATCCTAAACAAACTAGAAAACTCTAATACGCAATTGACCTGTCGACAGGTGAAAAGTGTTGTTGACAGGACTGTAATTCCCTGACTTTCTGTAAAATCATGTCAACAGTTGAAAGATACAGTCAACGCCGACTGTAAATGTAAAAACATGTCGACAGGTGAAGGAAGTTGTCGACAGGTAACTTAAATCAACTGTTCTCATCTTGATCTCCTACATAAAAAAAAAAAGGGTATGATTGGATCGCTAAAACTAGCAGTGGGTCGCATTATACCTTCTAGCACGTCTATGATCCAACACCTTCAACACGAACCCAAAAATTCCGCTTAGCACCTAATACTTTGATCAAAATCTCGGAAAAATCTCAACTTCATCGATCATTCACAGTAAAAAAAAACAACAATTAGGTCCTCTGAACTCTCTTACAAACCAATTCAAGCATGAACTATCAAGAGTGTTTTTAGGGTTCCGTCCGATCTTCTGGTTAGACCCCATCGAAATCCACAACATTCAATTGAAAAGCAACAATGAATCCAATTTAACAGCTGAAATCCCAGGAAATCCTAGAGATGATGGGATTTAGAGGTGTACCCTCTTGAGCTCTTTCTTGCGGAGCTCTTTCCGATAGGCGTCGGTGGGGTTCATGACCTTCCCTCCCTTCGTCGTCTTCATCGTTGATCGATCGTCGAGATTCCAACAGAGCGCTCAAATCTCTCGCTCGCTCGCTTCCTTCAACTTCTCCTTTCCTCTTGTTTATTATTGGAGCTCTCTTATCCCTCACTCTCTCCCTCTCTCTCCCTGTCTCTTTTATTCCAAAATGTGCAGGACCCTAATATTACATTTACGTATAAACCCCCAAGTAATTTTGTATTTGCGTATAGATCAAAAGGGATTTTTCTTTGTTTTATTCGCTAAAAACGGGTCCGGGTTTGATTTGTAACACGTCCGCTGAATCAGATAGTCACTGGATTTTTTTATTGAGCACAGGTCAAAGTCTTTGAGATTTAAAAAAAATTATATTTATTTTCCGCCCCAGTAGTACGTCATTGCTCAAGGGTCAAATGATAATTATCCTAACGAGCCGGGCAAACTATGATTCAACTTGAATAAAAGATCGATTAGATAGAAAAAACATAGACATGAAATTACACATGGTAAGGTCTGGTAAATGTGAGTACAATTTAATTATGAGACTGTAAATATTGCAACAACTAGAGAAAATGTAAGCTCATGAAAAATATGGTGACCTACAGTGTGATAGGCGTTCTTACTGTGACACTCATATCCATGATTTCTAGTATCACCATATTAAACAAGTCAGTGTTTAAGATGTTTAAGTTCAACCTTTATTTCTTTAATAGAAGATTACTAGATGCTACCTCGTGATTTTCTCAAAAGTGTTTTTCACCTAACAGGGGCGGAGCTAACGGCTCATCTAATGGGAGCACAATATAATAGAAGGTGCGAGGATTTTAAGAAAAACATCGAGCAAGTTATAAAAATCATACAATATAGAGAAGTTTCTTGAACATTTAGAGGGCATATGAGAATTTTTTTAAAAATATGCAGGTCGTTCATTTGAAGTTTTGAGGGGCAAAGAAGTATTTAATGTAATGTGTATGGGCTCTCGTTGGAATTTTCATGCGGTAAATAACAAATGTTAATATAGCATTGGAGCTTTTGTGGAACTTGTCCCCACATGCCCAACCCTAAATCCATCACTGTCACCTAAGTTTGGTTTCTTTGTGGGTGGTTGTTTTTAGGTGTTTATTTTCCATAAATTGCAAACATTTTTATTTTGCATTCGATTGATAATTTTGAAGAAAATTTGTGATCAACTTGTTGTGTTAAATCTTACTAAATGAATACAATGAAATTAACTAATGCGCATATACTTGAGAAAGGTAAGAATATTGTGACAAGACTTTTTGCCAGCTAAACATCTAATATTGTAAAAACTAACTGAAGGAAAATTTTCTCTTGTTACTCATATAAAAATTTTGTTTGTCTGTCTTCATATAGAATTCCTCTTTTTTCTCTTCCTTTCTCAGCTCTCTCTCATTCTTTCTCCTTCTTCTTCTTTCCTCTCCTCTGGTCGGCTTCTCACCTGCTAGTTTTATTTTATTTATTTATTTATTTATTTATTTTTTTGATAGATTTAATTCAATGCTTAAAAATCTGAATGTTGGGTTGGGCCGACAAATAACAGAAATTAAAATGGGCCAGAGGCCCTTTGAAGTACAAAAGGCTTAGATTTCACCAGTTGCGAGCAGCAAAGAGCAATGGCGGCAGCAGCAAAATCCCCACCTCTTCCTCCTCTCTTCTGCTGGAAATGGCCGTGGGATGCAGCCGCCTCGGCATCTGCCTCCAGTCCTTGCGGTCCTTTAGAGCCCCCATGGCTCTTCAAATCTCTACACAACCTCGCCTCAATCGCCGCCCGAAACCTCTTGAATCCCCTCAATCACGACAACAAGCGGACGCCATCGCCACCATCGTCATCGCAGCCACAGTCGGAGATTTCTCTGTCGCGAGGAGAGCAGGGGGAGGCCGAGCACCGAGCCCTGGCGTCGGCCCTCGCGAGCGGGAAGGAGGCCACGGTGATCGAGTTCTACTCGCCAAAGTGCCGGCTCTGCAACTCCCTCCTCGACCTGGTGCTCGATCTCGAGGCCAAGAACACCGACTGGGTCAGCTTCGTGCTCGCCGACGCCGAGAACGAGAAATGGCTTCCCGAGGTTAGTTTAGTTTATTTAGTTTAGTTCACTGCTGAATTTCGCCAGTAGTAACTCAATCTCTATGCTGAATTTCTCGAATTTTAGGAAATAGGGTTTGGTGATTGGGAATTTATTCATACAGATAGACACATTAATATTCAAATTATCCATTGAAGGTGGAAGGAACAGCAGGAATCACTTGAATTGGAAACTTTAGAAAAACATGATCTTGAGCTGAAAGTTCTCATCTTGAATTGGTTGCGGGGTTTTGGATACTGTGGTTACACAAGATAGCTAGACTTATAGCAAGATTGGCTCTTCTGTGGAGATATTTAGAAGAGATTTAATAGGAAGAGAGACAACTGAGTATCTTTTAGACATTTTAGGGTCTTTAGTGCTCAGCTTGACATCATGATCCTGTGGGAAGAAGTTGCTTTGGAGACTATCCAGAAAGCATACATCTTTTGTTTATTAGATTATCAAAAAGAAATTAAGGTGAGGTTAGGTCCCTAAAAATCTTAGCAAAAAAACATTAATTCTTCTGGGAACAACTATGCAGAATAGAGAAATGTAGAAACAAGTAACTGAAAAGAGTTACTTCTGGAGTTAGTATAATGCTATTCATTATTTTTTTGTTGTTTTGTTTTTGCCCCGGGGGAGTGTTGAAAAAGGTATTACAACGGCTTCTGAGACCAGATTTTGTAGGTTAAAAGCCTATACAAAAACTTTTTGGGACATTTAGGATTGATTATTTTATAGGACTGACATGGAAATGGGTTAAGCATTCGTCTCCTTTGTTCATAGATCGAAACTCGGTTAAAAGGAAGTACCCTGAATGATAGAAACAAACAGGGAGGGGAGGCGGGGGAAGGAGGGAGATACTTGTGTTCCAACTTTCATGAAGCTGTGGTCATCGTTCAGCTTGTGCGTCTGCTACTTTAACTGTTTTGATATTGCTGCTGTTTGCTGCCACCTTTTTCTCTCTCTTCTTCCTCTCTCTTTCAGGCATGGCTGAAGAAGTAGAATTGGAGCGTTAGGATTCTTCAGTTATTAAGGGACAGATTCAGTTTATAAGGTTTTTGTAAAACCAGTTGATTGATCATTGAGAATCACTAACTTCTTGGCTAGTAATAAGACCTGTTTGCCCTACAGTTGAACTTGTTGGTTGTTCTTTTCCTGTTAGGTCTAGCCATCGAGAAGAAGTTTTAGTCTGAGTTTAACTTTAGAGAGTTGCAAGCCCACATATTAGGATGAAACAAAGTTGTGCCCACTACATGAGACTCAATCATGCACTTGATGGGCACATGTGAACAGGGACCACCTGTGTGTGCTGCATAAAAAGCCTAAAAGAGATAGTTGGCAGGCTTGTGCATGCACACCGAAACTGGATCCGACCTTCGATGGAGTTGGAAAAAAATTCAAACTCTAGTAGAGGGTATCCACACACAAAGTCTAATTCTTAAATTCTTGGAGGAGCATTGAGAATCAAGAGATCAGAAACTGGAGAAAGTAATCATTTTCTCATAATTTGAGAAAAATTATAAAGGAGTCCTGCTAGGATTTCAGGTTCCTAGATCCAATCTCTCCCCCACTCTTCAAAATTATTCCCTATAGGTTGTCTTTCTCTTTCTTATTTACGGTTTCTTCATAATGCCATATCCATGAAGATAATTTTTATAAACAATGTTGGAAAATAAGGTTTTTGAGCTGCATAAATTATGCAAGTGATCTACACTGAGTAAGGTATACTCTTCAATTATGCAGACAAATCATATAATCAGTCCTATGTTGGTTATGCACATGTGAACCGGGATGGATGAACGACGGGAGGGGGGAGGGGGTATCTTTAGTATTTTTGATAGGTTTGTGCATGCATGAATCTGTATATGTGTGTGCCTTTGTGTGTGTGTGTGTGTGTGTGTGAGAGAGAGAGAGAGAGAGAGATCTTTGATATTTTTATATTAACCTAAGATTACATTCTTTTTTCTTAAGTTACCATTGAAGTATGGGCGCCGAAAGTGGAAACTACCTACAGTGAAGCCGTAAAACTCCAAAAAGTCTAGCGGAGGGTATCAACGCAGAAACATTAATTCTTAAATTATAGGGTGGAGCATTCAGAATCGAGAATATTTTGAGAAAGTGGAGGAAGTAATCATTTTCTCATAATTTGAGAAAAAGTACAAAGTAAGAAGCCCCTAGGATTTCAGGTTCCTAGGTCCACCCCCTACTCTACATTATTCCATATAGCTTTTTCTTTCTCTTTCTTGTTTATGGATTTTTCATAATATCGTATCCAGGAAGATAATTGTTATAATCAATGTTGGATAATAAGGATAAACCCCCCATCCCCCTGGAAAAAAAAGCACCCCCTCTTGACTTTTTCTTGCTTCGAAAAACATTTTGGTGGTTGTTCTTTGGTTACATGAACTTATTCCGTGGGAACAGTAAGGTAAATTTTCCTAACTGTATTTATGCAAGGCCCATTTCTTGTCATATGTCCTACTGAGGAATTTGGCGCATTGGCTTGAAGTTAGGTTGAAAGCCATTCATTTTTATTAACATCTCCATGATCAAGAATATGATGCCCATAAAATGAGGTAAAAGAATGCTAAACTGACTTTCTAATCACAATTAAAATATTTAATAAAGGACAATCATCACTCTTAATAAGCCATTTTCCCTCCCCTTCAAGAGGGGTTGGTTACTCAGAAAAAAAAACTCCAAGCGGAAAAGACTTCAATGAAGGGTTGAGTATAAGTTATGGCTGATTGTCATTTGAAGCTCAAAACTCAATGGCCCAGGCAACTCTGGGCATGATATGATCCTCTCATGCAACCTAGAATTGTCTATTGGAGCCTACAGGATATATGTATGTCAATATTATGAAATCAGGGAGCATCCATCTCTGAGACCTCGGATTGTGTGAGCCTACAAAGGACGCAAGAATGCAAGTTTTGCTAACAGAAAATCCCTCATTTCTTAACCAATCAAGTTGAGATAGAGGCGAGAATATATTTAGCTGTGAGTTCTGACATAGAGGGCTGTGATGTAAAGGACCATTTCCTAAGATTTTGAGAGGGGGAGGTTTGTTTTAACATGCAATTGAAGGTTGATCTATTGAACAGAGAGAAGTTTTGTGGCTGTGCTCTAGACCTTCTACCTTATTCACTTCCTTTTTCTTTATTAAGTGAACATTGATATGTAAAGGCCTAGATAATAATCACGTGCATATGCAATTTTGTGCATGCAAGTATCCTACTTATAGTTATGCATAGAATATCATTGTCTTATAGACATATGGTTCACATATGTCCTTCAACGATGAAGATTTTACTACACACGGTTTCCTACATGGACCAATGAAGATAATTCCAAAAAGAGAAATAAACATTGTGGAAAACTCAATGTAACACTTAATGAGGCAGATATTTCCTCTAGACTTACCTTATTACATTAGCACCAACAATAACTTTCCTTTTCTCTCCCTTTAAGAAAGGAGTAGAGGAACCCCATAATCCTTGGGGCTTGGTTACTTGGGTACATGTTGCTTGCTTAATATACCTAATAGAATTGGGAACCCTATGTCACTTAGATCCCAGGCACAAACTTAGCCACAAACACACTTTCCAACCCTGTCGTCGTTAATTTGGTTTTTAGATAGAAATAGCTGAATAGAATAAGTGGAGAATGTAAATTTTCTTTTCATTTTAGAAAATTTCTTCAACTTACGCTCTTTCCTGGTTTGTTGTATTAATTATTACTTACCACACAACCAAACAAACTGAAAAATATAGATGTGCCATGATGAGAATACGCATGTACTCAGGGATTGCTGTGTGTGTAATGATACAAGGAGTGAATTTAATGCATGCCAGAAGAATTTGTTATTGCTTAAAGACTCATTCAACTATCCCGAGTTCCTTATTCTCCACAGACAGTAGCTGACAATCTGGGCCGAATTACTATTCAGAAAAATGTTATTTCATCTCACTATATTAACAACAATAACATAGCCTTTATTCCAAACTTTTGGGGTCCGCTTCATGAATCATTTTCTTCCATTCACCTCTGTTAAGGGCCACTCTTCTGCAAGTACGAAGCATTAACATATCCTTTTAATTTCCTCCATCCAAGTTCGTTTAGGCCTCCTTCTAGCGTCATTGTCTTATTAACTATGATCCTATTACTTTTCTTAATTGGTGCATTTATTGGCATGTGTTGCATATGCCCATACCATCTCAATTAATTCCTATCACCATGTCAATTGTGTAAATTCCACGACGTGTTTTTAGGATAAATTATGATACTGAGCTTGAGACTTGGAGAGTTTCAACTCAATTACTCATTCAAAGTAAACTTTGGATGGTGAGGGAGGGATGGAGGGAGCTTACTTTTTATTGTTTCTGTCGATTAAATAACATGACTTTTTTCCTTATTGATTCACGTGCACAGATCAATGAACTAAGTAGCTTATATTGTCATATTAACTTTAAATTTTAAACAAGTTAATTGTAAACTTAAATCTATATTAAGCAACCCGTGCTTCTGGGATTTCAAAATATTAAATTCTGCATGTAGAATGCAGCTGATTAAAATTTTCATTACTGTATCTAATCTAACTCCATTTTATATTTGACACCTGTTGAGCCATGGAGCATATTTAAAATGTTCTCCGATTGTCAACTCTTCTTGGGAGAACTAAGGATTGATTGCTTCTAGAAATTCCTGCAACATCATTTTGCATGCTTTTAATTTATGATGTCATGCTTGCTCATGGATCTTCCTTGGAATTTGTAAGTGCAAAATTTCATAAACTTGCAGCTACGTAGGAATATTGTTAACTTTTATAATGAATGCAAATTGATAATTTTGTTTGGTTGAAGGCCACACAAAAAAATTGTATCTGAAATGTAAGCTACAATCACTATGTTGCTTATCCATTTTATTCTAGATATTTGAGAAGCTAATACTTATATGTATTAGACCATTTTTGCACAGCTACTTCTTGCTGCCATTTTTCCGTCTTTAGTCCTATGTTCATGCTTATAACATATTTCTGAAGGTAATACTGTGAGCATGTCTTGATTCTTTGCACTCTAGTTCTTGCTTTAGCTTTAAGAATACTCCAATCATTTAATTTACTCACGCTTACACGTTAATTCATGTCTGTGCAGCTCCTCCATTATGACATTAAATATGTTCCTTGCTTTGTTCTGTGGATAAACATGGAAGGGCTTTGGCAAAGACAGGGATCCCGACTAGCAGAATGCATGTTGTTGCTGGCCTTTCTCATCTTTTACAACTCAAGCGTCCGCAGAGACACAGAGGCAAGGATTCATCATGATGGGTATCAGTCTTAGTTATATTGAAGTATTTTACATCTGAATTTGCATAGAATGCCCCTCTCTCCTACCCCTCCCCTTTTCTTTGATTGGCATTCATAGTCAAATTTCACTACATTTGATCTGTAACAGCTTTCTTGAGATAGCATTTTATGCTCATTCCAAGTCCTATTAATTGTAACTTGCATGGTCAGAATTTGACTTAATGACTGACTAATATAATTCTGTGCAAGGCAAAGCTCAGCTGTAACATATTATGGCCAATTCCTTAATATGTGTGTGCGCGCGCGCGCGCAGAGAGAGAGAGAGAGAGAGAGAGAGAGAGAGAGAGAGAGAGACTTGTGTCCTTCCAAAAGGATTTTAGGCCGAATCCTTCCCACTCAAATTAAAGTTGATCTATATTATTTCAAGTGTCTATAAACCAATTGAATACTTTTTGTCCATTCATCATGTAGGGGAAAAACGGACGGCCTAAATAGAGAGTTGGTTGGTTTAATTGTGTAGAACATTTGAAACCTAACAAAAATTAGTTTGTAGGGGTTTTTAAATGTTTAGATCATAATGAAATGACCGGATCGAGAATTTGTATGTCTAAGGGCGTGTAGATCTAACCAACTCACTACTTTCGGCTGTCCATTTCGCGCCGCTTGATGGATGGGCAAAAAGTATTTAAAACACTTGATTTTTGGTTATAGACACTTGAAATAATGTAGATCAATTTCAACGGAGTGGATCTTGTATTGGAATGTCGGAGGGTTGAATTTGAGATGGAAGGATTCGGCCTCAAATACTTTTGAAAGGACACAACAAAAGTTGAATTAAAATTGTGAGATATATATATATATTTTTCTTCTCAGTTTTGACAGCAAATAAAGAGAGAGAACAAAAAAAAAAAATACAATTGAGGCCCATATGTTAGGAAAAAAAATGTTCAAAAGAGGTATTTGCAAGATAGGGGTAACAAAGCATATCTAGAAAGAAAATTGAAAATTTATAATATATCTGGAAAAAAAAAAGCATCAACATAGTGAGAAGAAGTGATGAAAATAAAATTCAAGAACATGAGAACATAAAGAAAGAACAAAATAAGTGTTGTGCGCCGATGACAACAACCAATAGAGAATCCCACAGATCTCCAAGCACAAAGAACACCCAACAAATACAAAAAGAACACACAAATCGCAAACACACGATCTAACGAGGTTCGGCCTCAATGCCTACGTCCTCGGGGCAATCAAATGAAGAGATTAATTACTAGGAAGATGATTACAATAGTTAGCAGCCTCTTTGAATGCAAGAGAGCTCTAGCTAATCCTTTTTTCGCAGGTACTAAACCCTAGAAAACCCAACAGCAACTTAAATACCCTTTGCCCAAACCGGACTGTCGGTTGACCGGCTGGTCGACCGACCTCCCCTCCGGTCGACCCGGTCGGCCGACCGAAATTAACAGAGAGTTTGGCTCTTTACAGTCAGGGTATTTCGGTCGGCCGCCCGGTCGACCGCCTAAGACCCTGTGCATGCTGTGCATGTCGGTCGACCGAACCGGTCGACCGACCTGCCTGTTTTTCTGCTGCTGCTGTTTCCTGCTGTTGTCCCCTTTGCCTTTCGTCATCGATTACCTTGGCAATCTTCGACAACACTTGGCAATCCTGACGACAACTCCATGGTAATTTCCTCTCTCTCTAACAATTCTCTACCTCAGTGAAGATTTTCAAATCTGAGCCGAACACCGACTCGATAGCGACTGCACCAACATGGTTGCCTACGTACCCCTGCCCAAGGGATCAAGCCGTCCGTAGTTCATCCAAATGAGCTTCAGTAAGCTCAAATCACCTGAAGGACATGGAGCAAGTCTTTGCAGTGTGCAAACTTCACTCCCGACACCACCTTCGTAAGCATATCGGCCGGATTCTCTGAAGTGTGAATCTTCAACAAGTCGATGTCACCCTCCTCCAGAATCTCCCGAACGAAATGGTACCTGACATCAATATGCTTCGTCCTTGCATGATAGACCTGGTTCCTTGCCAAGTATATGGCACTCATGCTGTCACAGTTTATCTTCAACATATCCTGTTCCACGCCCAAGTCATCAAGCAACCCCTGAAGCCAGATTGCCTTCTTCATGGCCTCTGTCATAGCCATATACTCAGCCTCTGTGGTCGACAACGCGACGGTAGACTGAAGTGTGGAGCGTCAACTCACCGGTGCCTGTGAGAATGTAAAGACATATCCCGTCGTCGACCGGCGTTTGTCAAGGTCCCCTGCATAGTCTGAATCCACGTATCCTATGCATTCTTGCTTTCCAGTGTTGTCCTTCTCAAATACTAGCCCTACATCAACTGTTCCCTTGATGTATCTCAAGATCCATTTCACAGCTTCCCAATGACCCTGTCCCGGATCATGCATATATCGACTCACCATGGAGACGGCCTGTGATAGATCTGGCCTTGTACACACCATGGCGTACATCAAACTACCCACGCACTGGCATATGGAACGTGAGACATATACTCACGCTCTTGAACACTCCTTGAAGACATCTTTGCTGACAATTTGAAGTGTGGCGCCATAGGTGTACTAACAGACTAGTATCCTTGCTGATATTAAACCTCTGCAGTACCTTCTCCAAATAGCCCTTCTGAGTCAAACTTATCCTGCCAGCTCTCCTGTCTCT
The DNA here is from genome assembly GCA_038442645.1 of Agave tequilana. NCBI lineage: Eukaryota > Viridiplantae > Streptophyta > Magnoliopsida > Asparagales > Asparagaceae > Agave > Agave tequilana. The sequence goes on along the minus strand of JAVJIF010003240.1, from coordinate 32,160 downwards.
AGTGATCTCCATGCCCAATACTTTCCTTGCTTCTCCCAGGTCCTTCATCTCAAACTCTGACGATAGAACTTTCTTCAGAGAATCAATAGCAGATCTTGACCTTGAAGCAATCAACATATCATCTACATAGAGAAGTAGATAGATATATTCTCCTGATGGTAGCCTGTTGTAGTACACACATGGATCAAAATGACTACGTGTGTACTTCTTCTTCCTGATAAAGCTATCAAATCGCTTGTACCACTGTCTAGGAGACTGCTTCAATTCGTACAGCGACTTCTTTAGCTTGCATACTAACTCTTCCTTCCCTGCAGTTTTGTAACCTGTGGGCTGTGTCATATAGATCTCCTCCTCAAGATCGCCGTGGAGAAAGGCGGTCTTCACATCAAGTTGGTCAAGGTCCAACTCATTTTGTGCAACCAAGGCCAATAGAATCCGAATTGACGAGTGTTTAACTACCGGGGAGAACACCTCGTTATAGTCAATTCCTTCCCTCTGAGCGTAGCCTTTAGCCACCAACCTTGCCTTGTAGCGAACTACATTTTCTTGGAGAGATCCTTGCTTCTTAGCAAACACCCACTTGCATCCTATGGCCTTCTTCCCCTTGGGCAACTTGGTGAGTTCCCATGTGTTGTTCTTGTAGAAAGATTGCATCTCTTCATTCATGGCCACTTTCCACATCCTTGCTTCCGAACTGATCTCAGCTTCTCTGAAGGTAGATGGAATAGCCTCCTCAACAACTGGAAGTGCATACGCGACGACCATTTCAGTGGTGAGTCAACCTGGTCTCCTAGTGTTCCTCCGTGGTCTTTCAACTGCAGTAGGATCTGGAACAGTACCCATGACCTGCTCCTGACCCTCTTCAACATCTTCAGCATCTTCTTCAATTTCTCGATCACCTCCCTGTGTCACCTCAGGAATGATCCGAACTGATACTGAATCCTCTAGAGATGGTGGATCTGCATCACTCTCCACCTGCTGCAATAGCTCCTTGGTCTTGCTGGTCTCCACCTGCTGAGAGACCATAGGCTTCATCAAAGAAGCCTCATCGAACGTGACATCCCTGCTGAGTATGAACTTGTTGTCCTTTTGGTCCCAAATCTTGAACCCCTTGGTTCCTCGCTTGAAGCCAACGAACATCCCTTTCTTTGCCCTTGGGTCCAACTTGTCTTCTCTGACATGGTAGTAGGCTGGACATCCGAAGACCCGTAACAAATCATAGTCCACTGCAGCTTTTTCTGACCAAGCTTCAAGAGGAGTCTTCCCCCCTATTGCAGACGACGGCAACCTATTGACGAGGTGGCATGCATACGCCAAAGCTTCAGCCCAAAACTTCTTTGGCAGTCCTGCATTGGATAACATACACCGAACCTTCTCTAGCAAAGTTCGGTTCATCCTCTCAGCCACCCCATTTTGTTGCGGAGTCTCTCTTACAGTGAAGTGTCTCTCTATGCCCTCATCAAGGCATAGCTGTAGGAAAGGATCTGATTTGTACTCTCCTCCATTATCAGAACGGAGGACCTTGACCTTCCTTCCCGTGCTTCTCTCCAGATTAGCCTTCCACTTCACGAACAGTTCTAGGACTTCATCTTTGTATCGCATAGTGTACACCCAACAGCGCCTAGAATAGTCATCGATGAACGACACAAAATAGTGGTTACCTCCAATCGATGCAGTCTTGGTAGGTCCCTATACATCCGTGTGAACATAGTCAAGAATACCCTCTGTGCAGTGTGAAGCTGTGCCAAACTTCACCTTGGTCTTCTTGCCGATGATGCAATGTTCATAGAGATCCAACTTGCATGTCTCGGCACCCTTCAGCAACCCTTTCCTCACAAGAGCTTGCAATGATTTCTCCCCTGCATGTCCCAGCCTCATGTGCCATAGCCGGGTTGAATCTTCCTTCTGACTGGTAGAAGCTGCCACCTGCCCTGTCACTGTACTACCCTTCAAGTAGTACAAGTTGTTCCGGCGATCGGCCTTCAACACCACCATCGAACCCTTTGTCATTTTAAGAACTCCTCCTTAATAGACACTCCAAGGCCCAATGATTCCAAAGCTCCTACAGAGATCAAGTTCCTCTTCAGCTGAGGTACATATCTCACTTCTTTCAGCTCCCTCACCATCCCATCAAACATCCTTATTGGAATAGTGCCAACACCCTCCATGATGCACGGATGATCATCGCCCATGACGACCGAACACCCTTCCAACTTCTCAAAGCTGGTAAACCAGTCTCGATTAGGACATACATGATATGTTGCACCTGTGTCCAAGATCCACTCGTTTTCACCCGAGTAGCCTATGATGGGAGTAGTAACTGAAAAAGAGAACACTGAAGAGTCTGAATCTGATCCATCTGCCTGTGATTTTCTGCTTGCAGTTTTTACCACTTTTGCGAGATTTGCTTCAGACTTTGATTCTTTCTTCTTTCCCTTGAACTTTGGACAGTCTACCTTCCAGTGCCCAATCTCTCTACAGAAAGCGCACTGATTTCTCTTGAGATCCCTGAAGCCCGACCTGGACTTCGATCTTCCTCTAACCTCCTTGCCCTTCCTTGATGAACCTCTGCCTCTTACTTCCAATGCCTCTGCCGATGACCCTGACTGAGAAGAATGTCTCTCCTTCTTCCTTGTCTCATAACTCATCAGTGCAGATGACACCTCATGGTAGTCCAAGGTCTGCCTACCATTGATAAACGTCATAGTGAATGTCTCATACTCCTCCGGTGGGAGTGAGTTCAGGAGAATGACCGCCTTGTCTTCCTCTTCTACCACAACATCCACATTTATCAGATCTGTAAGAAGCTTTGTGTATCAGTTGATGTGCTCATTCACTGTGCTCCCCTTCTTCATTCGAAACTGATACAGCTTACTCTTAAGCTGCAACCTGAACTCTACACACTCTTCTTCAGGTATTTCTTCTCAAGGGTTTCCCACAGATGCTTCGCCGACGTCTCATGTTGCACAAGATATTTTATGTCTTGTGTCAAGCATGAACGTATCAAGCCACATGCCGACCTGTTCATCTTCGCCCACTCTTCATCAGTGGTCGTGTTCTTCTTCCTCTCCAATAGGAGAGTATCTTCGAGGTTCGATGCGTTCAGCGCATCCATAACCTCGCATCTCCACATACCGAAGTTATTAGTGTCATTGAACTTAACAACTTCAATCCTTGGGTGAGAGTTCATTGTTCTAACAGATGCAATTTCTTCTGCCATTGAGATTTCCCTGATCCTCTATCTACGCGAAGAACAACCAACTTGAAATAGATCTCTGCCCAGATAAAAAATATGATTTTTACCTGTCCCTTGAAACCCTAGATTGAGTTTCTCTCCGGATCTACTCCACCACGAATTCAACGAGCCCTCCTTGAGTCCTTCTGAGATCGACACACGATCTCCTCGAACACCAATACCTCCGATCTGAGATCGACACACGATCTCCACCGGATCCGATCTCGAGCCCTTCGAATCCTCAGAAATCCCAAGCGCAACTTGGAAGCTCTGATACCACTTGTTGTGCGCCGATGACAACAACCAATAGAGAATCCCACAGATCTCCAAGCACAAAGAACACCCAACAAACACAAGAAGAACACACAAATCGCAAACACACGATCTAACGAGGTTCGGCCTCAATGCCTACGTCCTCGGGGCAATCAAATGAAGAGATTAATTACTAGGAAGATGATTACAATAGTTAGCAGCCTCTTTGAATGCAAGAGAGCTCTAGCTAATCCTTTTTTCGCAGGTACTAAACCCTAGAAAACCCAACAGCAACTTAAATACCCTGCTGTTCCGCAATTTGCGGAACAGCAGATTTTTTCCCAACCCGACTGTCGGTCGACCGGCTGGTCGACCGACCTCCCCTCCGGTCGACCCGGTCGGCCGACCGAAATTAACAGAGAGTTTGGCTCTTTACAGTCAGGGTATTTCGGTTGGCCGCCCGGTCGACCGCCTAAGACCCTGTGCATGCTGTGCATGTCGGTCGACCGAACCGGTCAACCGACCTGCCTGTTTTTCTGCTGCTGCTGTTTCCTGCTGTTGTCCCCTTTGCCTTTCGTCATCGACTACCTTGGCGATCTTCGACAACACTTGACAATCCTGACGACAACTCCATGGTAATTTCCTCTCTCTCCAACAATAAGGAGCTGCTGTCGGTTATGCTGGGATTGCTGAAACAATCTCCATATTGGACATGTCTAAGACCCCACACACGGTGCTTTAAATATGTTTGATATGCCAAGTGTTAATGATACAGGTCCTATAGGCGAGCCTTACAGATTTGTTCACAAACTTTTTCAGAACACTAAAGATGTAATTTTCACAAACTTTTTTCAGCACTGGAGATGCCGGTATGACTAAGGGCGTGTTTGTTTCGCCGCAAACGTCGCAAAACGCAAGTCGTAAAATTTCTTTTCCATTTTCCGTTGTTTGTTTCGCTGAAAAACAAGTTGCAAAATGCAACTCTTCTTTTCCCATTTGCAGTTGCTACAGTTAAATTTGTGGTCATGTAAATATCACTTTTACACTCATATTTTTTCACTTGCAGTTGCTACAGTTAATTTTGTGGTCACGTAACTCTCACTTGCAGTACACTTACAGTTCAAAACAGTTACTTGATAATCAATATATAATTTAATATTATTAAATATTTAATATTTTAAATAGTGTTCAATTTCTTATTTAATTATTTAATTATTTTATATTTTTAATTTTAATTTTTTTATTGTTTTAATATTTAATATTTTACTATTTAATTTACTATTTTTATTTACTATTTTATTTAATGCTTTATTATTTTATTAATACTTATTCCATTTTTTATTATTTTATTTAGAGTTAATTTTATTAATATAACATATTATACTTTAATAAAATTTATAAATGTTTATTATTTATTTTTTATATAAAAAATTACTTTATTAATTCATAATATATTTATAATTATATTAATATTTATTATGTTAATATTGTAATAATAAATCGTAATCTATACTATAATGATAATTTATTATTAAATATAATTATATTTTTATTTTGTTAATTTTATATTTCTATAAATATTACAATAATATTATAATAAAATTTATATTATAATAATTTTCAGTATTTTTAATATTATAATATTATAACTATATTTTATTATTTTTTGTAAGATTTTTTTATATTATAATAAATTTATATTATAATAATTTTCAAGTATTTTTAATATTATATATTATAACTATATTTATTATTTTTGTAAGATTTTTAATATTTATATTTTTTAGTATTCTTAAAATTTTATTAAGGTTCTTAGATTTTCTTAAAATTAATATTATTTATTTAGTTAATATTTTAGTAATATTTTACTATTTATACTAATATTTTTAATATTATTGTTATAAATAAAATATTAAGATTATTAATTTTTAATCTCAAATTTATTAATACAATTTAATTTGCAATAGTAGATTTAATTTAATAGTATTTATAATATTTAAATCACTGCTACAGATAATTTTGTGGTCAACTTTTCCACTTACAATTTTACATTACCAACCAAACACCGTAAACACAATATACTTTACATTTACACTTTCACTTTATCATCCAAACACCGTAAACACAATATACTTTCCATTTACATTTCACTTTATCAACCAAACACCGTAAAACACAATATATTTTCTCTGCTACAGTTCACTTTTTCCATTCTCATTTTACGACTTACGACTTGCGACGTTTTGCAACGAAACAAACAGGCCCTAAATATGTGGATGCAGTAATCCGTCACAGAGAGAAGGAGCAGCCAGAGATCCGATATGGCCAGCGAGAAGATCAGAGGACAAGAGGAGCTGAGAAGGAGCAGCCAAGAGATCCGATATGGAAAGCGAGAAGATCAGAGGACAAGAGGAGCATCGGCAAAGTGATGCTCTTGGTGAAAGGCCGGTGAGTGCGCTGCTGGTCCGATGGACAAAACTGAAAATAAAGTTAGCATTTCATACTTTGAGCTCTCATTTTCCCCGATGCCACCCATTCCTAGTGAACAACCCATTGCAGTGCCCTAATACATTTGAGACGCCACAGAACTCTCTTCAAGAACTTTAGCGACCACAAAGAAGATGATGTTGATGGTGCCAGGAAATGTATCATCTCTATTTTACACGCTACAAGTGAGACAATCAAAATGAACAAGACCAAGGATTTTGAGTCCCATGAGTTTGAGACGTGAGTTTCTAGAAAGAGAAGAAAGATGAGGTTGGGCTAAATAGGAGAAAGCAGCCAGGGTGATTGGAAGCTTTGCATCCTCGCGGATTGGTGAGGTGGCAACGTCTGGTCCGTGGATCTCATCGGATGTACTGATGAACCTTTTGGTTTTGTTTTTGTTGGGCCGCAGCTGATGATGAGAGTCATGGGTGCATAGTTCGGTTCATGTGTTTGAGTCACACACATATTATAAGAGAGTCAATCTATGTCTTATAATAATAGAAGTTCAAAGATTTTAAATTTAGTTAGCTTTTTCAAAAAAAAAACATATATATAAAAAATGATTGAGGGGAAAAACATTTAATTAGGATGTACTTGTTCCTGTGGAAATTCGACGTGGAAAGTACATAACAACGTTCATAATTCTGATGAAATTTTCTCACTTAAAATCAGAATCAAAAGCTTTCTTGTTATATACCTCATTGATTGAGATCATATATGGACAGTTTTAACTCAAGCTTTCAAAGAGACAACGAATTTCCATCAAAAGGGGAAAAAAAGCACAACAAAATATTGCAGTGAGCTCAACGCTTAGGTGAACTCAAACACTGTTTACACATTGTAGATTGAAACAGGTGAAAAGGATATTGCAAATTTGCAATTGTTGATTTGAGTACCAATCGATGATCTCAATACCTTGTGAGATCGATAATCTTAAAACACAAAGAAAAGAAATCACAAATACAAAAAAAGAAGAACATCAAATTTAATATAGTTCGGCATCTAACCTCGACCTACGTCTACGAGGAAGAATTATGAGATTTACTATGAAAGAGGAGTCATACAACGTTTACGAGAAATTACTATCTCTCTACCTCACTGTCTCTCTCATCTCGTCTCACATCTTTTTCAAAATCACCATCTCTCATCTCATGCACAAGAGATATATATAGTTGCACAAAAAAACCCTAACACTATCTATTATTGAGCAATAATTCACATCATTAAATAATCCTAATCTAAAAACGTGTGGGACACAAAGTCGGCATCGATGTTAATCCGGATACGAGACACAACCCAACAACAATGATTCAACAGCTTTCACCAGAAAACCATAAAAGAGATACAAAAGGTACATTGTTCAAATATTAGGGAAGGATTTATTTTAACTCTTCATCTTAAGACTTGGTATGAGCTTTAAGCCTTCATCTCAAGTTTAAGTCTCCATTATGTGATTTTTTAGAATCAGCGAGGAATAGTTCTTAGTTTTTGCATGTATTTGACTTTGAGCTTGTTTTATTAAGTGATATGCTAGCTCTCGTTTCTTGGATTGATGATCTTGATGAAAGACCTGCAAATTTGATCTCTTTGAATTTTGTAACGCAGAAAATTCGGTGTTTGAAAACTTGTGTTTCACTAGAGGTTGAAGTCTTAAGTTCTTGTCAAGTCATCCAAGTTTTCTGCAAATAAACTTGTAGATTTGTTATATTTGCAATCTCGTGCACTATGATGCATGAATTGCTGTAACGAGAGAATTTGTGGAATAATTCTTAACTGTTTAGAATTCCTGATTTATGTCTACGATTGTTAAAATCTATGTCCCTGCATCAAAAAACTCTAAAGTTAAAGTGAGAATTGAACATTTATATTTTAACATGTCACTGCAAGTCGAGTGACTTTTTATGAGCTGAAACCTAGGCTTTTCGCAATGACGATATATTTTATTTTAAATTCATTTTTTAACTGCGCGTCCTATGTAATTTGAATTTGAGTTGTTCTTATACCATAATTAAATCTCCGTCACTACATCAAAACTTCGTAGTTAAGGTGAGGGTTGAGGATTTATAGTTTAACATATTAAATTTCTTACTATTGCACTAAAACTCTGAAGTTAGGTAAGAGTTGTTGTATTTATATTTTAACATGCTCCCGCGGGTCGAGCGTCTTTTTCATGAGCCGAAACTTGGGCTTTTCTCGATAGCGATATTTTTTTTTGTTAAAATTCAATTTTTAATATGCACTCACTGAAAATTGAACCAGAGCTGTTCTGATATCATATAAAGTCTATATTTCTGTATCAAAACTTTGAAATTAATGTAATAATTGAGTTATTTATATTTTAACAATAATACAGTTCGAACATGCGAATAAAACATATATATCAAATCCCTAGGTAAACTCGGAAAAAAGTTTACAATTCACTTTTTTTTTTTTTAAAATATCAAGTGTGAGATCAAATGCAAGAAAATGTACACAAGACATTATTGAAGTCTATGAAAAACGGACAAATTTTTGAAATAAACATAATTATAAAAATAATTATAAAAACAATCTTATACTAAAATATTTACAAAAACCGACCTCTCCCCTTCCATGCTGGCGCCACGTCGGCCAACGATCGATTGTGGCCGCCAACGTGACGGGGAGGGGGTTTAGAGAAGTATGGCCTTGACAAGGTCGGACTTCTTTACATGATGTTTAAGAAGTCTGGCCTTAGTAAGGCCGGACTTCTTTAGAACCAATCTTAGAAGTCCGTCCTTGACAAGGTCGGACCCCAACACTTAACTGCGTTTAGTGTGTTAAGGTCGGACTATTTTTGGGCACTATTCTGAAGTCCGGCCTTGACAAGGCCAGACTTTTGGTCCCTTTGCAAAAAAATGCGACCTTGCCAAGGCCGCACTTAGGGGCCGTTTGTTTCGCGTAAAACTCCGTAATTCGTAAATGACTTACTACCTAGTTACAACTACGGCGTTTGTTTGAACCGTAATTCGTAAAAGACTTACGTAACTCAAGTAACACTCACTTGCAACCCAGTTACCACTCACTTACAGCCAGTTACAGTTAATTTTGTGGTCATACAAATTTGTAATATTTTTTTATATTAATATTAAAATTTTTTAATATTTAACTTTTTAAATATTTATTGCAGTATTAAAACTTTAAAATCACAAAATAGTTAATTTTGTGGTCAACCTTTCACTTACGACTTATACATTACGACAACCAAACACCGTAAAGTACAATACACTTTCCCACTTTACAATTTTATATTACCAATCAAACACCGTAAAATTTACATACATGTAACTCATTTACAATTGTAAAAGACTGTACCAATTACAACTACGAATTACGACCAGTTACGATAAACCAAACAGACCCTTATATTTACAGCTGCATCAAAAACCTGCAGCGAAATACAACACCAGAATCTGTAAAAAACAGATTTCTAGACAATACAAAAAACCGTCATTTGATTCAGTCTCACTTAATTGAATCTCAACACATCTCAGTCTCAATATATCTGGTCAATAATTTTAATTCAACTTAACATATCAATGCACAAACTCAAAACACATATTCAAACTGAATCCAACACATAATAAAACTATATTAGCTCAAATCTAACAATTTTACACAAAAATAAATAATTTCTACAGAAATAATCTAACAATTTTACACAAACAATAAATAATTTCTACACAATTACTGCATAATTTCTACACAAAAAATATTGTAATTAATTAAAAAAAATGCAATAGAGAGAGAGGGAGATAATAGGAGAGAGAGCTCAGAGAGAGGGAAAGGGACCAGAGAGAGGGAAAGTGAGAAAGATGGAAAGTGAGAACGAGGGGATTGAGAGATAGGGGAGAGGGGAAGAGAGAGGGGTGAGAGAGGAGAGAGCCGGGGGGAGAGAGAGGGAGAGAGGGGGCTTACCTTGGGCGCCGGGGGGGGGGGGGGGGAGAGGGGGCGACGGCTGAATGTTGAGAGAGTGAGTTAGGGTCTTTTAGAGAGAGAGAGGGGGGGGGGGGGAGCGGTGAAGTATTAGAGGGGGGCGAGCTGGGGGCTTTATATTGAGTCTTTTTTTTTTTATTTTAACTGGGCAACAGAGTCCGCCTTGGTAAGGCCGGACTCTATAAACGCCCCACTAACAGAGACCACCAGATCTCTGTTAGCGAGTTTTTTTTTTATGGGTTTAAGTGTTGGAGTCCGGCCTTCCGAAGGCTAGACTTCATGGACTTCAAAATGCCTTCCAAAGAAGTTCGCCTTGATAAGGCCGGACACCTTTAAAAAGATGTTCGGCCTTGACAAGGCCGGAACTTTTTAAATCCCCTCTTTCCCGTCATGTTGGTGGTCACAGTCGACCGTTGGATGATGTGACGCCAGCGTGAAAGGAGAGAGGTCGATTTTTGTAAATATTTTAATATAAGATTATTTTTATAATTATTTTATAATTATATTTATTTCAAAAATTTGTCCATAAAAGACATGACAATGAACTGACGCGTAGCTTTTATTTTAATAATATATCTTTCCTCACAACTTACATTTCAAAAGGAAAACTTACAGTGGCAATGGATTATTGACAACATAATTCTTTAGCGCGTAAAACATAAGCACAAAATTGAATACCAACACTAATCTAATTTGAAATATTTATTAAAATATACTGATAAACTCATTTCACGAGGAGGATTGCCAAGAATAAGAAAGGAAATGAATAAAAGAAGAAACAGTAGATATAGCCAAAATAATATAAACATAGAAACAAAAATCAACACAAAAAGAAATCCTAGAAAAATAAAATAAAAAGAGAAACCTTCATTCTCGGTCCCCAGTGGGTGTCTCTTTGGTAGGCTTGCATCGGTTAGAGCTGTAAGCTCCTCACGATCTTATGTGAAAAATAAAAATAAAAGAGGAAGATCCCTCAAGTATTCCTCTGTATTAGTTTGTATTGATTGTTGAATCAATAAAATCTCTCTCTCCCTTGTCCCTGGTCGTAAGCAGATTGTCGAACCTCGTTAAATACTGTGTTGATTGCTTTTCTCTATTATTTCTCTGTTCTTGTCGTGTTGGGTACATCTTCAGCGACATCTGTCTCTGCCTAATTGGTGGATTCCTCAGAGAGGTTGTCAAGGATTTGCGCAACAGAAATAAAGTGAGTTTTCTCAAAGCTTTTCTTCGTCATAAGTGGAGAAATTTTTTGCGCACCGCGTTTCACTCAACGGGTGGTGGGTCCCACTGGTGGAGCCCACCTTCATCCTACGGCACCGCGCGGTGTGCGAAACACGGTGAGCAAAAAATTTCTCTCATAAGTGGGTTTTTCTCAAATAAAAAAAGAACAACTTTATTTTTATTCAGAAACTTATATTACTATTTAATGTCATATACATAGAAGAAAAAAAAAGGGAAAAGAAAAGTTGGGCTCAAATTAACAAAAATGACAGAAATTTACAGACAAGTATTCTAGAGGGCGCCACAAATTATCACTGCTGCACAATCAAACTTTTAATGACATCACATTTCAAATCATCAAACTCCGTCACTGTATGTATCTAAATTTTATAGAGTCTCCTAATTTCTCTAGTCCTTCTTTTATATATATATATATATATATATATATATATATATATTATATATATATATATATATATATATATATAGGGGTTACTGTACCTCAGCCTGCAGGCTGAGAGAGTTTCTCAGCCTGCGGGACGTGGCTAAATATATGCCACACATCGGTCGCAGAGTGTGGGCCCCCAAAAAATCAAAAAAATCCCGCCTAAATAATCGTGAAACAAATTGACAAAAATACCCCTCTTATATGACGACTGCGACTTCTAACATTGAAAAGTAAAAAAACATTCATGGTCGCAGACTTAATACAGAATAAAGAATACCTGAGGAAACATGCTATCGTATAGCAATGCTACCTCCTTCAGTACTGCGACCAAAGTCGCAATCTTAATTGTTCATATGAGTATCAGGCAAACATTCAGAAATAATACGAAGGACAGTATTTGATGACTAACAGTTGACAATTTATGGTCGCATTTACTTAATCATTTATCAGTTACCAATGCGACTATGGTCGCAATAATGAACTGTTTTGAAGTTCATTATAATTTAAAATTATAGTGTATTAATATTTAAACTGTTTTGGATAACTGAACAGTCACCTAAGAAGTATACAATTTTTGGAAAAGGTTGAAAATATATTTGACAGATATTCACGTGGTCCGAGAGCTTAAATCTTTTGGAATTCCGGGATTAAAAATATATAAAGGGTCATGAGCAAAGGATTAAAAACATACTAAGTTATTTTTGCTCAAACTCGTTACTCTCACTGTTCGGAAAATACATTCAAAAAATGTCTTCACCATCACCACCATCTTCACCGGAAAGAAGCCAATCATCAAATGATGATTTTATGTTTAGTTCTGAAACAATGTCTCGCTACGGGTCAGAATCTGAGCTTGATACAGACGACCCGTTCTGGGAGTTCATTGATGAACCAAAACACAAACATGAAGAGGAAGAAAGCGAAGAGGAGACTGTCGCTGAAGAGGAGGAAGAGACGGAAAGCGATACAGAAGACGAAAGCATGACTCTTGACGACGAATCTGATTACGATGGTGATGACGAGGATTAGAAGTTTAAAAAATTGTATTTTGTTTTTTTTAAATATATATATAAATCTGTTTTCTAAAGTTAATTGTGTGAATTACATTTTTTACTACTATGTCTAGGTTGAAAATGCTGTACAATTGTTACAAACCTTCATTTTAAATATTTTACGCTAAACGAATATAATGCTACCATGGACGCAGTTAATAATTTATTACTTCACCCGTATAAATTTTTAAATGAAAGGTTGCGACTTTAGTCGCAGTTGCTGGAGGCAGACTTAATAAATACACAGCGACCTTGCTCGCAGTTGCTGGACGCAGAATTAATAAATACACTGCGAACTTGGTCGCAGTTGCTGGTCTTTAGTTTTAATGAACAACAATACTGCTACCTTGGTTGCAGTAGTCTTAATAAAATACACTGCGACCTTGGTCGCAGTTGCCGGTGTTTAGTCTTAATAAAATACACTGCGACCTTGGTCGCAGTTGCTGGACTTTACTCTTAAACAACAACACTGCGACCTTGGTCGCAGTTGCTGGTCTTTATTCTTAATCAACAAACACGACGACCTTGGTCGCAGTTTATGGCCGCAGTTTTAAAAAAATAATCTGCAACCTTGGTCGCAGTTGCCGGTGTTTAGTCTTAATAAAATACACTGCGACCTTGGTCGCAGTTGCTGAACTTTACTTAAACAACAACACTGCGACCTTGGTCGCAGTTGCTGGTCTTTATTCTTAATCAACAACAACACGGCGACCTTGGTCGCAGTTTATGGCCGCAGTCTTAAAAAAATTAATCTGCAACCTTGGTCGCAGTTGCCGGTGTTTAGTCTTAATAAAATACACTGCGACCTTGGTCGCAGTTGCTGGACTTTACTCTTAAACAACAACACTGCGACCTTGGTCGCAGTTGCTGGTCTTTATTCTTAATCAACAACAACACGGCGACCTTGGTCGCAGTTTATGGCCGCAGTCTTAAAAAAATTAATCTGCAACCTTGGTCGCAGTTGCTGGTCTTTATTCTTAATCAACAACACTACGACAAGGTGACACGTCAACGCAGCAGTTGCTTAGTCGCAGTCTTTGGTCGCAGTTGTTTCTATTTGCACTGTAGTCTTATGCGACCTTGGTCGCAGTGTCGTCTCTGGTCCAAGTTGTTTTGTTTGCAATGCATGACTGCGACCAAAGGTCGTAGTTTATTAAAAAACAAATATGTTTTTTATTTATGTCCAGGCATTTATCTCCAGCATGTGAAAATGATACAAAACGCTCTCTTATAAAATAAGATTGAGTGTTACAATACAGGAGTACAAAAGAAGACTAAACATCAAAAGAGCCCTTATTGACTAAGAGCAGTGGTGTTATTGAGGTCCCAGTGTATTAAAAAACTGTGGACGGCGAGGACCATGACTTATTCCCTTGTGGACGATGAGGTCTATGACTTCTTCCCTTGTCGACGAACATCGATCAAGTTCGCCGGCGAAAATATTCTCCCAGGGGCCCAGCGAACCTGAAAAAGGACAATCAAGCTCTGAGTCATCTTCGTCCATAGCGTCATCTTCATCCATGGAGGCAGGTCCTGTTAGAGACACTTTAGAAGGCGGTAATTCTCAGAGCAATTGCTCTCGAAAGAAAACAGTCTAAGTATGGGCTGTTTAAAAAGGGTGAGGGTGAGCCATATTTATAGGCAGCCCATAATAACCATAATTAATGGTTCATTAATCATAACCGTCGGCCTTAATGATCGCACGACTATCGAAGTACAATGGAAGGTTGACGCGTGGAGTGTCGTTTCGGGAAGCGTCGAAGACGCTGGTCTCCAACCACTAGCGCCGGTTTGATATTAAAAGACATTAACATGTAAACCCTATGAAGAGCAGACGCGTGGACAACCGCTTCGGGAAACAACGAATGGTGCGGGTTCGTCAACGTATACTTGACGTTAAAAAATCTCATAAAATCTTTATGACTGGCCGCGTCTCACGAAGTGACTCCAAGTCGCGTCCCCTCAGCAAACTTTTCATTTTTCATTTAGATTCAAAAAATGACTTAATCCAAAACACAACACTTAAAAAAACAACACTGCGAGCTTGGTCGCAGTTGCTGGCGGCAGTCTTAATCCAAAAACAACACTGCGACCTTGGTCGCCATGCATGTTAATATAAAGGAAACACTTATTTAACGTACTGCGACCAAAGTCGCAGTCCATGTAATGCAACCCTAGATTGCAGTTGCTGGCCATCTTTATCAATAACAACACTGCGACCTTGGTCGCAATTAACCATGTACACTGCGACCAAAGTCTCTGACTAAGGTCGCAGTTTAAATGTACACTGCGACCAAAGACTCTGACTATATTATATACAAAAAAATTAAACTATAAAGTAGAATTTTATCGCAGGCTGCAAAGGAGAAAGTAGATCTTTCAAAAAAGAGGTAAAGAAATAAGGCGAAAAGTAATTTATATCCTATAAAGAGCGGCAAAATAAAAAGGGGACAAAATAATAATAAACAATAAGGAAAAGTTATCGAAAAGGGGTATTTGGTAATTTAACTTCTTCCTAAAAGCGGGCCGCAAGTCAGTGAGGTAACAAATTGAGCCACGTTACCGCAGGCTGAGAAAGTACTCTCAGCCCGCCGGCTGATATACATTTTTCTCATTATATATATATATATATATATATATATAATATATATATATATAGAGAGAGAGAGAGAGAGAGAGAGAGAGAGAGAGAGAGAGAGATAAATGTAAATCAGCTGACACAGGAGGTATCTCCCTTCTATGTCGCACTCAAAAATCATATTTTCTGAGTGAATTTTCAAGATCCGACCGCACATTATCATCTTCATATTCTAAGATATATATATATAAAAATCAAGTGATTTGAAGTTCGTTTACTTATTAATCTAATCGTTCCATTTTGTTCTATTGTTAAAAAACCGTTAATGTTTGAACCCAAAAAAAAATGGAGTAAACAAACTTCAAATTACTTGATTTTTTATACGTATATATCTTAAAGTATGAAGATGATAATGTGCGGTCGGATCTTGAAAATTCACTCGGAAAATTAATTTTTGAGTGCGACATAGGAGGGAGTTGCCTCCTGTGTCAGCTGATTTACATTTCTCTCATATATATATATATATATATATATATATATATATATATATATATATATATATATATATATATATATATAATTAAAATTATTATTATTATTATCAAAATCGATTGAAATTTTTTTCTCGTAATTAATAAATAAAATTATGTTATTTTAATTATCTGTTTTCTTCCAAGAGAGAGCAACGCTTTTTTTCCCCTGTAGCATTCTTCTTCTTTCTCCTCAACTTTTTTCTTCTTTCCTCTCTTCTCTTCAGTCTCTTTTCTTTTTCTTTTACCCCCTCATTCTCTTCTTTCTCTTTTTTTTTCGCCGCTCACTGGTGAAATTTGATCAGTTTTTCACCACTGACACTATGTTAGTCACTTTTAATACTCATTGGCTATCAAGTGGAAAAATATTTTTTAACAGTAGGCAAGAGGTCTAGGTGCAAATCCCACATGGGCTACTGCCTATTTTCAGTCATTCACAAGCTTATTTCAGCTAACTTGTTATTAGCAACAAGATCTGTATGCAATATTCAATACTGGCTCCTTATACAATACTGCATGTGTTTGATTGTTTTCACAGGATCTGTATGCATTAACATAAATACTTCAATGCAAAAGTTTTTGCCTCATAAGACTAGCAAAGCATCAATAACACACATCAATACCTTTTTCGCTCATTCACATACTTATTTCAGCAAACTTGCTATTAGCAGCAAGATCTGTATGCAATATTCAATACTAGCTCATTATACAATACTGCACGGGCTTGATTGTTTTCACACGATTTGTATGCATTTCTGCAAATAATTCAATGCAAAAGCTTTTAACTCAGAAGACTAACAATCATCAATTACACACATCAACAACCTGTATCACTCATTCATCACACTTATTACTAGCAACAAGTCTACTTGCTGAGATCCTACGCAAAATCTCTAGTTAGCAGGAGGGGCAGCTTTCCACATGGCCTGAAGCACCTTGGCAAACTCCACCAATCTGTCAGTCTCCGGCATCACCTCCTTCACCGCTGCGTCCGCGCAGAAGCGCTCCGCCCATCCTGCCAAGAGTGGCGTCTTCTCTTCGTCCAAGAATTTCACGCCAGCCATCTTTTCCATCGCCTTGATCCAGCCCAAGTAGCACCCGAGAGCGATGTCGAGGTACCCGATCGCGTCACCGCCGAAGAAACCTTTCCCTTTGCTGCAGTTCTGGAAGGCCTCTTCCAGTAGTTGAAGTGCTGGGTACACTGGTGTCACTGCTTCTGCCTTGGCCTCCTCTGTTTGTGCACTTATTATTCCTCGCATGGAAGGGAAAAACTGGAGAAAAATATGAAAATAACAAGGGAAGTATTGAAAAAAAAAAGCAAAGGAAATTTTCTGTAGTTAAGCTTCATAAATAACCTGCTGGCATTAATCATCAATAGCAAAAAGAGACTACTTATGTGATGGATATAACAATAAGCAGAGAGGTATCACTCTAAAATATTGGTCTGGTGACATGAATCATTTTTCTCCATCAGCCATGTGTTGGATATAAATACAACTATAATGCGGAATAAATCAGCCATTAATCAAGAATCAATCATCTCAAGAATCGTATAATACAAAATCTTTCATAATAAAAAAAACCCTAATTATCATACCTGAAGCCATTGAAGAAGGTTGAATGAAGACCTTGATTCCTTTGATGAATTGAAGAAGAAGATCCTGCAAACCCTAAAGCAAATTGATCCTCTTTTCTCTTCTCCTTTTCTTTTCTCAAAACTTCTCTATTCTTTTCTGATGGAGCGACACGCGATCAAAATCAGCGTTCATTTTGATTTCTTTACAGGAGGAGAAAAGTGGGTCGCACATTTGCAATTAGACCCCTTGAAATAAAGCCTTTCCATCATGGCCCCTTTATATTTCAAGAGACTAAAAACTATATAAATGTGACTTTAATATGGGCATAATATCATATCAGTTAACTTTAACAGGAATCCAATGCAAAAACCAAGGTTAAGTGGGCCACTTTCATATGAGATTAACATTCTCCCACTTGGGCCATTAACCGATTAGGTTAAAAACTTTAGAAAACAAAAGTAGAGAAAAGACTCATTTTCAAAATCATTTTGACTCCATTGGATTTCATACTGAAAAACCTTTGACACGTGCACGAATTTTAAAAACAACAACTGATAAGCCCAAATATGTAAAACTGTAATACTGCAATTAGCTTGGACTACTAATGCGAGTCATAGCGGTTATACAACATCCACGTCATACTCCCTTCTATGTACCACAACATTGATAACCCTTACTAATTGAGTCCATAACCATAATGACCCCTGTAATTGTCTTGTAAAGACATTTCCTGTTTAACATACATCCATACAAAATATGTGTACACACAATTGGATAACAGGAAATAGAGAAACAAACTGTTATTTGTACAACAATGTCAATTACACAAGTACCATATATACATTTACAGATTACCCAAAAGACCCATCCTTACAACATGTTCCTTAAATGTCTTTGGAGGCAATCCTTTAGTCAATGGATCAGCAACCATTAAGGTGGTACTTATACTTTCAATTGACACCTTCTGTTTCTCAACTCTTTCTCTAACCACCAAGTACTTCAGTTCTATGTGCCTAGAACCATTAGAGTACTTACCATTCTTAGAGAAAAATACGGCTGCTGTATTGTCACAATATATCTTCAGCGGCCTGGCAATAGAGTCAACTACACCAAGTGCTGAGATAAAATTTCTCAACCATAATGCATGATTTGTGGCTTCAAAACAAGCTATGAACTCAGCCTCCATCGTGGAAGAAGCAATGAGAGACTGCTTCACACTCTTTCACGAGATTGCCCCACCTGCTAGCAAGAAAATAAATCCTGAGGTAGACTTCCTGCTATCTGGGCAACCACCAAAATCTGAGTCTGAATAGCCGATCACCTCCAACTGGTCTGATCTACTGTATGTGAGCATATAGTCCTTTGTCCCCTGAAGATACCGCATAACCTTCTTAGCCAACT
Organism: Agave tequilana; assembly: GCA_038442645.1. NCBI lineage: Eukaryota > Viridiplantae > Streptophyta > Magnoliopsida > Asparagales > Asparagaceae > Agave > Agave tequilana. The sequence continues at coordinate 13,425 of JAVJIF010003240.1, read as the reverse complement.
TCCAGTGCTCCATTCCTGGATTGCTTTGGTATCTTCCCAACATCCCAACTGCATAACTGATATCTGGCCTGGTACAAGTGCTTGCATACATCAAGCTCCCAACAGCTGATGCATACGGAATTTTCTGCATTTGACCCTTTTCTAAGTCATTTCTGGGACACTGGCTACCACTTAATCTGTCACCCTTCTGAATGGGTGCAGGACTGACTGAACACATTTCCATATGGAATCTTTCCAAGACCCGGTTGATATATCCTTTCTGAGACAGTCCTAGCAATCCTCGAGATCTATCCCTGAAGATCTCTATGCCAATAACATAAGCTGCCTCACCCATATCAACCATCTGAAAATTCTTGGTAAGATAGCTTTTAGTTTCATACAGCAAACTAAGATCACTACTGGCTAATAAGATGTCATCTACATACAGAACCAGAAAAATAAACTTGCTCCCACTGATCTTTAGATATATACACTGATCAACAGTGTTTTCTGTAAATCCAAAAGATGTAATGGTATTATTAAACTTTATATACCATTGCCTGGAAGCTTGTTTAAGTCCATATATAGATTTCTTTAATTTACAAGCCAAGTGTTCTTGTTCTTTAATTGCAAACCCTTCAGGTTGCTCCATGTAGATATCCTCATCCAAATCCCCATTTAGAAAAGCAGTTTTCACATCCATTTGATGTAACTTCAAATCATAATGAGCTACAAGTGCCATAATGATTCTAAGAGAATCCTTTTAGATACTGGAGAGAAGGTCTCTGTATAGTCAATGCCTTCTTTCTGAGTGAAACCTTTGGCCACAAGTCTAGCCTTATATCGTTCGATATTGCCTTTAGAGTCGCGCTTGGTCTTAAAGACCCATTTACACCCGACTTTCTTACAGTTATAAGGCAATTCAACGAGATCCCAGACTTGGTTTTGGTCCATAGATTTTAACTCATCTTTCATAGCATTAACCCATTTACTAGAATCATTGCATTCTATGGCTTGTGAAAACGAAACTGGATCTTTATTTACCCCAATATCATAATCAGATTCCTGTAGATATACCACATAATCATCTGAAATGGCAGATCTTCTTTCCCTTTGAGATCTTCTCAAAGCTGCCGGTTGTGGTGGTTCTACAACATTTTCAATGGGAATATCCTCATGGAGTGGTGAACCAACATTAATTTGTTGTTCTGGAATCTCAACTTGATGATCAAGCTGAGGTACAACAATTTCTCTTGAAGGAAAGGTAATTGGGATATTTACCCTTACAACTTCAAGATCTACTTTTCTTGGTTCATCACTCCCACTAAATTCACCATTCTCTAGGAATCTGGCATTACCAGTTTCAACTATTCTTGTACTATGGTTAGGGCAATAAAATTTGTATCCCTTAGACTTATCTGGATAACCAATGAAATACCCAGATATTGTTTTTAAGTCCAATTTCTTTTCTTGTGGGTTATATATTCTGGCCTCTGCTGGACAACCCCAGACATGTAAATGTCTTAAACTAGGTTTCCTACCAGTCCACAACTCGAAAGGAGTTGTTGGGACTGCCTTACTAGGAACCCTGTTTAAGATATACATAGCAGTTTTTAAGGCCTCACTCCACAATGAATTGGGTACTTTAGAGAAGCTCATCATGCTCCTAACCATATCCATAAGAGTTCGGTTTCGCCTTTCAGCAACACCGTTCTGCTGAGGCGTACCTGGCATCGTGTATTGAGCACAAATGCCACGCTTTTTTAGGAATTGGCAAATGGGCCAGGATGTTGTCCTGACTCATCATATCTACCATAATATTCACCACCTCTATCTGATCTTATGATTTTAACCTTCTATCTAATTGTCTCTCGACTTCTGTAATGAACACCTCAAGGATGTCAACAGCCTGAGACTTTTCATTAATTAGATAAACATAACCATAACGTGATAGATCATCTATAAAGGTAATGAAATATCTCTCTCCAGTAAAACATGGAATGGAAAGAGGTCCACAAATATCTGTATGAATTATTTCAAGGAGGTCTTTACTTCTTGTGGCACTTTTCTTAGTGTGTTTAGTTTATTTTCCTTTTATACAATCCACACACACATCAAAATCAGTGAAGTCCAGGTCATCCAAAATCTCAGTCTTCACTAATCTTATTATTCTATCCCTGGAGATATGCCCCAGTCTCCTATGCCACAAGATAGAGGAATTTTCATTTATTAAGCCACGTTTAATACCAACATTCGAATGCAGAGATAATAAAGATTGCGCAAACTCATCATTCAATGAAATTTTATATAAACCATCACATAAAATTCCATGCCCAACCGGCATTGAATTATACATTAAAGAGAGTTTTCCACAATTGAATAAAACAGAATATCCAAAAACATCTAATTTGGATACAGACATTAAGTTCCTAGAAATTGAAGGTACATAAAAAGTATCCTCAAGATTCATCTGATGACCCGTCTCCAAAAGTAGTCGATAAGTACCAACATATTCGACCTCCACTTTCAGACGGTTCCCCATAAAGATGAATCTCTCACTTTCCTTCGGTTCCGGGTTGTAAGGAATCCCTGCATTGAATTAGTTATGTGAGTTGTGGCTCCAGAATCAATCCACCAAGTATTAGAAGGAACTTCAGCAAGATTTGATTCATAACATACAAAAGAAAGATTTGTACCTTTCTTTTCGAACCAAGCTTTCCTCTTGTTGCAGTCCTTCTTCACATGTCCCTTTCTGCCACAGAAGTAGCATTTGACAGTGAAAGCTTTTCTATGACCTTGGCTACTTTCCCCATGGTCATTTCCTTTCTTTGATGGAAATCTTTTACCTCTTCCATATTTACTTTTCTTATGGATACCCCCTGAAGTTACTGCCAACACTGAGTGCTGTCCTTCTTGCCTCAGTCTCACCTCCTCTTGAACACACATACTAGTTAGCTCATTCAAGTTCCACTTATCCTTATGAGTATTGTAGTGGATCTTGAATGGCCCAAACTGTGAAGGAAGTGAGTTGAGGATGAATTGAACCAAGAAGGACTCATCAACCTTCATACCCAGTGATCCTAGCTTAGCAGCCTTGTCAGACATGTTTAGAATGTGTTGCTGAACTCCTCTATTACCATCATATTTCATGGTGGTAAGTTCAGCCATTAAGGTACCAGCTAATGACTTATCTGCTGACTTAAATCGGTCCTTTACTGCAGACAAAAGTTCCGATGCACTAGTAGTATGTGGGAGGGAAGTCTTGATGTTATTAGCTATGGTCATCTTTATGAACATTAGACTGAGCCTATTAGACTTTTCCCAAGCTTTGGCATGGCTGACCTGTTCTGCTGTACTCTCAGCAGTTACTTCATCAGGTTTGTCAACTATTAAGGCCATGTCTAGGTCTAGGACACCCAGTGTAAACTGTACATGTTCATACCATTCTGAGAAATTTGTACCATCCAAGGCCGGAATGCTAGTGGCATGAGTGTGAAGAGAAGTGGGGACGTTCACTGAAACATAATAGGACATAGCTCACATTAGGCCACGAATCAATACAATAACTTTAAATTTAATTAAGATGAACTATTGATATCACTTAGATTTCTCCTTTGGGCGAAACCTAAGCATATCTAGTGTTCACTCTTTAGGTGAGAACTTTTATCACCTACGTAGGTCTAATATAATTTATGCCAACTTATATAGTAAGTCATGTTACCTTTGGGTATTCACTTCTACACCACTAGGTTGCATAAATTACACTATCCTACCCCGGTTCATAATTATTCGAAAGAGACTTTCCTTTGGGCCAGTCCCAATCTCCTAACTAGAACCGCCACCGAGAATATTATTGTCTTTACTGTCTACCTCATTAACATGTCTTTTATGTAGTTGTATATTCATAAGGTTTACTAACCTAGGTCACTTTGGCAACTACTAAATCAATAATTGTAATAACCCTCTCCCGGAATACGTGCTTAGTTACGTATTCAGTCTTTCGACCGTATTTTCCGATTTACCTTCCGTATTTGACCGATTTTAATTTCAAATATCGTTTTCCACTATTTTAGATTTTATGTGATTTTCTGGAATTTTCTGGAATTAAAATGAATTTCTTCAAGACGGTGTCGGCCAGTATCGCTGACTGATTTCCGAATTTTTATCTTCCAAACTGTTAGAATTTCTAGAAAGTCCTTTAGACATTATTGCTTAGAATCATATTTCCTACTTATACTCTTTTTCTGAGAATTTTATAAATTTATGAAAATCCTTTCGGAGTCGGTAAATTACTGATTCCAAGATTTTTAACTAAAAATCTATACAGTATTTCTTCAAATGAATTTCACCATTGGTCTTCAAATATTATTCTTGATTTTTGGTAAAATTTTCAGACCATTCCAAAATACTTGAATTTCGGGCATTTTTCCAAAATTTGCAAAATTCTTTTCCACTTCATTTCCACCTCATTTCCCACTCACACACTTCACCTAACCCCACTAACTCTCTCTCCTTCTCATGGCCGGCCAAGTGGCATGGGAGGGGACACCTCACCCCTTCTTTTGCAAGAAAACCCTTCCCTTTCACTTTAATTCCTCTCCCTTTACAAAAATCACAAACCTATATGCATTGTCATTTGCAAATTGCCCTTTTCTCATTTCCTCACCAAGAGAAGAAATCTTCTTCAAAATTCCCTTCTCCTTCCTCAACAAACCCTAGCTCCAAAATCACCCAAATCCCTTCACTTCCACCTCAAGATCTCAAGGGTTTTCATCTAGGGCTTCATCAAGGGAGCTCAGATTCAACCATCACTTCCCAAGACAACACCAAAGGGGAATTCTTCAACCCTAGCTTCAACATCAAGTGTGGATTGGAGCCATCTTCTCTACCTTGGATCAAGACTCAAATCCAACCTATCCTAGTGAGTTTCTTACTCACCAAGACCTAGTTAACACTCCACATGCTTAGGGTAGAGATCCTTGTACACCTATAACATAAAAATCCAATTTTTAGGTCATCTAAGCTCAAATCCGACCTCTCACGTCAATATATCACACACCAAAGCTAGACCCTGTTCTGGTGTACTACAAGTAGTAGATCAGGTCCTCTAGTGCCACAACAATCCTATTTTTAGACTGATAGAACCAACCAAGGTGAAATCTGATTTTTCTGCCTTAACAGCAGCAGATTTCAGAGGATCGGTCGACCGGCAGTCGACCGATCACTCTACCGACGTGCACAGCGTGCACAATTTTGAGTTGGCGGTCGACCGACAGTCGACCGACCACTCGACCGGCTTAGGGAATTAGGGTGGACCAGTCGACCGACAGTCGACCGGCCAAACCTGGAGCTCACGCACTTTGTACGGTCGACCGGCAGTCGACCGGCACTCGACCGCCTTTGTGAATCCCAGTCGACCGGCAGTCGACCGGAGGTCGACCGTTAGGCCAAATCCTGGGACAGATTTTCAGACTCCCTTCCTTTCTAATTTTTGATATTCCCCTGATATATGTATGCTGCTTTAGCCTTGTTTATGCTTCATACCTGTACTGCATGACTTGCTACCTGATGGATCTTGCTTTATTATGCTTCATGACTCATGTTACATATTGCTATTCCATATCATGTTAAATATGAAATATCACCTCCCCTTCATGCTATCACTCAAACACCAAGCATGATATACCCGACCTTTATATAAAATATACCAACTTACATGGGGACAGGGGGAAATATGCGGAATATCGATATGTGTTCGTGTTTACAGTGGTATTAGGTTGTGCACTATATTTTCCGGTCTTACCTGCGGTACTCCAGGGGACGAGGGGGAGTGCTTCCTCCCTTTCCTGTTTACTGTCATGACAAGGGCATACATAAGACCCTCCTGTTAGCCTAGCGGCAGGTTCCGTATTCAAGCAACGGAACAATACTGGGCCGTGGTCCGGGCATGCACGGGACCCACTGTAAACATAGTTCGTCGATACAACCGCTGTTTCCAATAACAACCTTGTTTCACTAGGATATGGATCTATGTGCTCTGGGACGCTGGGTCACATAGCTAGATATCACAGTAAGACAAGTAATAATAATAAGACATTATTTGTAGATTTATGCATATGACTTTATCTTTTAGTTTACATCTCTTGTCGTACATTGTTACTTAGTACTATTCATTATCTCTATTCATGATCCTTGCCACTTGGCTATCTTTATTTGTTGTATTATGTCTTGACCCTTTGGATTTGCATATTCAGATTCTGAGGCTTGGAACGAAGTGGAGCCTTCCACAGAGGACTTGGCTTACCTAGGAGAGCAGGCTGACCAGCTCTAGATCTATCCTGCCCGACACTCCTTTTGGTTCACGGATCTCCATTACGTGAGCACTTTTGTATTTTTGATTGTATATCGTTTCTTTTGGACTTGGGTTGTGATAAAGGACACTTGTAAAGTGGTTTTGCTTATCATAACTTGTGCAACTTTGTATTTATATTTTGTAAGATGGCATATGAATATACCACGCTGTGTGTTGTACTCTGATACTTGTTGTACTTAATGCTTAGCGTATATACGTGGGGGCACCATCTGACCTACGTATATGCGTTGCAGTGACGTTCCCGTATCATTGGGATCGGGGCGTTACAGGTTGGTATCAGAGCCTAGGCTCTCAAACCTAAAAGTACAACCAAGTGGCAAATTCTAGTGATTTGCTAATGCCAACTACAATGTACAAAGTTATATAGTCTTCTTGACTTCGTCCTTGATTCACTCCTCGTATCCTAAACTCCTCCCCTTTGTTTCCAATTCCAGATCTTATCCTTTCGGTATGGAGAGACGTTCGGGTCGCAACAATGTCGGGCAAGTACCGAATGGACCCGTAGGAGGAGAGGGTGCTGATGTCCTGAGGATCATTCAGACTATGCTGGGAAACCAGCAACAGCAGATGGAGAATCAGCAGCAGCAGACTGAGCTCCTCAGGCAGGAGTTGGCAGCTCCGAAGGAGCAGAAGCCGGGGAACATCTCAGACTTCCGACGGCTACAGCCGGCCGTATTCACGGGAGTCGAGAGGCCATTGGAGGCTGAACAGTGGTTAACAGACACCACCGATCTGCTGAACGCCGCCAGGGTGCCTAAGGAGAACCAAGTGGAGGTTGCAAAGATCCAGCTGAAGGACATAGCCAGGACTTGGGGCTTGCAGAGGAGGCTCGCTTGAAGGAACCTATCTCTTGGGATACGTTCTCCAAGAGCTTTTATAGCAGGTTCTTTCCCGCCACTGCTCAGAAGGACATGGAGGAGCAGTTCATCAGGCTTCAACAGGGGGATAGATCCGTAGATGAGTATGCTGCAGAATTTCTCAGGTTGAGTCGCTTCGCCCCGTACATGATAGCAGATGAGGAGAAGAGGGCAAGCCGGTTCCAGCAAGGTCTGCAAATGGACATTCAGATGTTCCTAATGCCCCACCATCTGAAGACCTATGCAGAAGTTCTCACCAGCGCTCGAGAGGTGGAGCGTGGGTTTGAGAAGAAGCAAGGAGATCAGAGGAAGGACCAGGCCATGAAGAGGCCGTTTCCGGTGGGTAGAGGAGGACCGTCCAGAGCAGCGAAGGTCCAGGCCAGGCAACCATTCAGGGCAGAGTTCTTACCAGATGGCTCGACCAGGTCTTATCTGCAACTTTTGCCAGAAACCAGGACACTCTCAGCAGGATTGCCGGAGGGCAAACGGATGGTGTTTGGTGTGTGGAGCACGAGACCATGCCGTGGAGACCTGTCCGCACAGGAGAGTGGGGTTTGCTAATCAAACCTTGCCGGCACCTCAAGGGCAGAATGTACAGAGGGTACTACCAGGGCCAGGGGGGCAGAGGCACCAGGGACCAGTGATGAGGAGAGCTCTTCCCCTTCCTCCACCGCATGTTGTTCGCCCAGTGCAGAGAGGAGCCAGGACGGCAGCAGGACGTGGTAGAGGTCAGGCCTACAACCTGTCAGCAGAGGAGGCTGAGGCTTCAGAGGAGGTGATTACAGGTAACATCAGAGTTCATTCAATACCTGTTCTCGCTCTCTTCGATTCGGGTGCATCCCACTGTTATATCTCCGACCATTTTGTGGCTGTTCATTCCATACCTGTTAAGGCTTTAGACCACAAGTGGGAGATAAGTACGGGAATGGGGTAGTTATATCTTCTAGAGTTTGTGCTGACTGTCCAGTGGAACTTTGTGGGAAGATCTTGGCCATAGACATGCTCGTACTAGACACCAAAGGGTACGACGTGATCTTAGGCATGACTTGGCTCAGTCAGTACTATGCTGTGATCGACTGTAGAGGGAGGAGGATCAATTTCAGAATCCCTCATCAGCCGAGAGTTCCAGTTTAGTGGAGAGGTGAAGCCTGCTAAGAAGGAGATTCAGATGACCACTTCGGAGGTTCAGAAGGGAGTGCCAGTGTGGGATGAATTTCCAGAAGTCTTTGCTGAGATTTCAGGACTTCCACCGGAGAGGATAGTGGAGTTCTCCATTGATACAATTCCAGGGACAGCTCCTATATCTAAGGCTCCATACAGGATGGCACCGACGGAGTTGGAGATCCTGAAGAAGCAGCTGCAGGAGTATTCGGACAAGGGATTGATTCGGCGAGCACTTCACCATGGGGAGCTCCAGTACTCTTGGCGAGTAAGAAGGATGGTGGTAAGAGGCTTTGTATTGATTATAGGGAGTTGAACAAGGTCACCATCAAGAACAAGTATCCCTTGCCCCGGATTGATGATTTATTTGATCAGCTCCATGGAGCCCGTGTATTTCTAAGTTAGATTTGCAGTCGGGTTACCATCAGCTGAGGGTGAAGAAGGAGGATGTTCCGAAGACTGCATTCAGGACCCGATATGGCCACTATGAATTTCTAGTTATGCCTTTCGGAGTCACCAATGCCCCTGCGGTTTTCATGGATTTGATGAATCGAGTGTTCTCCCCTTACCTAGATCAGTTTGTAGTTGTATTCATAGATGACATCCTGATCTATTCAAGGAATGAGAAGGAGCATGCAGAGCACTTGAGGATTGTGTTGCAGACCCTTCAGCAAGAGCAGCTTCATGCCAAGAGGAGCAAGTGTGAATTCTGGTTGGATAGCATAGCTTTCCTTGGACACATAGTTTCAGCAGAAGGAATTTCAGTTGATCCTAGTAAAGTCCAGGCAGTGCAGAATTGGCCAGTTCCGAAGACGGTGACCGAGATAAAGAGCTTTCTTGGACTAGCCGGATATTACAGACGCTTTGTCCAGGATTTCTCTAGACTTGCAGCTCCGTGACCAGGCTCACCAGGAAAGAGGAGAGATACTTATGGACAGAAGATTGTGATGCAGCATTGAGCAGTTGAAGCAGAGGCTTATCACAGCCCCAATCTTGAGGACTCCTTCAGGAAGAGGAGGGATGGTCATTTTCTGTGATGCATCAGGTAAAGGCCTGGGGTGTGTGCTTATGCAACATGATCATGTTATAGCATATGCATCTAGGCAGTTGAAGCCTCATGAGAGGAATTACCCAACTCATGACTTGGAGTTGGCAGCTGTGATATTTGCTTTGAAGATCTGGAGACACTACCTTCTGGGAGACAAAGTGTTGATATACACAGACCACAAGAGCCTCAAGTATATTTTCTCACAGAAGGAGTTAAATATGAGGCAGAGGAGGTGGTTGGAGCTTATGGCGGACTACGATATTGACTTGCAGTATCATCCAGGCAAAGTCAATACCGTACCGGATGCACTGAGCAGGATGCCAGAGAACAGAGTGCTAGTCCACCTCACGCAGCAAGGGGAGTTGATTCAGGAATTCATCAGATTGGATTTGATGTTGGTGTAAGGAGGTGATAAGGCAGGGCAGCTTATGACTTTACAGATCAGTCATCATTGATAGAGGAGATCAAGGGAGCTCAGAAAGAGGACCCCAGATTGCAGACATTCAGAGCTCAGGTGGAGGCTGGATTGAGGACTGATATTTGCATTCATCCAGATGGTGCATTGTATTTTGGAGATAGACTTTGTGTTCCCCAGGGAGAAGTCAGACAGAAGATTTGGAGGAAGCTCACAGTTCAGCTTATTCTATACATCCAGGAGGAAACAAAATGTATCAGGACCTGAAGAGGCACTTCTGGTGGAATGCTATGAAGAGGGAGATAGCCCAGTTTGTTGCTAAGTGCTTGGTTTGTCAGCAGATTAAGATCGAGCATCAGAGATCAGCTGGACTTCTTCAACCTTTGCCGATACCGAGTGGAAATGGGAGCACATCACCATGGACTTCGTGACGGCATTGCCTCGGAGTCCCAGGGGGGGTAATAATGCGGTGTGGGTGATAGTTGATCGCCTCACCAAGTCAGCTCACTTCATACCATTCAGGGTAGGCCAGTCGACAGAGGTTCTGGCAGATAAGTATATGAAGGAGGTGGTTCGTCTGCATGGAGTTCCAGTTAGTATTGTGTCAGATAGAGACACCAGATTCAGATCTCATTTCTGGGAGAGTCTCCAAGAAAGTCTGGGAACTCGTCTGAAATTCAGTACTTCTTATCATCCTCAGACAGACGGACAATCTGAGAGGACTATCCAGATCCTTGAAGATATGTTGAGGGCTTGCATGATTGACTTTGGGGGATCTTGGGTAAGACTTTTCTTCTACTCTTCTTTACCGTTATCTTTCCTTGTATCCATATCTATCTGTTGCTTTTCCTGTTATCTTTCACCTTATGAAATTTCGAGGACGAAATTTTGTAAGGTGGGTAGATTGTAATAAACCTCTCCCGGAATACGTGCTTAGTTACGTATTCAGTCTTTCGACGTTTTCCGATTTACCTTCCGTATTTGACCGATTTTAATTTCAAATATCGTTTTCCACTATTTTAGATTTTATGTGATTTTCTGGAATTTTCTGGAATTAAATGAATTTCTTCAAGACCGGTGTCGGCCAGTATCGCTGACCGATTTCCGAATTTTTATTCCAAACTGTTAAGAATTTCTAGAAAGTCCTTTAGACATTATTACTTAGAATCATATTTCCTACTTATACTCTTTTTCTGAGAATTTTATAAATTTATGAAAATCCTTTCGGAGTCGGTAAATTACTGATTCCAAGATTTTTAACTAAAAATCTATACAGTATTTCTTCAAACGAATTTCACCATTGGTCTTCAAATATTATTCTTGATTTTTGATAAAAATTTTCAGACCATTCAAAAATACTTGAATTTCGGGCATTTTTCCAAAATTTGCAAAATTCCTTTTCCTTCATTCCACCTCATTTCCCACTCACACATTCACCTAACCCACTAACTCTCTCTCCTTCTCATGGCCGGCCAAGTGGCATGGGAGGGACACCTCACCCCTTCTTTTTGCAAGAAACCCTTCCCTTTCACTTTAATTCCTCTCCCTTTACAAAAATCACAAACCTATATGCATTGTCATTTGCAAATTGCCCTTTTTCTCATTTCCTCACCAAGAGAAGAAATCTTCTTCAAAATTCCCTTCTCCTTCCTCAACAAACCCTAGCTCCAAAATCACCCAAATCCCTTCACTTCCACCTCAAGATCTCAAGGGTTTTCATCTAGGGCTTCATCAAGGGAGCTCAGATTCAACCATCACTTCCCAAGACACACCCAAGGGGGAATTCTTCAACCCTAGCTCAACATCAAGTGTGGATTGGAGCCATCTTCTCTACCTTGGATCAAGACTCAAATCAACCTATCCTAGTGAGTTTTTACTCACCAAGACCTAGTTAACACTCCACATGCTTAGGGTAGAGATCCTTGTACACCTATAACATAAAAATCCATTTTTAGGTCATCTAAGCTCAAATCCGACCTCTCACATCAATATATCACACACCAAAGCTAGACCCTGTTTGGTGTACTACAAGTAGTAGATCAGGTCCTCTAGTGCCACAACAATCCTATTTTAGACTGATAGAACCAACCAAGGTGAAATCTGATTTTTCTGCCTTAACAGCAGCAGATTTCAGAGGATCGGTCGACCGGCAGTCGACCGATCACTCTACCGACGTGCACAGCGTGCACAATTTTGAGTTGGCGGTCGACCGACAGTCGACCGACCACTCGACCGGCTTAGGGAATTAGGGTGGACCAGTCGACCGACAGTCGACCGGCCAAAAACCTGGAGCTCACGCACTTTGTACGGTCGACCGGCAGTCGACCGGCACTCGACCGCCTTTGTGAATCCCAGTCGACCGGCAGTCGACCGGAGGTCGACCGTTAGGCCAAATCCTGGGACAGATTTTCAGACTCCCTTCCTTTCTAATTTTTGATATTCCCCTGATATATGTATGCTGCTTTAGCCTTGTTTATGCTTCATACCTGTACTGCATGACTTGCTACCTGATGGATCTTGCTTTATTATGCTTCATGACTCATGTTACATATTGCTATTCCATATCATGTTAAATATGAAATATCACCTCCCCTTCATGCTATCACTCAAACACCAAGCATGATATACCCGACCTTTATATAAAATATACCAACTTACATGGGGACAGGGGGAAATATGCGGAATATCGATATGTGTTCGTGTTTACAGTGGTATTAGGTTGTGCACTATATTTTCCGGTCTTACCTGCGGTACTCCAGGGGACCGAGGGGAGTGCTTCCTCCCTTTCCTGTTTACTGTCATGACAAGGGCATACATAAGACCCTCCTGTTAGCCTAGCGGCAGGTTCCGTCTTCAAGCAACGGAACAATACTGGGCCGTGGTCCGGGCATGCACGGGACCCACTGTAAACATAGTTCGTCGATACAACCGCTGTTTCCAATAACAACCTTGTTTCACTAGGATATGGATCTATGTGCTCTGGGACGCTGGGTCACATAGCTAGATATCACAGTAAGACAAGTAATAATAATAAGACATTATTTGTAGATTTATTGCATATGACTTTATCTTTCTTAGTTTACATCTCTTGTCATACATTGTTACTTAGTACTATTTCATTATCTCTATTCATGATCCTTGCCACTTGGCTATCTTTTATTTGTTGTATTATGTCTTGACCCTTTGGATTTGCATATTCAGATTCTGAGGCTTGGAACGAAGTGGAGCCTTCCACAGAGGACTTGGCTTACCTAGGAGAGCAGGCTTACCAGCTCTAGATCTATCCTGCCTGACACTCTTTTGGTTCACGGATCTCCATCCTTACGTGAGCACTTTTGTATTTTTGATTGTATATCGTTCTTTTTGGACTTGGGTTGTGATAAAGGACACTTGTAAAGTGGTTTTGCTTATCATAACTTGTGCAACTTTGTATTTATATTTTGTAAGATGGCATATGAATATACCACGCTGTGTGTTGTACTCTGATACTTGTTGTACTTAATGCTTAGCGTATATACGTGGGGGCACCATCTGACCTACGTATATGCGTTGCAGTGACGTTCCCGTATCATTGGGATCGGGGCGTTACAAT
>JAVJIF010003239.1:0-191770 GCA_038442645.1 Agave tequilana | reverse complement strand
TTTGATTCACATACTCCTTTTTTTGAACCACCAATTGAAGAAAAATCATCATTGGAAAGGAGTTTGGAAGAAGTAATAAAGGCCCAAAATCAATTTGAAAACATGATGGCCTCATCATGTCCACAAAATTTCCAAAATTCATGTAGTTCTTTCCCAAAACGACTCAAAGAAAAATCATTGTTAGAAAAAAACTATGGAATTCATGCAAGAGACCGAGCGCATAATGCAAATACGATTGACTTCCCATGTCCATCAAATGTTTGTACGACTCATGAATTATGTCATTTTGAAAATCCAGCTTCAATTTCATTATACCACCTGAACTTGACCAACCTCAACCTCTTGATAGTTGGCAAGTTATCCATTTCCTGAAATGAACTTGAAGATGAATGTGAACCGCAGTTTCAGTTAGCATTCAAGTCCAATCCTGAATAAATATCGACTCCTGTAGTGTTACCTGAACTAAGTAACGTTCTTGAGCTAGTTTTGATTCCCATAATTCTGAACTTGAAGCAACCATTTCACCCATTCACATTCCTTCTGTGAACGAAAATTAAGATTCAATTTTCTTACATCCTTTTGAACTTGCTCAAAATTTTGAGAACCACCTTGATGTTTTAGCAAGTTATCCTTTTTTTCAAAATTGAACTTGAGCTTGAAAGTGATCCTGAACCTCATGTTGGTGACTCCATTTCACTCTTTGATTCAATAATGACTCCGGTATCTTTACCAGATTTTTTCTCTATTCTAGAGTCAACATTGAATCCATTACCAGTATACCGTGAATTAGAATCACCAATATCTTATGATCACACTTCATAGATGGGAAAAGTGTGTGAGCATCAATACTTTAGTTTGGACCCAATTTTTGAACCAATTTCGACTCTCATTTTTGACTCTCGACTTGATCTGAGTCAAATTCCCGAGTCGGTATCGGTTTTTACTCCTGTTCCATTTGAGTCCAAATCAATCATCTTCTAAAATCACATTTCATTGTTGGACAAGAATATTGAAGAAAAGGACTCAGTAATTATTTTTAAAAATTGGACATTAGATGGGGATAATTTTTTTAGTAAGACCATTCATTCAATCATTCTTTTACTGGGTCATATTAGAGAGGTCACTGGTGAGTTTCTACAAGATCCACGATATTTTGATTGGGTAGCAACGCTTGGCCCAATCAGACCACAACCGGAACCACCACCATGAGGTAATTTTCTTCCCTCTCTATTTGTTTCATGTATATACACATTCACGATGCATTGAGGACAATGCATTAGATAAGTATGGGGAAGGGTTTACTAACATAGGTAGTTTTAAATTTCTTTCTTTTTCACTTCTTTTTAGGAACTTTTTAAAAATTTCTATTGTATAAAAACTCTTTTCTTTTCTTTTTACAAAACTTTTTGAAACAAGATTAATAGTTTTGATTTATTTTTAAGAAAATTAAGATTATCTTAGGAATTAGGAAGACCTAAAATTATGAAATTTTAAACCAAGTCAAAATAATAGATCTTGTTTAAATTTTAGAATAAGAAAGTAAGATTGAAAAGATAATTTGATCTTGAATTTTTTGCCTTAGATTTATGCACTCCACACTTACACAATTTTGGGATTGAAATAAAGACTGAAAATGCCATAAAAATATATAAAAAATATATTATGATAATAAAAATCATTTATGAAGTTGGGTAATTATGCCTCAGGAACAATGATTATTCACACCTAAAACGGTGGACAAAAATAAAATAATCCCCTTTAGTTTTGTAGCCTTGTTTACTCGAGTCCTTAAGTCCGAGGGATGTTTTCTCATCTGATGCCCTAAGATTATCTGGTTGGGAGTCACCGGCTAAAGGCTCACTACCCAGGTAAATAAGAAAGCCTAAAAAACTAAGGGAAGAAAAAGAAAAAATATATATATAATATAAATAAATGGCATGAAAGTTAGAGTCGATATCCCAAAAACTTTCACTGTTCACAAAGTGCATATTTTTCTAAGAGTTTATGAAAGATCAAAGAGTCAATTCAATTTTAAATTCTTACATTTAATTTATAACAAGATTTTGCATTTCGACTTAGTTAGGAAAGAATAATTTCTGGTTAACCATTGACCTTGGATCACTTATATTTTCGCAAAAATACTTCAACACTTTTCTCTATTTCAAAATTGCGTTTTCAAAACACTAACATTTGATTTCTTTATGGATTTTGTGGGTGTAATCCGCTGAAAACCCTCAGGAGATAAAACTCCTCCTCTAGGGAAAGCCTAGAGGCTTAACGGCTTGTTGCACATGCTCAGTGCAATCGCGTCACCTGTGAAAGTGGTGTAATAATTCCTTTAGTTTTTTGTTTTGCTCAGGATGAGTAAAAGATAAGTGTGGAGGTGTGATTAGTCTCTAAAACTGCATGTTTCATACCACATCTTCACATTTATTTCATATTAAATTCTGTTAATAATATCTCTCATGCATATTTCTAGTTCCATGGTGTACAATGAAAAAGAAGACCCTAAATCACCGTTTAATGGGTGATTAAAGGCCTATAATCTAGTCATTGACCTTGGAGAGCTGATTCGTCAAAACAAGGGGCTCAAAACCAGAAACTGGGAAGAGCAGCTGACAGGGGACAGACAGGACAGCGCGCAGCTCAAAGCGCCGCGCGCGCGGCCGTACTTTGGGCCAAGGTTTGACCCCTGGCCCCCTTCCTCTGGTGCCTATAAATACCCCTGGGGTTCTCCTTTAGTGAGATATGCAGAGTTTAGGATAGTTTTCATCTCCATTTTGTAGTTTAGATTAGTGTTCTTCTTCTTTCTCCTTTATATTTTTCATTTCTTTTAGATCTTGTAATAGGTAGAGAGAGTGGTACATGTTGGAAGCAAGAGTGCTTGTAATAGAATGCGACAATCTATGAAAGGTGCTCTCTTAACTTATCTTTGTTTCTTCTCTCTAATCCCTTTTACATTAGCAGCTAATTTTTCTCTCATGGCAACTAACTACTAACCACTAACTAGTCTAACTTCTTATTTGATAATCCACATGAATTTAATAGCCTATACTTGGCCTTACTCTTGCAAGAGCCATTGATGACTCATGATGATGGATCTAACACTCTAACTTTCTAAAACTCTAACAAGCTAACATTATTTTACTCCATGCTTACTTTTAGTTTTGATGGTTTAAGTGTAGCTTGCACTTGTTTTGTTGAGTTGGGATGTGATAAGTTACATATGGGACATGCTTGAAACACTCTTGAACCAAGGACTAGTGATTGCCAAGGATACATGTGAGGCAACTATCACTAAGAGGTTAGCATGTTGGTGGAGCCATTAGTAGTTAGTAGGCATGAGTTTTCTTTCTTTTTCACTTTGTTTTAGAAATATATCAAAACCACAAAGACATTCTTTTCTATGTTTCCTACTTCTTTGTGTTTCACCGTACTTCTCTTTTCATTCTTTGTTTTCTTTTCTCTTGATTCTTTCAAACATTGAAGAACTTTCAACATACACCTGAATAACCGGTTAAAGCTTCTATCGCCTCCCGTCCTTGAGGATTCGACTCGTTTTAGCCTCTATGCTATAACGGATGTATCGAGGAAGCCAAAGCACACACACTTAAATATCAATTTCAAAACATACACTTTTATGCACGGTTATCCCCCGATCATATTTTGGTGTCATTGCCGGGGATGGGAACGTTTTGATTTCACGTTTTTGTTAACCTTTCTTCTTTGTTTTTGGGGTGCAGGTAAAATTTTTAGCGTTGCAGAAGTCCAATCTTGCTCTTGTGTGGTTGGATAAATTCTTGTATATTCTTATACTCTGCTGCTAATTTTTGTTTATATTACATGTGCACTGTAAATAATTGTAGGAACTAAAATACGAAAATTAGATGCTTTAAAACGGTTTAGATACTTGCATCTAGGCACGTGTCAATTTTCATTCCAATATATTGTATTTTGTTCTTGTGTTGTTGTGATCTTGCAGGAGGTGTACATATTGCATAATATATAGTTAGGACAAACACGTGGGTGATTTACTCATTTTGTATGTTATTCTTATCTATATTGTACACTTGCACAAATTAAACTTAAGGACAAAACCCAAGAAAACATAAGATGGGGAAGTCATTACCCTCTCTTAGCCCAAAAATCACCTCCCCACTCACACAACCCAAGCCTAAATAAAGTTACTAGACGTTGGCCCCTAGGGACATCTCGGACTCATTAAGGGATTGACCTAAGGGGAAAGTTGTTAGAGTTGATGATTGAGCTTGAACCAGCACAAAAATACAGTATTTCAGAACTTTAAAATAGAGATGTGCAAGTGCTCAATTCTACCACGATAGCAAGTGGCTATGCGGGTCGTGATCCACAAGGAGGGTTAGCGATAGAAGCGTTTAAGGTTTGTATTGAAATCTTTGTGAAGAAAAACGAAGGTTCTTCTTTGTTTTAAGAAATGAAAATGAAAAAGAGTTAGGTTAAAGTTAAGTGTGGAAGAAAGTGGTAGAATGAGGAGGTGGAAAAAAATGAAAAATGACTATGTACAAATAAATTGAAAAAGAGTCAAAAAGATTTGGAAGATGTGGTGTTGGTGATCTAAACTAAAAATTACAAGAAAAGAAAGGAAAACTAAAAATAATTACTTACCTCCTTTTGACCAAAAGCTTACCTTGAATCTTTGGCGACGATGTTACCTTGAAGTGGAGGCAATCAGCGCATAGCCCATAAGAGTTGATTATTGTCTCTTCCACATTACATCATCAAGACAAAACAAGCATGAAATGATACAGAGAGACTCAAATCCATCGTCATGAGCTATCGGTGGCACTCGCAAAGGCAAGGCTCTTTCGATGCTATAAGACTCACTTGGATAGCAATTGGTACAAGAATGAGTGAAGTAGAAAAGAAGAAGAAGAACACTAAAACGAAGTACATACAAAAGGAAAATACAAATTCGATTTCATAACAATAAAAGAAAAGAAAGAAACCTTACACCGGTGTCACTCTCAGCACAAGCTTCGTTCTCGTTCTCCTATGAAAGTCTGATCTCCTCTGAATTACATAAATGAAAACTAAAAATTACATGAAAAGAAAAACAAAAACCTACACTAAAAAATGAAAAACTGGACTAAATCCTATCTTTGCATGATCGTCCCCTGGAGGCTCTGAAATCCCAGTATTTATAGGCAAAACCAAACCTACAGGATCATATGAAGATAGGGGGAGCAAACGCTCCCCTAACTCTCCAACAGAGCCGCAAAAACGCGGCTTTGGCCGCGTTTCTGCGGCCAGAGTGTGGCCAGGTGGCCACACCCTGTTGGTGGTGCTCCCGGTTTCTTGATTTGTAATTATCTTTATCTGGATTTGCAGTTTATGTCCGAGATTTTGACGAAATGGCCTTTGATCCTTGGCTTCAACCGATCGATTCAGGGAGGATTCTTCTCAACCGGTTTCAACCTCTCTGATATGCCAAGATTTAGTCCTGATTCCTTGATTTCGAATTTATTCTGAATTAAGTCAGGATTTGGTGGGCTTTTGGGCTCATTTCTCTTCACTCTCCTTTAGGAATGGGCCTGCAAATAAATTAAACATTTAATTAGGAAAATGGAGAGTTTATTCTATAATAAGTAGGAGAATATGATATTAAATGTGCAATATTAGTGACCAATCACACCCCGATACCTATCTTTGCTCGTACTCGAGCAAAACAACTAAACTATACTAAGGATTATTAGACCACTTTCGCAGGTCACGCGATTGCACTGAGCATGTGCAACAAGCTGTTAAACCTCTAGGTTTCCACTAGAGGACGAGTTTTGTCTCGTGAGGGTTTTCAGTGGATTACACCCACAAAATCCATAAAGAAAGAGAAACAAAGAGTTAGTATTTTCGAAAAGCATTTGAAAGAGAAAAATATTTGAAATATAATTGTAAGACTTAAGTAATCTATAAGTTATAGGAAAACTGAATTTTTCATTCCTAAACATAGTCTCTATTCAAAAATTTGTTATCAATCAAGTAAGGAGTCAAATTGTACTTCTCATTTAGTCTATTACTTTACCCTAAGTTATATGCACCTTGTGGTCGTGAAAATTTTGACTAAGGGTTCTTTAACTCTAACTCTTATGCCTTATTTATTTTTATATATTTTTTGTGGTATTATTCCTTAGTTCTATTAGGCTTTCTAATCTGCCCATATAACGAGCCTTTAATCGATGACTCCCAAACCAAACGGTCTTAGGGCAACTGGTGAGAAAACACCCCAAAGACTTAAGGACTCGAGCAAACAAGGCCACAAAACAAAGGATTTTATTATATGAACCCCTTTTAGGCGTGAATACTTATGCTTTATTAGGCACAAATACCCAGCTTAATCAGAGGATTTTTATATTTTTTTTTCTCAAACTTATCTAATCATCTTTCGCATAAATACTAAGGCTTACTTAGGCCAAAGCACCTAGCTAATCAATAATTAGATTTGTTCATCTTTCATAGATATTTTTTTCTTTTTTTCTTTTTTTTTTATATAAGGCATAAGAATCTTTGTTTTTGAACCCTAAGTGTATAAGTGTATGAAGTGTGCATATTTCATTAAGGTAAAGATTAAGACTAAATTCCTTTAACAAATTATCTTCCTAACCCTAAAAATCAAACAAATAATCTTATTTTGACTAAGTTTAAGAAATCCTAATTTGATTTTCCTATTCCTTAAAATTGACTCAATTTCTTACAAAAAATATGTCAAAATATTGTTTCTATTTTCAAAAAGGTTTTTTTTTTAAAGTAAAGAAAAATGTTATTTTTTTATTTAATTTTTTTAAAGTTATGTTAGAACCCTCCCCCACACCTATCTCATGCATTGTCTTCAATGTATGAATTAATGCATAGATGCATGAAAAAGAAGAAAGGGAAGGAAAATGTTACCTTAAGGTGGTGGTTCCGGTGGTGGTCTGATTGGTTCACGAAATGCGGCCCAATCGACTTTTCGTGGAGTTCGGAGGAACCCACCAGAAATCTCTCTAATATAACCCATTAAAATGATGTATCCATAAAGGATTTTTATTAAAAATTTATCCCCGTCTAATTCCCAAATTTCATAATTAATTTCGGAGTCAAATTTGTCAACCGCCTTGTCCCAAAATGGAGTGTCAAAAGATAGAATGACTGACTTGGACTCAGGAAGTACTGGAATTAATACCGACTCAGGAAAGTGACTTAAGTCAAGTAAAGGTTCAGGAGTCGAGATTAGCTCAGAAAGTGGGTCCAAATCAATAAGTTGAAGCTCAAGTCCACATTCAGTTTCCCACAATGGAATGTGACTTAATTTTGGTGATTCAAGTTCAAGAATGACAGGTGTGGGAATTAAAACTGACTCTAAAATATTACTCAAGTCAGGTAACAAAACAGGAGTCAATATTGATTCGAAAATTTGAACTGGATCACAGATTTGAGAATCTAGGCCACATTTCTCATTGAGTTCAATGTCATAAAATGAGAACTTGCCAATTTGTCAATAGGACTTTCAAAAGTGTAAAATTGGTCAAGTTCAATATGATCATCAAAGATGGGTGATTCAATTTCATGATGAATTGGCACAGGATCCAATGTTGACTCAGGAAAAAGATTGAAATCAGGTGAGGATACCGGAGTCATTATTGAATCAAGAAGTTGAATTGAATCACTAAGTTGAGGTTCATGATCATATTCATTCTCAAGTTCTATTTCAGGAAAGGAATAACTTGCCAAACTGTCAATATTATTTTCAAAATTTGGAGTTTGGGCAAGTTCAAATGATTGTTCTGAAATGAAACCTTGATTTCCAAAACAACATGACTCTTCGGCTCTAACAGACTGGTTAGCGACATCAGAACTGGTCAAACGGTGAGAACGTAGAGATTGGACCATCATATCTATGTCACGATTACGATCGTTTTGAGCTTGAGTCATGGCTTCAAGCATCTTTTCATAGTTGATTGGTTCATCGTTTTGTTGAAAAGATGAAGTGTTGTCATGGACTTGGTGGTGAAATTGTGAGTCCATCAGATTTTGTGATTTTTGTTTGGACTCACGCATACTCATTTCCAAATTGATGGTTTTCTATTTGGACTGGTGGAACTGAGTATGAATCTTGGAAATATTGTGGACTAGGTGGATAAGGAGGACAAGTTGGTTGAAAATTAGACTCGGGGGAGGTGAATCCCCACTGACTCTGTGAAGAGTTGAAATTATTCTGGAAATTATGGTTATAAGATTGGGGGCATGGGTTATATTGATTCGGATAAGACCAATCCGGCACACTAGGTTGGTTAAAGTTATGATATGTCGGGTTGGTAATATCCGAAAAAGAGGTCGGTGTGTAATATGGATTACTATTAAAATTGGAAAAATTATTATTTTAAGCCATATCACACAATAGAATACAAACAAAGAAAAAAAAACAAACAAATAAGCAAACAAATAAAAACAAAAAAATTCTAAACTAAGTTAGGGTAGACCTATGACCTAGACGACTCCTAACTGGTTAGACTGTCCACGGGAGGTATAATGCAGACTTTGACCACAAGCTAATCATCCAGGTCAGGGCAAGATTGGTGGGAGGTTATCCGTCAAAGACGTTCCTTAATTAAATAACCACCAACCTTCGGGCTTTCGGCCCTTAATCCCTTTCCTAGACACTGATTTGGTAGGTGTCAAATTCCAACACCTTTCCCCCTTAGGATAATCTCCTAATTGAGTCCGAGATGTCCCTAGGGCCAACGTCTACTCATTTTAGTTAGGCTCGGGTTAGTGAGTGCTTGAAATCTGATTTTTAGGCCAAGGAATGGTGATTAAATCCCCACCTTATCTTGTTATGGGTGGTGCCCTTAAGATCAGTTTGTGCAAGTGTACAAGATATGCAAACAAGATTCACTCAAAGCGATATAAATCAACCAAGAGATGAGTCCTATTCTAAATGCAATGCGAACGTACCTTGCTCCAGCACTCTTCAACAGTAAAGTAAATGAATTGAAAAGACACGTGCCTAAAATGCAAACGTCTAATCAATTTTTCAAACTTTTCAACAAGTATTTTACTGTTGGTTTATTAGCAGGCTCCTGGTGATGTCATACAAGAAATAAAGTTTGCATAAACTCTAATTTTGCAAAGCAAGCGGCCCTACAAAAAGCCAGTCAGTAGTGAACTCTTCCTTGCCGCGAAAACGCGGCTAGAGCCGAGCAAACGCGGCAATTCAGAGGGTACTTGGTCTCTGTTTTCTGGAACAGAGGCCCAAGACCACTTATATGTTACTGCAATCTTTTTTTCTGCTTTTCTGCCCTATAACCTGCAACAGAGAAGAAAAATTCGTTTTAGTTCTAAAAATTCAATAAAAACCGTTACCCTCCCCGGCAACGGCGCCAAAATTTGATTGAGCTTGAACCTGCACAAAAATACAGTATTCAGAACTTTAAAATAGAGATGTGCAAGTGCTCAATTCTACCGCGATAGCAAGTGGCTATGCGGGTCGTGATCCACAAGGAGGGTTAGCGATAGAAGCGTTCAAGGTTTGTATTGAAATCTTTATGAAGAAAAACGAAGGTTCTTCTTTGTTTTAAGAAATGAAAATGAAAAAGAGTGAGGTTAAGTTAAGTGTGAAAGAAAGTGGTAGAATGAGGAGGTGGAAAAAAATAGAAAATGACTATGTACAAATAAATTGAAAAAGAGTCAAAAAGATTTGGAAGATGTGGTGTTGGTGATCTAAACTAAAAATTACAAGAAAAGAAAGAAAAACTAAAAATAATTACTTACCTCCTTTTGACCAAAAGCTTACCTTGAATCTTTGGCGACGATGTTACCTTGAAGTGGAGGCAATCAGCGCATAGCCCATAAGAGTTGATTATTGTCTCTTCCACATTACATCATTAAGACAAAACAAGCATGAAATGATACAGAGAGACTCAAATCCTTCGTCATGAGCTATCGGTGGCACTCGCAAAGGCAAGGCTCTTTCGATGCTATAAGACTCACTTGGATAGCAATTGGTACAAGAATGAGTGAAGTAGAAAAGAAGAAGAAGAAGAACACTAAAATGAAGTACATACAAAAGGAAAATACAGATTCGATTTCATAACAATAAAAGAAAAGAAAGAAACCATACACCGGTGTCACTCTCAGCACAAGCTTCGTTCTCATTCTCCTATGAAAGTCTGATCTCCTCTGAATTACATAAATGAAAACTAAAAATTACATGAAAAGAAAAACAAAAACCTACACTAAAAAATGGAAAACTGGACTAAATCCTATCTCTGCATGATCGTCCCCTGGAGGCTCTGAAAATCCCAGTATTTACAGGCAAAACCCAACCTACAGGATCATATGAAGATAGGGGGAGCAAACGCTCCCCTAACTCTCCAACAGAGCGGCGGAAACGCGGCTTTAGCCGCGTTTCCGCAGCCAGGGTGTGGCCAGGTGGCCACACCTTGTGGTGGTGCTCCCCAGTTTCTTGATTTGTAATTATCTTTATCTGGATTTGCAGTTTATGTCCGGGATTTTGACGAAATGGCCTTTGATCCTTGGCTTCAACCGATCGATTCAGGGAGGATTCTTCTCAACCGGTTTTCAACCTCTCTGATATGCCAAGATTTAGCCCTGATTCCTTGATTTCGAATTTATTCTGAATTAAGTCAGGATTTGGTGGGCTTTTGGGCTCATTTCTCTTCACTCTCCTTTAGGAATGGGCCTGCAAATAAATTAAACATTTAATTAGGAAAATGCAGAGTTTATTCTATAATAAGTAGGAGAATATGATATTAAATGTGCAATATTAGTGACCAATCAGTTGACTCTTGTCAAATCAGTGTCTAAGGTTGGGGATTGAGAGGCGAAACCTCGAAGAACAATGGTTCGGCATAATTAGGCCCGTTGTTCCGGCATGGATACCTCCCTGATCTTGTCTCTACCTGGCCGATTAACTCGTGGTCAGATTCTAACAATATATCTCCCGTGGACAGTCTAACCAGTTAGGAGTCGTCTAGGTCTAAGTCAACCCTAGCATAGGTTTGTTTTCTTTTTCTTTTTCTTTATTTGTTTGTTTGTTTGTTTGTTTTCTTCTTTATCGTAAATTGTGAAATGGATTTTAACAACAATAATTCTTTCAATCATAATATGAATCCATATTTCATCCCGACCTCATTTGACTCGGATAACTCTAACCCAGCTATGTACAACATGAACCAATGATATATGCCGAGTTGGGATTATCCGACTCAATATGACCCATATCCCCAATCTTATGACCATAATTTTTAAAATAATTTCAACTCTTCATAGAGTTCATGGGGATTCACCTACCCCGAGTCAAATTCTCAACCATCATGTCCACAATTTCCACAAAATTTATTCCCCAATTTTGATTCATATACTCCTTTTTCTGAACCACCAATTGAAGAAAAATCATCATTGGAAAAGAGTTTGGAAGAAGTAATAAAGGCCCAAAAACAATTTGAAAACATGATGGCCTCATCATGTCCAAAAAAATTTCAAAATTCATGTAGTTCTTTCCCAGAACGACTCAAAGGAAAATCATTGTGGGAAAAAAAATATGGAATTCGTGCAAGAGACCGAACACATAATGCAAAATACGATTGACTTCCCATGTCCATCAAATGTTCGTACAACTCATGAATCATGACATTTTGAAAATCCAGCTTCAATTTCATCATACCAACCTGAACTTGACCAACCTCAACCTCTTGATAGTTTGGTAAGTTATCCATTTCTTGAAATTGAACTTGAAGATGAATGTGAACCGCAGTTTCAGTTTAGCAATTCAAGTCCATTACTTGAATAAATATCGACTCCTGTAGTGTTACCTGAACTAAGTAACGTTCTTGAGCCAGTTTTGATTCTCATAATTTCTAAACTTGAATCAATCATTTCACCCATTCACATTCCTTCTGTGGACGAAAATCAAGATTCAATTTCCTTACATTCTTTTGAACTTGCCCAAAAGTTTGAGAACCACCTTGACATTTTAGTAAGTCATCCTTTTCCTGAAATTAAACTTGAGCTTGAAAGTGATCCTGAACCTCAAGTTGGTGACTCCATTTCACTCTTTGATTCAATAATGACTCCGGTATCTTTACCAGATTTTTTTCTCTATTCCGGAGTCAACATTGAATCCTGTACCAGTACACCATGAATTAGAATCACCAATATCTTATGATCACACTTCATTGATGGAAAAAGTGTGTGAGCATCAATTCTTTGGTCTGGACCCTATTTTGAACCAATTTGACTCTCATTATTGACTCTCGACTTGATCTGAGTCAAATTTTCGAGTCGGTATCGGTTTTTACTCCTGTTCCATTTGAGTCCAAATCAATCATCTTCCAAAATCACACTTTATTGTTGGACAAGAATGTTGAAGAAAATGAGTCAGTAATTATTTTTGAAAATTGGACATTAGATTGGGATAATTTTTTCAATAAGACCATTCATTCAATCATTCTTTTACTGGGTCGTATTAGAGAGGTCACTGGTGGGTTTCTGCGAGATCCACGATATTTTGATTGGGTAGCAACGCTTGGCCCATCAGACCACCACCGGAACAACCACCATGAGGTAATTTTTCTTCCCTCTCCATTTGTTTCATGTATATACACATTCACGATGTATTGAGGACAATGCATGAGATAAGTGAAAGGAAGGGTTTACTAACATAAGTAGTTTTAAATTTTCTTTCATTTTCACTTCTTTTTAGGAACTTTTTAAAATTTTCTATTGTATAAAAACTCTTTTCTTTTCTTTTTACAAAACTTTTTGAAACAAGATAAATAGTTTTGATTTATTTTTAAGAAAATTAAGATTATCTTAGGAATTAGGAAGACCTAAAATAATGAAATTTTAAACCGAGTCAAAATAATAAATCTTGTTTAAATTTTAGAATAAGAAAGTAAGATTGAAAAGATAATTTGATCTTGAATTTTTTGCCTTAGATTTATGCACTCCACACTTACACAATTTTTGGGATTAAAACAAAGATTGAAAATGCCATAAAAATATATATAAAAATATATTATGATAATAAAAATCACACATTGAAGTTAGGTAATTATGTCTCAGGAAGCATAATTATTCACATCTAAAACGGTGGACAAAAATAAAATAATCTCCTTTAGTTTTGTGACCTTGTTTACTCGAGTCCTTAAGTCCAAGGGATGTTTTCTCATCTGGTGCCCTAAGATCATCTGGTTTGGGAGTCACCGGCTAAAGGCTCACTACCCGAGTAAAGAAGAAAGCCTAAGAAAACTAAGGGAAGAAAATGAAAAATATATATATAATAATATAAATAAATGGCATGAAAGTTAGAGTCGATATCCCAAAAATCTTCTGATTGTACTCCAAAATTGTATTTTTATCATCACTTTTACACATATATCCTTGATCATTCTTTATTAATTAATGCTATTACCCCTTTTTTGATTATGGTGCGTAGTTACTTAAATGAGAGGATAAAGATACAAGAAGCTTCATTTTATCCCTAATCTTATCTAAAGTTGGATTAAATTGAATCCAAAGGAGGAAAGGATTAATCTTCATCTCCTATTCAAGTTCAAATTCAGAAGATAAATTCCTAGAAGATGAAGGGGATAAAGCTAATCCTAAAAGGGAAAAGGAGGATAATTCAATTAAATGGAGTTCAAAATCAATTCAGACTCGGATTCTAACTGTACACTTTTTAGTATTCGGATCATAACTTTTGCTACAGATAATCAAATCTGATGATTTAAGATGCTACAGAAAGAAGACTTGAAGGACGACAATTGTTATGTTTACCACTCTATCTAATTCAGCGTCTGATGAGTCATATTCAGCAAACAATACGCCAACTTGCTGTAGGACTGAATTCCTTGTTGAATTAGGAAACCTTCTAATTTGTATCCTATTGTGATTAGATTTGAGGCCTATTTAAAGAGTTAAAATCTCTCAATATCAGATATCTCCACATCAGAGATCATAACTTAGGATTTTTCTTTTAGTCTCTTCTCCAAATTTCTTTTGTATTTTAGTTCTATTTGTGAGAAGGAAAAGCCATTGTAATTCGAGGTGACAGATCATTACAAGGTGCTTTCTTTCTTTTCATATCTCTTTCATTATTTACTTTATTTTTGCTCTTTCTTATTTTTTAATTCTTACTTTCTTTTATTTGACATGTTTACCATGAGTAGCTAGATTTTTCTCATGGCTTGCTAAGACGTCACCACCATCACATCTAATGTCTAGTAGATAACCAGATTAGATCATATACATGCCTAGTCCAATCTTTATTCTTGAAGACTCATTAGGATAAGCAACTAGTTTAAACACTTTTTTATTGTTCTTCTTAATCTATACTTGATAAATATCTTGATATTTTAATGTTCAACTTTAATAAGTGTTAGGGTTAAAGATTTGCTTGTACTTTCTAATGAGGTTTCTTACTTTATACTTGACCGACAATCTTGATATTGTAATGTTACATCTTGATTAGTGCTATTTCAACCCGTATCCTAGTTTTCCTCCTATGTATCTTACTTGATTTTGTGGTAGAATATCATGTTTAGACTTAAAGTGAGATAATTATCTATCTAGCATTAGCATGTATGTTGGTTGATTATTAGTAAGGTTTGAACCTTTCTTTTAGTTTAATTCTTTATCTATATGCAATCCATCTTTTCTCTTTCTAAGTTCTAACAACAGAGAAGATAATAAAGAAGACAATAGTACCGAAAAGCTTCTATCGCATCTCTCCCTGAGGTTCGACCTGCTTTAGCCCTAGCTACCGCGGATATATTACAAAGATTCAGAGTTTAAACCAATCACATATACTTTTCATATTCTCTGTACTCTGTTTTGTGCAATCAAAATTTTGGCCGCGTTTTCGCGGCTATAGTGTGGCCAACGGCCACGCGCTTTCTTGCGTGGCCTCCTCTGGATCGTCCATCTGGGCGCCTCCTTCTGGATTCTGCATGCAGACCCTCTATCTTGATAATTCGGGATAACTTGGGAAGCAAGTTATCATAAATCTGAATTTTTAAAATGGTTTTTATCTTTAAACTTTTCTCCTTTTATCATTAGCCTTGTCTTGCAAGCAACTAGGGTTGAGTAGATTATCTTATCCTTTTCCTCCTCTTTTAGCAATTAGGAGTTCTATCTTATCCTTCCTTTTCCTCCATTAGATTTTAAATAATTTAAAATCCAAGTTTAGATTAGGTTAAATAATGTAGAAACTTCTAAATTACTACAATTTTTGCATATGGGCTTTTGGGCTTCATTCAGGCTTTATTTCTTTTTTTTTTAATTACTCAAGACCTGCACACATTAAACAATAAAATATTAGTAGTAGTGCATAATAAAGGAATAAATAGAGAAATATGATGGTAAATATGATGATAAATATGCACTTTTTACTACCTATCATCTTCACTGTTCACAAAGTGCATATTTTTCTAAGAGTTTTATGAAAGATCAAAGAGTTAATTCAATTTTAAATTCTTACATTTAATTTATAGCAAGATTTTGTATTTCGACTTAGTTTAAGGAAGAATAATTTCTGGTTAACCATTGACCTTGGATCACTTATATTTTCGCAAAAATACTTCAACACTTTTCTCTATTTCAAAAATGCGTTTTTAAAATACTAACATTTGATTTCTTTATGGATTTTGTGGGTGTAATCCGCTGAAAACCCTCAGAAGATAAAACTCCTCCTCTAGGGGAAACCTAGAGGTTTAACGGCTTGTTGCACATGCTCAGTGCAATCGCAAAACCTGCAAAAGTGGTGTAATAATTTTCTTTAGTTTTTTGTTTGCTCAGGACGAGTAAAAGATAAGTATAGGGGTGTGATTAGTCTCTAAAACTCATACCACATCTTCACATTTATTTCATATTAAATTCTGGTAATAACACCTCTCTTGCATGTTTCTAGGTTCATGGTGTGCAATGAAGAAGAAGACCCTAAATCACCATTTAATGGGTGACTAAAGGTCTATAATTTAGCCATTGACTTTGGAAAGCTGATTCATCAAAACCAGGGGCCCAAAACCAGAAACCGAGAAGAGCAGGTGACAGGGGACAGACAGGTTAGCGCACGGCCCTAGTAGGGCCTCGAAAATGCTGCCGTACGGGCGCGACCGCGCCCATACTTTGGGCCAGGGTTTGCCTCTGGCCCCCCCGTTCCCCTGGTGCCTATAAGTACCCCTGGGGTTCGCCTTCAGCGAGATATAGAGAGCTTAGGATAGTTTTCATCTCCATTTTATAGCTTAGGGTAGTTCAGGTTAGTGTTCTTCTTTTCCTCCTTTGTATTTTTCATTTCTTTTAGATCTGTAATAGGGAGAGAGAGTGGTACATGTTAGGAAGTAAGAGTGCTTGTAATAGAAGGTGACAATCTATGAAAGGTGCTTTCTTAACTTATCTTTGTTTTCTTCTCTCCAATCCCTTTTACATTGGCAGCTAATTTTTCTCTCATGGTAACTAACTACTAACCACTAACTAGTCTAACTTCTTATTTGATAATCCACATGAATCTAATAGCCTCTACTTGGCCTTACTCTTGCAAGAGTCATTGATGGCTCATGATGATGGATCTAACACTCTAGCTTCCTAACTCTCTAACAAGCTAACATTACATTACTCCATGCTTACTTTTAGTTTTGATGGTTTAAGTGTAGCTTGCACTTGTTTTGTTGAGTTGGGATGTGATGAGTTACATATGGGTCATGCTTTGAAATGCTCTTGAACCAAGGACTAGTGGTTGCCAAGGGTACATGTGAGGTAACTATCACTAAGAGGTTAGCATGTTGGTGGAGCCATTAGTAGTTAGTAGCCATGAGTTTTCTTTCTTTTTCACTTTGTTTTAGAAATATATCAAAAACCACAAAGACATTCTTTTCTATGTTTCCTACTTCTTTGTGTTTCACCGTACTTCTCTTTTCATTCTTTATTTTTTTGCTTTTGATTCTTTCAAACATTGAAGAACTTTTAACATATATGTGAATCAACAGGTAAAGCTTCTATCACCTCCTGTCCTTGTGGATTCGACTCGTTTTAGTCTTTATGCTATAACAGAAGTATCGAGGAAGCCAAAGCACATACACTTTAAATATCAATTTCAAAACATACACTTTTGTGCACGGTTATCCCTCGATCACATACCAGTGATGTTCTCTTTCCCGTGACCTTCAAGTGCATTGTGCTCATTGCTGTCACTTTCTTGAACAAGATTGGTGAAGCGAGGATCTAAAACCATACTGGTGCATAATGCCCAACATTATCCGGATGCAAACCAATATACTCCAGAGAGGTCCAGATCTGACAAACCCACTTATAGTCTGTTGTATAGATCCTCCTTACCCTCTTTAATACCATATCAGAAAAAGAACTTTGACTTCCTGAGTAGTTGCCAGTCAAGCGGGCTTATCATTTCTTGTTTGTTCCAATGAATGCAGGGGTTATTTTTCGCAGGCTGAAGATATGTGGCCAAAGTGATTCCTCTTTGTCAGATGGCTTAAAGAATACCTCACTGCAAAAAGAAGAACACAGGGTTAATATCATGAAGACAAGGAAAAATATCAAAGTGTTGAAGCTCAAATGCGGGGCACAATACATGAGACCCGCGTTCAATAATTAAAATGCGAAGCTCACATGAATCTCGCATCTGAGCTTCACACTTAAAGACTTAGAAAATTTTTGAGACTTGAAATGCGAATCTCATAATGAACGAGATCCACAT
Organism: Agave tequilana; assembly: GCA_038442645.1. Taxonomy (NCBI): domain Eukaryota; kingdom Viridiplantae; phylum Streptophyta; class Magnoliopsida; order Asparagales; family Asparagaceae; genus Agave; species Agave tequilana. The sequence goes on along the minus strand of JAVJIF010003239.1, from coordinate 174,024 downwards.
TCAGATTCTCAAAACGCGAAGCTCGCCAAGCTCACATCTAATTCATAGACGCGAAGCTCGCTTCGATAACACAAAATGTGAAGATCGTCAAATCCGCGTTCTGCTCATCAACATGAGAGTCGCGTTTACAAATCAAATACGGACTTGTGAGCCCTATGTCGACTGTTCAACTTCAACAGAAGTTTTAAAACTTCAAAAAGATGTTAAGAGACAGTATCTCTTCGTGTTCAACAATGGTGAAAGCCATTTCTTACCTGAAATGGGGGGCCCTTAAGAAGGAGCATCATCCATTGGGGTCATAGAAATGAAGTGCTAGAAGAGGAAGCAACATTCTTTGACTTTGGAGCCATTTGACGGCGATGGTCTTTGAAGAAGATTGAGAAAAGCTTAAAAGCTTTGGGTTTCTCTGAAAGCTCAAGGGCTTTGAAAATTCTTCAGATGCAGATCTAATGGAGAAGACAGTCAAACTGAATGACTGTTAAAAGACCCATGTCCTTTTTATAGGCCCTTCAATGGCCTTGATTCACGGCGTGAATCTCAAGCTCAACCTGAGCATGACACGTGTCCAACATGATGCTCACATTCAAGGGACATTCTCATCCAGAAATTCTTAGAGCGACCTTCGAGTCCCAAGCCAGAGTCGCGTCCAAATGAGTATTGCGTCTCCACTAAGAACTGTGTCTAAGAATGATTGTCGCATCTCAAGACCAGATGAGGGTCGCGTCTAACACGACAGTCGTGTCCAACCGAGAGCTAGCATTCTTTCTCTCCCATACAAAGTTATGTTCTCCTTCTGCAATCAGTCTCAATAGTATACTGGCATAGGCATCTGATAACTCTACTGGTTCAACAGTACACTGACAAACAAACCTGAGCTCATACAAGTGCTAGACTGTGTTTCTAAGACACTCGTGATGATCTTCCTTGGAGGCTTCAAGCGGTTTAGTAGTACACTCACGAAGATCGAAATCCAGACAAGATCAAGCTTGAGGCATCTCAAAAGATTGCTAGTCCAATCATAGGGAGCTCAAAATCAATGTGAAGTCCAAAGTATTTTGAAATCTGTCCCAGCCAATCACGGAGTTTCAAAAATTTTCGAGGGGATTCTGTAGGCTGTCTAAAAATTATTGAAGACTAAGTCTTAGATGCAAACCTCATGCCAAATGCGAGGGTCGCGTTTCAACCCAAACGCAGATCTTGCATCCTTTATCAAATGTGGAGGTCGCATTCCAAAACTCAGACGCAGACCTTGCAAACACAGAGGTCGCATTTCAGCCTCAAACGCGAACTTCGTCAACAACAAGTAGCAAGGATCGTATTCTGTGCCAAACGTGATAGTCGTGCTGCTCTTCAATATGTAGACCTCAAGGTCGAATTTCAACATCGCATTTCAACTTCAAATTGCAAGCCTGCATAGCTTCACGTTTCAACTTCAATGCAAGCCTGTGAGCTCCGCGTTCCAACATCAGAGCGAGATCTGTGTCCAGCGCGAGACCAACATTTCTGCTGTAACTGACAGTTGTGAACTTGGTCAGTTACACTCCATTTTCTCTCCACATAATGGGGAATAACTTCTCATTATGGAGAGATTTAAGGGGTTGGTTACGCCCTTCTCATTATGGAGAGATTTAAGGAGTTGGTTACACCCCAGAATTCTCTATAAGTAGCTATAAATAGCTATGAGAAAAGGAGAGAGTTCTGGAGGAGGAACCCAAGAAGCTATAGGCTAGAGGAGGAGAATCCCCAAAAAGGCACACTTGATGCTTAATACTTGAAGTTGGTACTTGAAGCTGGATAACTACAGAAGGCTAATGCTTGAGCACAAAACTGCTGAAAAAGAATACTCTTTATAAACTTGCTGAGTTCATGTTCTAGTACTCTTTGAGATTTTAGCCACTAATTAAAATTTTATAGTTTACCACTGTGCTTCCAACAAGAGCAAGAAAATATGAACATCAAGCTTTCAGATCTGCTCATCAATGGAGAGCAAGAATCACTCTCCATCGCTACACAAAGAACCCAGTATTAAACAAAGGATAGATCAAACCATTCTTCCCTCTTTTGTAATCGGATTATTGATTCGTTGTAATTTTCTTTACAATCAAATAATGATTTTACACGCTTTTAATTTTTTCGAGAAAACAAACTATTTATCACGTATTAATTCTAAGGAAGCGGTGAAGGGTATTCCTAAATTGAGATTTGAAAAGGATCGCATTTGTGATACGTGTAAACTTGAGATACAGACCAAGTCCTCTTTTAAATCCATTAAGGATATCATGACATCACGTCCATTTGAACTAATGCACATGGATTTTTTTGGTCCGACCAAAACCAAAAGTTTGAGTGGTAATCATTTTGTTTTCATTCTTATTGATAATTTTTCTATATTCACTTAGGTTTTCATTTTGGAACATAAAGATGAAGCTTTCTCGTATTTTAATATTTTTAGAAAAAGAGTTGAAAAAGAAAAGAGTTCCGATTTTACACATTAGAAGTGATAGAGGTGGTGAGTTTATCAACCACTATTTTATTATTTATTGTGAAGAAAATAGAAATAAATATGAGATTTCATGTCCTAGAACTCCACAACAAAATAGAGTTGCCAAAAGGAAGAATAGAACTCTTCAAGAGATGGTTAGGACTATGAGTAGTAAATACGAATTCCCTCAATATTTGTGGGCTGAGGCTGTAAACACATCATGTTATATAGCAAATAGAGTTTATTTTGCAAAAATTCATACAAAACTCCTTTAGAGATTGATCATTTGAGAAAACTGAGTGTTTCTTATTTCAAAGTTTTTGGATATAAAAATTTTGTTTTGAATACCAAAGATAATTTAAGAAAGTTTGATGCAAAAGCCTTTGAAGCTATTATTGTAGGATATTTAAACACTAGTAAAGTTTATATAGTCTTCAATAGGTCAACTTTGACTATTGAGGAATCTATGCATATAAAGTTTGAGGAATTTAACTCTCATGTGAAGAATGTTGTAGATTGTGAAATTGATTCGTTACGTGATGATATGGAGAAGATTTCTATGAACGACTTAATGGAACAACAAAAGCCAAGAGAAGATCAAAATGGTGAAGTTCAAGTAGAAGTGCAATCAGCCCAACCACTTTCGAAGGATTTGATATATGCTATAAGTCATTCCAAGGATCTCATCTTAGGTGATGTATCAATGGGAGTAACAACTAGATCCAAACTTCATGATATTTTGGTCATTATACATTCATTTCTCACATTGAGCCCAAAAACATCCTCGAGGCCGAAGGCGACTCATATTGGTTACTTGCCATGCATGATAAGCTCTATCAATTTGAGCGTAATCAAGTTTGAAAGCTTGTATTTAGGCCCTATAATAGACCAACCATTATTACTAAATGGATCTTTAGAAACAAGTTAGATAAGTCGGTTAATATAGCTAGAAACAAGGCTAGGCTAGCCCAATGTTACAGTCAAATCGAAAGAATTGATATTGAGGAGACCTTTGAACCCGTCGCATGGCTCGAAGCCATCCTATGACCCTTGCTTATACCTTATTTAGAGATTGGAAATTATTTCAAATGGATGCTAAAAATGCTTTTCCTAATGGTTTTATTGAGGAGGCGGTGTATGTTTAACAACCCCCTGGGTTTGTTGATCCTACACATCCCGATTATGTGTTTAGATCACAAAAGGTTTTGTATGGTTTAAAACAAGCTGCAAGAGGATGGTATGAAAGGCTTAGTATTCTCCTTGTAAACAAGGGTTTTGTTAAAGGTATAATAGATACTACATTGTTTACTAAGCATATTGATAATGATATTTTGATTATAAAAATCTATGTTAATGACATTATTTTCGGATCTATTAATGGAAACCTTTGCAAAGAGTTTGAATTGTGTATGAAGGAATAGTATGAATGAGTATGAAGGAAGAGCTCAACTACATCCTTGGGCTCCAAATCAAACAAAAGAACGATGGAATCTTCGTAAATCAAGCCAAGTACACCAAGAAACTAATTAAGAAGTTTGGGCTAAAGAATGTAAAGGTTAGCAAGACTCCGATGGCTACTAGAACCAAGTTTGATAAGGGTGACCAAGGTAAAAATATTGACATCAAATTATACCCTAGCATGATTGGTAGTTTGCTTTATTCAACGACAAGTAGGTCGGATATTATGTTTTGTATTTGTGTTTGTGCTAGATCCCAATTTTGTCCTAAAGAATCTCATTTGATTGCGGTAAAATACATTATTAAATATCTTAAGAGCATTATTTGTATGGGCTTGTGGTATCTGAAGATCAGACAATTTCACATGATGAGTTGTTCGGATGCTGACTATACTGGTTGTAGAGTGGATAGGAAGAACACTGGTGGAACTTGTCATTTTCTAAAAAACTGCTTGTTTTTTTGTCTTCCAAGAAGCAAAATTTGTGGCCTCCTCAACTAGCGAGGCGGAGTATGTTGCGGTCGAGGCTTGTTGTGCACAAGTCCTTTGGATAAAACATACTCTTCTTGATTATGATTTGCATTATGATCGTATTAAGATTTTTTGCGATAATACTAGTACTATTCATATGACCAAGAATGCTAATCAACATAGTAAGACCAAGCATATAAAAATTCGATATCACTTTTTTAGAGATTATTATGAGAAAGGTGATATTGAGGTTGATTTGTTTCTAACGATTTATAATTAACCGATATTTTTACAAAAACTCTTGATTACAATAAATTTTCTTCATTTGTGGTGAATTGAATATTTGTATGATAGAAACTTGATTTTAATTTCAATTAGTAATTTCACTTTCTATTGGTTCTCAATTGGTATCCATTGGTATTTGTGTTTGTTTTTATTGGTTTTCAAAATTACTTCAACTCCTTTTTGATGTATGACAAAAAAGGGAGAAGATGTTTTTGAGCTATTTAGTTAAATCTATATCCATTCTATGTTTTCTTTGTTTATTTTATGCAATATTGAGTTAGTAGTTTTTATTCTCGATTGCATAGATAATTGGTGGATGAAGGAATGGATGAATGGATGGTCGTTTTATGCATATTGTTCTAAATTGCAAATACTATTAATATGCATGTGACTTGTTTGTTATTTATATATCTATTAATTATGTTGAACTTGGTCTTCATAAGCATAGCTTCAGGGGAAGCTTTTCAAGCTCTTCATTTTGTTTTGTATAAATAACTCATGAGTTTTGTCATCATCAAAAAGGGGAGATTGTTGGCCCAAGGGTATACCCGTTTTGTTTTGATTATTCCAAAACTCATGTTGTTATGAGACACTAATCAAGTTCAAGTATTTTTTGAGTTTACATGAGTTGAGATTTTGTTTCATTCTTCCTCAAAAGGAAGGTATTGAAGTGTACAAGTTGATTCAAGCTCAGAAGGTCAAATCATGAATTTTTTGAAGAAGCCCACTTAAAGAAAACTTGGAGATAGAGTAATCCTTGTAAGAATTTAGATTGTTTAAGTTTAGGGTGTTAGATTGATGCTTAATTAGTCATCAATTATGTACTTCATATCATATTTTCCCTCCAAATTTTTAATAAAATATTGCTTACTATCCCGTATTTTAGTCTTTTATACAGATAATCAAGAGTATAGGGGCAAAGTGGTAATAAGAGCCTAATTAAACTCATTTTCTTGTAATTAATCCATATTTCTTGGAGATCAAGGTAAGAAGCTTCTAGAAGAATATATTGGATTTCTGAATTGAAGCATTATCTAGAGAAATATGAATCTAAAATATGTAAAACCAGATATATATATATATATATATATATATATATATATATATATATATATATATATTATATATATATATATATATATATATATATACAGAAGCTTCTCGAAGCAAGATGAACAAACAATCAAAAGATCAGTTGCTCTTTCCTGATCTAGCCGCGAAAATGCGACTTTTGCTGCGTATTCGCGGCAAAGTTAGGGAGATAACCCCCGACCTTCAACACGTGGCTTCGCCAATTAAAATCTAGCTCTTATTGTCTATAAGTACTGCATTTGATGGCTAGAATTTGAGAGAGGAGAGCAATAGCTAAGGTTTCTTCTCCATAGAGTAATGCAGATTTTCTTTTTCTTTTCTATTTATTTTTCTTTCTCTTTTAGATTATGTATTAGCGCAAAGATTGATTCATAGGAGAAAGAGAGTGTTGATGTAATAGATGAGTGAAAAATCTATGAAAGCTTCCTCCTTTCAAAGCTTTCTTCTTTCCTTCTATTGTTTCTTCTCTATCTTCTACATGATGCTCAGCTAGTTTCTTCAGATGACTAACTTCTTACCACTAATCTCTAACTCTTGATTGATAATTTACATGAATCTAATAACCTCTATTAGGGCTCTTGTAAGAGTCATTGATGGCTTATGATGATGGGCTCTAACTCCTAACTTTAACAAGCTAACTTCTAATGTTTACTTTATTTCATGCTTGCCTCTAACCGGTTTTGATGGATTAATAGTAGCTTGCATCTTGTTAATCTAGTATTGAATGTGGAGAACAATTTATATCGTATGCTTTGTAATGATCTTGTAGACAAGTTTAGTGATGGCCAAAGATTTATGTGAGGCAACTATCGCTCAAGATGCTAGCATGGTTAGTGGATTAATTAGAAGTTAGTATCCATGAGTTTTCTTCCACTTTTTACTTTGTGTTAAAGCCATTCTTCAAACCACCACTTTATCTTTTCTTTTATGTTTTCATCTTCCTCTCTTCTACTTCTTTTTTTCTTTTCTTTCTCTTTTGATTCTTTTGAAACCTAGAAGAACTCGTTAGCACAACGTGATACGATCATTAATGCTTCTATCGCCTCCCGTCCCTGTGGATTCTACCCGTATAGCCACTTTCCTATAACAGAAGTATCGAGGAAACCAAAGCACACACACTTAAACTCTTGATTTCTATACACACATTTCAGTACTTGGTTCCCCCTCAATCATCATTTTGGTGCCGTTACTGGGGATGGAAAACGGTTTAGTTCACGATTTTGTCAACTTTCTCTTCTCTGTTTCTGTGTACAGGTCACTTTTTGCAAAAACTGGACATTGCAGTAGACAATACACCCCTGTAACTCCCTACTCTAGAAAGCAAGGAGTCTGCTTCTACCTCTTTGCCATGCCAAGGCCGAAATAGACGTGGAATCGCAGCTACTTTCCAGCCTCTGGAGCAAATTTTTTACAGGGTTATCAGTGTGTTAACATGTCTTGTGTAACACCCCGTTTCTGGATTGCGTGCTTAATTATGTATTCAAAATTTTCAATCAGATTTTTTGATTTACTTTTTGTATTTATTTTTATTTTATGATTATTTATGCGATTGTTTTGCATTGGATCCGGGTTCGTGGACTCGGAGTCAGCCCTAGTCTGAACTAGGGACCCGATCCTAGTGTGTTTCTCGATTTAGTCTTTTGATAGTCAGATTTGACTAATTTCAGTTTCAAACATCATTTTCCAATATTTTAGATTTTCATGATTTTTTGGAATTTTTCTGAATTAAATTGCAAAATTTTCAAAACCAGTATCGACCGGTGCCGCCGATCGATTCTCGAAATTTTAATTTACAAACGATGTTGAATTTCTAAGAATTTCTTTCACATTATCTCTTAAAATAACAATTTCTATCTAAATATTTTTTGGAAGAATTTTTTGAATTTACCAAAGTTCGATCGGTTCTGATGTCGACAAATATCGTTGGTAGATTTCAAGATTTTTTTAATTTAAAAATAGAATTGAATTTATGAAATCTAATTTCACCATGTACCTTAATATAATATTTATCATTTTTGTGAATTTTTGGGGATCGTTCCGAGTTACTTCATTTTCTGGGCTTTTCCGGTATTTTCGGTGTTTTTCCAAATTCGTAATTTCGATCAGATATTTTTTTCTCTTTCTCTTTTTCTTTTCCTTTCTTTTCTTTTCTTTCCTTCCTTTCCCTTTCATAACCTTCTCCCCAAAATATCTTTCCCCATTTTCTTTTATTTCCTTTTTCCTTTCTCTGTTTTTTTTTCTTTCTCTTTTCCTTCTTCTTCCCCTAGCGCCAACGATAGCAACCCAACCCCTTATTCTTCTTAAATTCTCTCTCTCCCCCACAAATCCCTCTCCCTCTCCTCTAATTTCCTCTCCCCTCTCTCATCTACACTCTACCTTACTCTCTAATTTCACTCTCTCTCACTCTACCTCTCTCTTCCTCCTCCAAGACCCGACGCCGCCAACACCACCACCTTGGCGCCTCTCTGGCCACGCCACCAGCTCTGGCGGCCACCCTGTACTGGCGCCACCCACGCCTGGGTCGGATCTCCTCTCCCCCATCTCTAACCTCTCCTCTTTCCTCTTATCTCCCTCTTCCTCTCTCTTCAAAACTGACCACCACCACCCACTATATCCTCCTTCCTATCTTTCCATCCCACTACCATCTCTAACTTCTTCTTCAATCCATTACCACCATCACCACCTCCACCCATTTCCAATTCCACCATAAATACCAACATATCATCTCTTCCACCACCTCCACACATCATCACCACCACCCCCACCAATCTTCCTCTCCCCTCCACCGGCCACCCCTGAGTTGGCGCGTCGCAAGTGGCCTGGGGGCCTCCTGGCCCCCGGTGCGTGAGCAGAAAGGGGAAACAACTCCTTTCCTGCTCTCTCTCTCCCCCTCTCCCCCCTGTGTTATCTCTCTCTCTTTCCTATGCTCTCTCTCCTCTCTTTTATCACTCTCTCTCTCCCTATCTCTCTCTCCCACTTTCAGTTTCTCTCTCTAACTCTCTCTTGCAGTCCCTCTCTCCTTCTAGCTAATTCCCTTTCTCTCCCCTCTCTTTCGTCTCTCATTTCTTTCTATAAATATTTATATATATTAATATATTGGTGGTCGTGCACGTGTTTCTTGGGATTCCAGATTTATGGCATTTTTTGAAGATTTAGGCGAGTGTTCTCGCCTTATTATTGGGTTTCCTCGCTTCGATGGGTTAAGTTGTTTTTTGAGAAATTTATGTATTTTATTTTTCCGTGTTGTAAATTATATTTCTATAGACCTTGTACTTGTATTTGTATGCAGCCAAGTGCCTAGGACTATACATATATTATGCCCGTGATAAATGCTTATAATAAGGCAGTCTACTTCCTGTACATATGTCATGCAAGTGATGTTGTCTATTATATGTGTGTGTTTGACACTAACACTCCTGCAGGTACTAGACCTAGCCTTCGGGCTACGTTCAGCCTCCAGGCGTTCTATACCCAACTTTCAGGTTGCTTTTAGCCTCCAAGCTCTCATGCTCCGCCTGGTAGGCGAGTCAGTGCGCAAAGCTTTCCAGCTAACTCCACTCAGTGTTGTTACGTCGTGAGCAATTGTTGTACATTATCGCTGTTTCGCCACGAGTAATAACTATACCGAGCGTCATAGCATCTAGCGTTGTATGCTAGCCTCGCTCCAACTTATCTAGCTTCACTTTTTTTATCACTAACCATTGCCTGTCATGTTCTGTTATCATGTTTGTGTGTGTGTCTGGTATTAACCGTGCAGGTACCCTTGTACAGCTTCAAGGTTTCTGCCCACTTCTGGGATGGCTACAAAATAGGAATTGGCCTTCACCCTTATGGGTTTCGTGGTAGCTACCAGGAGTGCGCTTAAACCACGGGCTTACTTTCAGCCCTTCAGGCTCTCGCTCACTTCCTCGAAAGAGGAGTGTGCTTAGACTGTCAGGTCTCTCAGCCACACCTGGTAGGCGAACTTAGTGCTCAGTGATCTACTGCTATCTTCGTTCGAGTGTTGTTATGCTGTGAGTGCGGCTTCATCACGTACGATAATATAGCGTTCATACGCTCGCCTCGCGTGTGCATTTAGTTGTGCCACGAGCGGACCACACCGAGCGTGATAGCGTCTAGCACTTTACGCTATTTTCGCTCCAGCATTGCTTAGCTCCGCTTGGATGTTTGTTTGATTACTTATTCGCTTGCCTGCTTGATGATTTAACAATTATTCTTCTTGATGGTTGTGAAGAGTTTGAAACATTTTTATACTGTTTTTCAAAACTGTATTGTTTTCTAATATTCGTACTAGTCTCCTGTATCGGTACCATTTTTCTATATCTGTACTGATCCCCTGTATCGGTACTACTTTCTTGTATCTGTACAAATCCCCTGTATCGGTACTATTTTCCTGTAGTTGTACCGATTCCTAGTATCGGTACTAATTTCCTATATTATGACACTCAACAGTGATATCTACTGTGCTTATTGCTTGACGTGCTATCACTTGCTATGTTGACTACCTGATCACTATCATGCAAACACGTCTGCTAGCATCTGATATCTGACATGACATACCTGACTATTATAAATATCACTATACGGGAATGATGACCTGATATCTTGATATATCCTGATATAATCCAGTACAAACAGTACTCCTGATACTCCTGACTTGTTCCTACTCATTCCTGTAATCTGATAATTATCTAATAAACTATAAAAAAAATAGGACAACTTACATCGTGTCAGGGAAACTGACGGATATCAATATATGTTCATGTTTATAGTGATATTAGGTATGTTGTGCAACCCAAAACTTCCGGTTCTTCCTGAGGGCCTCCAAGTAACCGAGTGGAGCACTGGCTCTCTACCTTCCTGGTACCATCCTGAAAGGGCATCCTATAAGACCCTCCTATACACCTTGCGGCCGGTTTCGTACACCAGTAACAGAACACCCTAGACCGTGGTCCCGGGCATGCACGGGACCCACTGTAAATATTATTCGTTGATACCCTCGTTGGTTTTCAATAACAACCTTGGTTTACTCAGATGTGGATGTATGTGTGCTGGGATGCTAGTCCACATACCTAGACATCTGAGTAAGACGATTAATAATAATAAAAATATCCATTAATAATTCATTATGTGTTTTGCAATTCGGGTCGTATGGACTTAGATTATGGTAACATGAGATACATGGTATATAAATAAGGGTTTCCTTGTTTGAATTATTTCTTCGACGTACTTATCTCATTAGGCTGTAAACTGGGTTGTACTACTGGTTTTGCCGTATTTGCTTTCATCGGGTTTTATTTTTGAATTCTGATTTTATTTTATTATTATTATATTATTATGTATACATCCTAGCTTACCACTTGTGTACTATTCCACTAGTCTTCTACTCTTATCATATTATACTATACATGTTTCTTACTTGATATCACAACTGTAATTTCATCACTTACTGTCTCTCTACCTGCTCCTGTATGCCTGTGCTCACGACACGATTTTCAATACATACCTCTCAATTCGGATTTATCGATACACGTGTGCCTAACTATGCACGCCACTTGGCATTCACCACGCCACTTGTTGGGGAGTTCTGACTCTCCTAGATCTGCATGTCAAGATCTCGGAGCTTGGAGCTTGTGAATTCTCCCGGTTGCTGATCAGAGATGCGCAGCAGAAGCGTGGATCATCGGCAGACCGTCTGAGATCCTATCCTTTCTGGGGCCCTGCTATCGAGTTTTTCTTTTGTGACTCGTGAGCGCCTTTTGTACAGTTCATAATTATATATATGTTTGTATTCTCACATTTGTGCATATGATGATGTAATATTCTTCTAATATTGTGTCATATCCTGTGATAACTTTGTAATTGTACTCATATGTTGGAATGTAAAATGCACTTCGTACTTTCGTACTCTGATTCTTGCCTGTACTGATGGTTAGCATATATATGTGAGGGTACTTTCGACCTACATATAAACGTCACAGTAACATCTCCGCACCCGCAGGATCGGAGCGCTACAGGGTGGTATCAGAGCTTAGGCTCTTACATTCTCAGTACGTCCAGATGGCAAATTAATGATAAAGAAATTTGCAACTGGATTGCATGAATTCTGGTTATACAATCCAACTACAAGCACAGAGTTATCTATTTCTTCTTGATCATTCGTTTCCTTATTCCTGAGTCATTTCCATCTTTTCGTCTTTTCGTTCCCCTTTTTTATACCAACTTAAGATATGGATGACTGGGAATGTAGCGGTAGATGGCAAAACGAAGCTACTATATGATCTCTTCGACCAACTCTCTGAAGCTCGGGTATTCTCAAAATCGAACTGCAATCAGACTATTAACCAGAAATCAGTATTCGGGTTTCTTTACAGTTATTCTATATTCGTTGTTATATCTTTCAGAGTGATCGACGCTTAGTATTATGAATTCTTAATTATTGGTCTTCTTTATTTATGCTCAGTATTATCAGGGTTTTCTTTATCTTCTGTATTCTGATCTATTCTCGGAGTAATATTAAGGTGCAGCATGTAACACCCCGTCTCCAGAATTCGTACATAGATATATGTTCTGGCTTTTCAATTGTATTTTCCTATATTTCTCCTCGTATTTATTTTATTCTGTAATTATTTATATTATTATTTTGTATCGGACCTGGATTTTGAGACCTAGAGTCAACCCTAGTCTGAACTGGGGACCTGATCCTAGTCTACTCCTCGATTTGACCTTTTTTGATAGTCATATTTGATTTATTTTAGTTTTAAATAATTTTTCTAATATTTTAGTTTTTTTATAATTTTCTGAAATTTTTCTGAATTATTCTGCAAAATCTTCAAAATCAGTGGCGACCGTTATCGTCGACCGATTCTCAAATTTTAATTTACAAATGGATTTAAATTTCTAGAAATTGCTTTTATATTGTTCCTCAAAATCATATTTTCAACTTCAGTAAATTTTTGGAGATTTTTCTAAATTTATCAAAATTCGTCTGAATCTGGTGTCGACCAATATCGCCGGTTGATTCCAAAATTTTTAAATTGAAAACGGGATTGCGTTTCTTGAATCCAATTTCACCATGTACCTTAGTATAATATTTATTATTTTTGTGAATTTTGGGGATTTTTCTGGAATAGTCAAAATTTGACCGATTAAAATAATAACTGAGTTTTTCTCAAATCTGGGAGTTCGATCTGATATTTTTCCTTTTACTTTCTCTCTTCTTTTCTTTTCCTTTTCCTTTTCTAATTTCCTCTCCTCTTCTCTTTTATTTTCTTTTCTTTTCTTTTTCTTTTCTTTTCCTTCTTTTTCTCCACCACACAAATAATATCTGGATCCACTCCTTCTCTCTCCTCTCCTGACACCAAATTCCCCCCTTTAACTGGCCGACGCGAAGCTTCCAGGCCTATGATGCGAACCTTAGCTCCTCAGAGCCTGAAGCAAAACAAAATCCCCTCCCCCTATATAAAATTCACCCCCTTCTCTAATTTCTCTCTCAATCTGAGTTAACATTCTTACTTTCTAAATCTCTCTCACTCTTTCTCATCTCTTCCCTAGTGAACGGCAGCCTCTATCAGCACCAGGCACCAGCGTCCAGCTCCGGCGAGCTACCCAAGCCAGCGGCCAACCTCTTGCGCCCCTAATTCCTGCCTTCTTCTCTAAATTCTTTCCTCCTCCTCTAAAACACCACCTCCATCTCTATTTTCTTCTTCTTCTTCAAAATTCTCCATCTCCAACACAAATCGACCAATTCCACCTCCAAATTCGACCACTCACCACCCAAATTCGGCCACCCACCACCGAAATTCAAGTCCCCAACACCTCCCCTTCTTCCTAACACCCCTATTTCACTTCTCCACCATCAATTTCAACTCCACCACCCTAAACCACCAACGCCACCTCCTCAACCACCTCTCCTTTTCCCTTGATGGCCAACCTCCTCGCCTACTAGCCGCGCACCGCATCTCCAGCGCTTGGCTGTGTGGCCAATCCAGCCAGACCCAACCTAGGTCCACGGCCTGGCCGTGAGCAGGCCAGGCCATGTCCTATTCTCTCTCTCTCTCTCTCAGATCCCTAGTTTCTCTCTCCTGAAACTAACAATGGAACGTGCATGTGTGTATTTTGGACTTCCCAGAGTTTCATTGCATTCGATGAATTTAGGCGAGTATTTCACGCCTATTTATTTGGTTTTCCCTGCTTCGACGGGTGAATTATGATTTTGGGAATTTTTTTAAATTACTATTTTGGATTTTTTTGTACCAGTGACGCATTTGTATCGGTAATTTTGTGGGTTGTATTTGTATCTATAGATATGTGTTGTATCGGTGTTGTATTTGTATTTGTAGGACGAAGACTTGTAATAATGTAGGGAATTTCCTGTATTTGTTGCATTGTTTTGTATTCTGGATTTATTAGAAATTTGGCCGACCCTTCGCAGTCGTTAGCCTTTGAGCTCAGCCTCCGGGCTTAACCGCTCTGCAGTTTATATTACAGTCTTCGGACTTAACCCTTTGGGTTTTTTTTACAACTCCACCGGGGAGTAAGCTTAGCGCTCAGCGCTTTACTGCAAAGCTTACCCGAGTGCAGCTTCGCTGAGTGCATTTGGATCCACCGCGAGCGTGGCTTCGCCATACGCATTAAGATGTATGTTTACACACTGGTTCTGTCGTGAGCTTCAAGTTGTACCGCGTGTGTGGTTTCGCCGCATGCGTTAGCTCCATCGAGAATGAGTTAGAGTTTAGCGTTGCATGCTGCCTTCGCTGGGAACATAGCCCCGCCATGTGTTGCGGCTCAGTTTCGTCGAACATGGTCAAGCTGTTTGGACACATATATTGCATAAATATTATAACATTCCTACATATATTCTGTAATGAATATTGCAAATAACTTTTCTTAATGTCCTAATTCATGCAGGGTATGATAGGGAGAAGATAATCATGAAATTTATCCAATTAAATTCAAAAGTTCAAAAGAAAAGGGATCGATTCAAATTCAAAGGTTATAGAAGCTATCTTATCTGAAAACTGAATATATCAGGTAAGATAATATCATCTCATTTCAAAGAAAAAATGGATTATTTGAAGACCCTATCTGTTAGATAAATGAATATTTTATCAATTCTAGAAGACAAAATGAAAATCCAAGAGGATAAATGGATTGAGAAAAGATCAACGGATGAGATTAAGCAATTTAGATTCAGAATTAGGCTGGATATAGTTTAGCATTTTAATAATAACTTTTGCGACCGAAATTCAAATCTGATGATTCAAAATGTTACAGAAAGAAGGCTTAAAGGGCTACAATTCTTCTGTTGATCATTCTTTCCAATTCTATCATTTAATAAGTGATATTCAGCAATCAACACGCCAACAAGCTGCAGATCAGAATTGAATTTCTGAATAAATCAAATCAAGTTTGGAGATAAGAAAAAAATTCAAATTCAAAAATATCTAGCTCTTCCTATCTTCATACGCTTTCTATCCCTCTGGTTTTCTCCTATAAATACCCTCATACCTCAAAGGCAGAAGAAACACCACTCCAGAGAGAGATTTAGTTTAGATTTTCTTTTCCTCTTCATTGTAATTTTTATTTTCTTTATTTATTTTATTTTTAGGCTAGAGAGAGTTACATGATCAAAAGAGAGGAAGAGTTATTATAGAGTGACACTATTGTAATCTTTTCTTCAAGAATCTTATATTGAAGGTGACAATCCAACTTTTCTTCATTGTGCTCGATCTCGCCGAAGCCTTGCTTTCCTTTATTCTTTTATATTACTTTGCTTTACTCTATGCTAAGGTAAATTTCATTATGATTCAACAGTAGAGGTAAATATTCTTCTTTTATTTCTTTTTATTTTTGATTTTTGCATCAACACATTTCTTTATCTCTTTTTGTTTCTTTTTCTTTTATAATTAAAATAAAACAACACCACCATCTCTTCTTCTACAATCTTCTCTTAACTTAACTTAATATTTTTATTTTCCTTTTATAAACTGAGAAGATAAGTATTAATTAGTTTTTGTAAATTAAAAGAAGAAACTTACATAACGCTTCCATCGCTGTCCCTCCCTGTGGATCACGCCCCATTAGCCTTAGGCTACACGGTAGAATTGAGGACCTATCACTATTCTAAATTTCTGTATTTTTTGTGTAGGTTTTGCTCGATCACAAGCTATGCCCCAGCTTCCCCAAGTCTCGCCTAGATAATTAATAGATTAATTTAATATCATTAATATTATGGATGTGAAGAGTTTGAAACATTTTCTTGTACCGTTTCTCGGTATCTGTTCTGCTTTTCTAAAAACTTTATTATTTTTGGATTTCATACCGATTTCATGTATCTATACCATTTTCTCATATGTCATTATTTGATAGTATAACACTTGCTATGTTAGTCTCTTAACACCAATAATTGTCATATTATCACCTTGACACCTGACACATGTCATTCTGATCTATTGACTCATGTTTATTGCATTACGAGAATTGAATAACAATTATCATATTATACTCCTGCACTCCGTACTCTAGTACCTGGCATGCTCCTGTTGTTCCAGCAAACTGATAATTACATAGTTAAAAGGGACAACTTTTATCCGGTCAGAAGAAACTGATGATATCAATATGTGTTCGTATTTATAGTGGTACGGGTACATTGTACAACCCAAACTTTCGGTTCTACCTGAGGGCCTCCAGGTGTTCCGAGGGGTGAGCTGGCACCCTCCTTCATGTTACTTTCCTGAGTGGGCATATAAATAAGACCCGCCTCTTGTACGCCCATGCACCAGCAACGGAACACCATCAACCGTGATCCCGGGCATGCAGGGACCTACTGTAAACATTGTTCGTTGATACCCCCGTTAGTTTCCAATAACAATCTCGGATTACTCAAATGTGGATGAATTTATTTTGGGATGCTAATACACATACCTAGACATATAGGTAGGATGAGTAATAATAATAATAATAAAATAATAGGACTAGCAATATATGAATTGTTTATGCTTTGTCAGTTTTATGCTTTAGGCAATTCAGGTTGTGTAAACTCAAAGTATGGTGATATGAGATGGGGTATATTCCTTCGACGTACTAATCTCTGAATCCGTAGGCTGAGCCTGTGCAGGTGGTTTTGTCACTTTCGCATGCTTGTCTGATTGTTTACGACACTATTTTCTTGTTAAACTTTCTGATTCAGTTTTATCGATACACATGTGTTGCATGTATACACCACTTAGCTCCATCTTACCACTCGTTTGGGTAGATTTCTGACTCTCCTGGACCTTCATGTTCAGATCTTGAGGATTGGACTGAAGTGGAGCCCTCTGCCAAAGATCAAGCTTTCCTCGTGGGGCAGGCCGACTAGTTGCAGCTCCTCCTGTTCCTGACTCTCCTTTTGGCTCACTGATTTCCCTTTAGCTTGTAAGCATCTTTTTGTTATGTTCATATCGTAAATCTTATATTTGCACATCCTGGTGATGTAATATGTTGTAATATTATATCACGTCTAGCAATAACTTTATAATTGTACTCCTTATGCTGGAATATATAAAGCACACATCCTTTAGTACTCTGATTCTTGTCTGTACTGATGCTTAACATATATATGTAAGGGTATTTCTGACCTGCGTATATACGTCACAGTAACCTCTCTGTACCCTCAGGATCGGGGTGTTATATAGCACATCGGGAATTCTTTTATAGACTCTTCATCAAGTACAGTTGCATGCCTCTCAGATAAAAAACTGATATTAGGTCAGTATTATATGGCATCGTCAGAAGAATTATACAGCAGAAAGTGCAGAAGATATCTAAGTTCCGAGACTATTATCCAGTCAATTGGAAGTATTACTCATAGTTATTCATATCTTAATTGGCATAATCCCCATCCTTATCTTTCCTGTGTTCATTTACCCTTATTGAAATTTTGAGGACGAAACTTTTGTAAGGTGGATGGAATGTAACACCCCGTTCCCAGAATACATACTTAGTTACATGTTTAGATTTTTCTATCATATTTTATGATTTACTTTCCATATTTATTTTATGATTATTTATGTGATTGTTATGCATTGGATCCAGATCGTGGACTCGGAGTCAGCTCCAGTCTGAATCGAGGACCCGATCTTAGTTTGTCGCTCGATTTGATCATATTGGTAATCATAGTTGATCAGTTTTTGTTTCAAATATCATTTTCTAATATTTTAGATTTTTCATAATTTTTTAGATTTTTCTGAATTAAATTGTAAAATCTTCAAAACTAGTATCAACCGATGTCGCCGGTCGATTCTCAAAATTTTAATTTACAAATGGTATAGAATTTCTAGATACTGCTTCAAATTATCACTTAAAATCACATTTTCTATCTAAACATTTTTTGGAAATTTTTATGAATTTATCAAAGTTCGACCGGTTTTGGTGTCAACCGGTATCTCCGGTAGATTATAAAATTTTTAATTTGAAAATGGGATTAAATTTCTAAAATTTAATTTTATCTTGTACCTTAATATAATATTTATCATTTTTGTGAATTTTTGGCAATCGTTCCGAGTTACTTCATTTTCTAGGCTTTTTCGGTATTTTTGGTGTTTTCCCGGATCCGAAGTTTCGATCGGATATTTTCCTTTCTTTTCTTTTCCTTTCTTTTTTCTTTTCTTTTCTTTTCTTTTCTTCCTTTTCCTTCCACCACCTTCCCACAACTCCACCACCTTCCCCCCAAAATATCTTTCCCCATTTTCTTTTTTTTTCCCTTTTTCCTTTCTCTTGTCCTCCTTCCCTTGGCACCAACGACAGCAGCCCAACCCCTTCTTCTTCTTCTTAAATTCTCACTTCTCCACAAATTACTCTCCCTCTCCTCTAATTTCTTATCCCTCCTCTCATCTACACTCTCCTTTACTCTCTAATTTCACCCTCTCTCACTTAATCTCTCTCTTCTCCTCCAAGACCCGACGCCACCACCACCACCTGGGTGCCCCTCCGACCATGCCACTAGCTCCGGCGGCCACCAAGCGCTGGCACTATGCTCGCCTGGCTGGATCTCCTCTCCCCCATCTCTCTCTGCACCTTCTTCCTCGTATCTCTCTCTTCCTCTCCTTTCAAAACCGACCACCACCCACCATTATATCCCCCTTCCTCTCTTTCCCTTCCACCACCATCTCTAACTTCTTCTTCTTCAATCCATCACCGCCATCACCACCTCCACCCATTTCTGATTCCACCATCAACACCAACATCATCATCTCTTTTACCACCTCCAAACACCTCCACACTTCATCACCACCACCCCCTCCAAGCTTCCTCTCCCCTCCTTGGGGAGGCCTGCGGCCACCCCTGGGCCAACGGCAAGGCGCGGCCAGGGTGCCTCCTGGCCCCCGTGCGTGAGCAGGGAGGGGCAGCAACACCTTTCCTATGCATTCTCTCTCTCTTCTCTCTCTCTCTCTCTCTCTCTCTCTCTCTCTCTCTCCTGTGCTCTCTCTTTCTCATGTGCTCTCTCTGGTGCTCTCTCTCATGTGCCCTCTATCCCTCTTTTGTCTCTCTCTCTCTCTCTCTTTTGTCTCTCTCTCTCTCACTCTCTCTCACCTGTCTCTCTCTCTCCCACTCTCAGTTTCTCTCTCTAACTCTCTCTTGCAGTCCCTCTCTCCCTCTGACTGATTCCCCTTCTCTCTTCTCCTCTCTCTCCTCTCTTATTCTCTCTCTATAAATATTTATATATATTAATATTTGGTGGTCATCCATGTGTTTCTTGGGATTCCAGATTTATGGCATTTTTTAAAGATTTAGGCGAGGTTCTCGCCTCATTACTAGATCCCCTTCGACGGGTTGAGTTGTATTTTGGGAAATTTATGTATTTTATTTCCTTGTATTGTAAATTGTACTTTTATCAATCGTGTACTTGTATTTGTATGTGGCCGAGTGCTTAGGACTGTACATATATTATGCTTGTGATGAATACTTGTTCTAAGGTAGTTTACTTCTTATACATATTCCATGCCTGTGATGTTATCTATTACGACTTTATTATATGCGTGTATTTGACACTAACACTCTCGCAAGTACAGTTGGCCCAGAGGCCCTTCACTCTAGTTTTGATGATGATTAACTCATGTAGTTATAGTTTACTAATAATCTTGTGATATTTAGTTTCAGATATTTGATCAAGATATTAGTTGGTGATTAGCTTCAACAAAGGTGTTTTTAGAGCTTTCACATGTTGATTTAAGAGCTCGCGCGTCAAGTTCACATCCAGCACTCAGTTGAAGTCAAGCGGTGGATTACGTTTGGGAACGAGTCAACTTGGAGACGGAGTTCTACAAGAAGACCTCGGTTTGTTTGTTTATGGTTTAGATCTTGTGTTAAAGATTAGATAGTGTTGATATGCTCAAGTTCACAACACACACATGTTTTTGGTTTATAGTTTCATGTTTTGTTTTTCAGTTTAACTGATCTTGATTTTTTAAAGTCAAAAACATAGATATACTACATTTCATGTATATTGGATTCTATCCATATTCAACATGCTTGAAAGTTGTTTCAATATCATGTTTTTGTACTTACATGTGTTTTGAAAAAATCAGATTTCCATTTTAAAAATCCTAGTTTTAGAAAATACAGATTTTTGTTTAAGGCAAATTTTCTATCACACAAAAATGATTCAAATTGTTTAAAATATGTGTTGAATTTTTGTCACACATATTTGTATTTCAAAGATCTAATAAGACCATATTTTTGTGGAATTTATTTGTATTTTATGGGATTTTTTTAGAAGTCAAAAACCCTAGTTTTTAAATCCTATAATGGCTGGACTGGCTGTCTGCTGGTCGACCGAGGCAGAGGTCAGTGGACCGGTCCGGTCGACCGACGTGCACAGGACGTGCACGCAGCCAGGCTGGGGAGGCCGGTCGACCGCCAGAGAGCTCTGCTCTCTGGAAAAGACCCCGGTCGACCGACCGGTCGACCGACAGAGAGTTCTGCTCTCTGTATCCAGCTCCGGTCGACCGAGCGATCACCGGCCAGAGAGCCGTTTCTCTCTGGTTCCAGTCCTGATCGACCGGGCGGTTGATTAGAGGCACACCGGTCAGAAATCTGACCATTGGGGCGGTCGACCGGAAGGGCAAAACTGCCCTTTCCTGCTGCCAACGGGCAGATTTGGATTAGGGCTATAAATACCTCATATCCTTGGCTATTTTGATTAAGATTTTTTAGAGCAAAAATTTCCATCTTCTTTAGTGTTTTAACAGCAAGTTTTAAAAGAGTTTTGGGTTTAAAGATTTGATCTTTATTTGTTTTTAAAAGGGTTGGAAAAATCAAGAAAAGGAGAAGTCTTTGGGATTGGTTTTTGATCATCATTTTTATATCTATTCTAGAAGTTTTTCCAAGAGTTTTTCTTTGTGTTTTTGATTTCCAATCTCTTTAGTTTTCTCACACTTGAGCCTATCATAACTATCCTATTTATAGGATCTTTGTTTCGTGGGAAAATTTGGTTTGTGGTTGTTGAAACCACCAAGTTGTAAACCTTCCATTCATTATGATATCCCTCTAGTGAGAGGTGATTGTGTTGATATCCCTCTAGTGAGAGGTGATTGTGGAAGTGGTGTTTGTATCCCTCTAGTGAGAGGTGGAGATTGTGTTAGAATCCCTCAAGTGTGAGGTGATTGTTGTTTGTGTTGGCTTTGAGCCTAATCCCTCTAGTGAAAGGTTGATTGTTGTTTGGCTTTGTATCTTGCCTCTAGTGAGAGGTTGTATTGTTGAGAGAGAAGTTGTGTACTCCCAAATTGTATTTGCCCAAATCCTCAGTGGAGGTTCCCTATGTGGGAAGTCCTGTGTGGACGAGTTAGTGGAAATCCTTCTGTGTGAAGGCGGAGACGTAAAGCTGTGTGCTCGAACCACGAAATATATCTCGGTGTTTGCGTTTGATCCACTTTCTCTAACTCTCTCTCTTACATTATATATATGCTTGGGCTTGATTGTGTGCCATACTTGTGTTGAACCAAGAGAGATTTACATAGCACCTCAACTCTTATTTAGAGGAATTTAGAGGAGATAGTCCAGAGCCCTTCACCGAAAATTCGGCTACACTCTTTGGTTACACTAAGTGTGTTGCATTAAGTTTTTAATTCTGCATTATTTGTCATTAGATTAGCCTTACACCTATTCACCCCCCTCTAGGTGTACTTTCAATTGGTATCAGAGCCAACACTCCTGATATTAGGTTTAACCACCTAGGAGTGAGATTTTAGTTTTGCTAATCTAGTATTTGCATTTGCACACTTATTTGTTTACACACACTCATGGACTTCATGACCCCTCCTATGTTTGATACTTCCAACATTGTTGTTTGGAGGGCTAGGATGTCCATGTACTTTAAAACCCTAGGTTTGCATGTTTCCTTGCCACTACAAAGAAATCCTATCTTGGTAATAGTAAGCATATAGAGGCCAATGCACAAGCCCTAACGGCACTTAGAAGCACGCTTAATAAAGAATATCTTATGATGGTTTTTCATTGTGATTCCGCCTTTGCAGTGTGGAACACGTTGATCTCTCCCGAGCTCCAAAAGACGAATCATATGGAGATGGAATCTAGTGGAGGAGAATTCGAACAACATTGCTACATGGTCCAAGAGAATGACTCCCTTGAGGTACATTGGGAAACTCAACTAGATGATTGTGCTAGTTCTTCCGGCGATGATCATATTGATGCCAATGCTTTGAATGAAGAACTATCAATTGTTTGTGAAAAATTGTTAGAAAAATATAATCTTTTGAAAAAGAAAAGTTTGCTTTAAAAGAAGAAATAAAAATTTATCTTCTAAGCTTGATGTTGTTTTGCAAGAGAAGGTTGAGATTTCAAATGAACGTGACTCATTGAAATCCCAACTTGACCTTGCACTAAAAGAAAATGAACTTTTAAAAAATAAAAATGATTGTGACAAAGTTTTAAAGAAAAATGAAATCTTGCCTTCAAAGCTTAATAATTTTTTAAAAGAAAATAATTCTTTGAAAAATAAAATTGCTTTTATTTCAAAAGAATTGGATTTAATTTCTAATGAAAATATTTCTTTGAAAAATGATTTAAACACTCATGTTTGCCATGCTAGTGTAGCCATCTTATGTTACTATAGCATCTTCCACCTCTTCTTCCATAATTGAAAATGATATTTGTAGTTTAAAGAAGAGTGTTGATTGTTTGGGCACCACTTTGAGCCAATGTGCCCTGAACCACATACGTTTGGAATCTATGTTTCAAAAGAAACATGTTCCTCCTATGCATGCACACAAACCACGGCATACACATGCTCCTCACATTCACCCACATAACACTTTGTATGCTCATGTGTACACTTGTACACATTGTGGACGTAAGGGCCACCTTGCAAAATTTTGCTTTGATAGAATTAAAGATATAAATTTTGCAAATATATTTGTTTGGGTCAGGAAAGGAGCTAACCCCCATGGACCCAATAAAGTATGGGTACCAAAAACCACTCCTAATTTTGATGTAGGTGTGGGCCCTCACATGACGTGAGAGGCGTTGGTGCCTTGAGGTGGATGTGTTCCGAGCTTAATGATGACTAATTTGGATGTATCACTTTCAAGGGGATTTGGTGGAAGGACCACCATGGTTTGAAGATATAGAGATGTACCCTCTTGATTTTGGTAACGATCTCTAACTCTCATTTAAGTTTACATGCTTTCATATTATAGATTTTTAGCATGTCATGTTTTTATATTCATCATGTTAAATACCATGCCTATTAGACCTATGACATACATGTATAGTATTTGAGATACACCCATGTTTATATGGACCCATATTTTTTGTTCTCACTTTAGTTTAGCTATTACGTATATCATAGCTCTAATAGCACGAGCATCAACTATAATGATCATATGAGTTTTGTTTTGATTTTCATGTTTTGATTACTTGTTTAAGATGTAGTTTTCATTAAAACTTGAGTATATACTTGTACAACTAGTGAGCTACAAAATAGATTATTAGATGTTTGTGCTTGATTGCTCATTTGTACTCATTAGATGTACTAGTATAGCCTAGTTTTGATGATTCATGCATTTTGACTTGTATTTCTTATTTTTGGACATGTTTTTCATGATGATATGTTTTATCTTCATGTATAAGTTAATTTTGCCAAAACTATTGGATATACATGTATACCCTTGAGTCATTTGCCTTTCATGCAAAATCTCTTTAGACTCAATTGTGTTTGGATACGTATGTATACCTTTAGTTTAGACTAAACATACATATGCCTTGAAGTTGGTATTGTTTCAATTGAAATTAAATTTTAATGATTCTCGTGTTTCCGTTTGTAAAGGAATTTCACATTGAGCTTATTGCCCATTCCCATGATTTTGTGATTACATGATTCTTACACTCACATTATTTGATGTTTCCTCATGACTTTGTTTTCATCAGTATTATTGTGCTATATAGATTTTGAGTGTTGATTATGTGATTCTCATATTTTATGGAATATATTCTTGTTTTATTCCTTACTTGAAGGATTTCGTACTAGTTTACAATTTTATCATATAACTAGTTGCGTATTCTTCATGTGGTAGAGTTTTCAAACGTGTTATAATTATTTTCAAACTTATTTTTGAAAACTCCTACCCATTAAAGGGCGGTTGGTTGGGCGACCATGCCTTGTATGCTCTTTTATTGAAAATCTTTTTAACATGTGCATGAATGGGTGGTAGGTATGAGTTATACATTTGATTCTCATCATATTTTTAATTGGTAGGTCAATTGATATCTTCATAAGTTGTATACACATATTTGGTTTTCAATATATGTACGCTTCAAAACTTCAAAAGTATCAATTTTTATTGGTATTTACATTTCCATACATATATACATGATTTGATTATGCTTACTATATCTTTACATCTTAAAGCACAAATTATGTTTATGCTAAGCTTGATTTACACCTTAATGACTATTAGTTTCCAAATTGGTATTTTATGCAAGCTTATGCATCATTTTATTGGTTTTTCACAAAGGGGGAGAAAACTTCATGTTTTAGTTTTCAATCGATTGTATTTTCAATTGGTATCCTACTCCCACACTTTATGACATAAAATTAGAATGAAAAATATTTTAATTTGGAATATGCTAACATTTTCAATATTGGTATCAAAAATCTTAAATTGGTTTTATTCTAAAATTTTGTATCTTTATTGCAAAATGAATTGTTTAACCAAATAGTTGGTTTGTTTTTCAATTGGTATCATATTTCATTTTAAATTGGTATCCATATTGAAATAACTTATGTTTAAATTAAAATATTTGGCTTTCATTTTTCAATTGATATCAAAATTATAAAATATTCTCATTTGGTATCAAAATTACAAGATGTTTACAATTGGTATCATGACTTACAATATACATATATATTTCAATTGGTATCAAAACATCCAATGTTTCATTTTCCATTGGTATCAAAAGTTTACAAGATATTTTCAATTAATATGTTTTAGTATCTTAAAAAAAATTTTGTTTATGTTCATTGGTATCATAATTTGGTATCAAAAGTTTTGATATGTATTGCTTATATGCAAGGGGAGTTTAACATCTCCTCTATATATATAGATTCATGTTGAGTGTATCTCATATTGAAGAGCTTGACCGCTCTTCTCTATGTCTTACACGTGTGTAGGAGGAGCTTCACATCTCCTTTTATATATTGTATATTATGTTTTATGTGGTTAGGGTTTAGTCATCTCTTTTCATATAAATGCATGTATGCAGGGGGAGTTAACTTCACGTCTCTCCTCTTCATGAATGTATATAACATATACACCTTTATTGTTTTGATTTATTGTTTAAGAAAAAATATTATTTATGTTTTCAGTGTTTGTACCCCTTTGTTGATGAATTGACAAAAACGGGGAGAGAAATTTGGAGTTTTTATAAGTATGTTTGTTTTATTTGTTATCCTTTACCATTGGTATCAAGATTGGTATCAAGAACATCTTTTGTTGGTATCAAGAACATGTTTATTTCATTAGTATCAAATATCATGTTTAGGCATATTCATGTTGAGCATTCATGACATATCTTTATTGTTTATTGCTATGCATGAGTTAAGGGGGAGCTTCTATGAAGCTTAACTTTAATCCATGCATATATAACTCCATGAGTTTTGTCATCATCAAAAAAGGAGAGATTGTTGGCCCAGAGGCCCTTTAGTCTAGTTTTGATAATGATTAACTCATGTAGTTATAGTTTACTAATAATCTTATGATATTTAGTTTCAGATATTTGATCAAGATATTAGTACGTGATTAGTTTCAACAAATGTGTTTTTGGAGCTTTCACATGGTGATTCAAGAGCTCGCGCGTCAAGTTCACATATAGCACTCGGTTAGAGTCAAGTTCGGTGGATCACGTTTGGGATCGAGTCAACTTGAAAACGGAGTTCCACAAGAAGACCTCGGTTTGTTTTTTTTATGGTTTAGATCTTGTGTTAAAGATTAGATAGTGTTGATATGCTCAAGTTCACAACACACACATGTTTTTGGTTTATAGTTTCATGTTTTGTTTTTCGGCCGATCTTGATTTTTTAATGTCAAAAACATAGATATACTAGATTTCATGTATATTGGATTCTATCCATATACAACATGCTTGGAAGTTGTTTCAATATCATGTTTTTGTATTTACATGTGCTTTGAAAAAATCGGATTTCCATTTTAAAAATCCTAGTTTTGGAAAATACAGATTTTTGTTTAAGGCAAATTTTCTATCACACAAAAATGGTTCAAATTGTTTAAAATATGCATTGAATTTTTTTCACACATATTTGTATTTCAAAGATCTAATAAGAACATATTTTTGTGGAATTTATGTGCAGTTTATGGGATTTTTTAGAAGTCAAAAACCCTAGTTTTTAAATCCTATAATGGTTGGACTGGCTGTCTGCCAGTTGACCGGGCCGGTCGACCGAGGCAGAGGTCGGTTGACCGGTCCGGTCGACCGACGTGCACAGGACGTGCACGCAGCCAGGCTGGGGAGGCCGGCCGACCGGGTCGGTCGACCGCCAAAGAGCTCTGCTCTCTAGAAAAGGCCCCGGTCGACCGACCGGTTAACCGACAGAGAGTTCTGCTCTCTGTATCCAGCTCCGGTCGACCGAGCGGTAGACCGACCAGAGAGCCGTTGCTCTCTGGTTCTAGTCCCGGTCGACCGGGCGGTCGACCGGAGGCACAACGATCAGAAACCTGACCGTTGGGCCGATCGACCGGGCGGTCGACCGGAAGGGCAAAACTGCCCTTTCCTGCTGCCAAGGGGCAGATTTGGATTGGGGCTATAAATACCCCATATCCTTGGCTGTTTTGATTAAGATTTTTAAGAGCAAAAAATTTTCATCTTTTAAGTGTTTAACAAGAAGTTTTAAAAGAGTTTTGGTTTTAAAGATTTGATCTTTATTTGTTTTTAAAAGGGTTGGAAAAATCAAGAAAAGGAGAAGTCTTTGGGATTGGTTTTTTATCATCATTTTTATATCTATTCTAGAAGTTTTTCCAAGAGTTTTTCTTTGTGTTTTTGATTCCAATCTCTTTAGTTTTCTCACACTTGAGCCTATCATAACTATCCTATCTATAGGATCTTTGTTTTGTGGGAAAATTTGATTTGTGGTTGTTGATACACCAAGTTGTAAACCTTCCATTCATTATGATATCCCTCTAGTGAGAGGTGATTGTGTTGATATCCCTCTAGTGAGAGGTGATTGTGGAAGTGGTGTTTGTATCCCTATAGTGAGAGGTGGAGATTGTGTTAGAATCCCTCAAGTGTGAGGTGATTGTTGTTTGTGTTGGCTTTGAGCCTAATCCCTCTAGTGAGAGGTTGATTGTTGTTTGGCTTTGTGCCTCGCCTCTAGTTAGAGGTTGTATTATTGAGAGAGGAGTTGTGTACTCTCAAATTGTATTTGCCCAAATCCTCAGTGGAGGTTCCTTCTGTGGGAAGTCCTGTGTGGACGAGTTAGTGGAAATCCTTCTGTGTGAAGGCGGGGACGTAGAGCTGTGTGCTCGAACCTCGAAACATATCTCGGTGTTTGCGTTTGATCCACTTTCTCTAACTCTCTCTTACATTGTGCATTGCATCTTATTGTCATATCATATATATATGCTTGGGTTTGATTGTGTGCCATACTTGTGTTGAACCAAGAGAGCTTTACATAGCACCTCAACTCTTATTTAGAGGAATTTAGAGGAGATAGTCCAGAGCCCTTCACTGGGAATTCGGCTACACTCTTTGGTTACACTAAGTGTGTTGCATTAAGTTTTTAATTCCGCATTATTTGTCATTAGATTAGCCTTACACCTATTCACCCCCCTTCTAGGTGTACTTTCAAGTACTATACCCAACCTTCGGGCTGCGTTCAGCCTTCGGGCTTTCTATACCCAATTTTTAGGTTGTGTTTAGCTTTTGGGCTCTCATGCTCTGCCTGGTAGGCGAATCTAGCACACAACGCTTCCCTGCTAACTCCGCTCGAGTGTAGTTATGCTGTGATCGATTATTGTACGTTATCATAGCTTCGACGCGAGCGGTAACTACGTCGAGCGTGATAGCGTTTAGCGTTATACGTTAGCCTCGCTCTAGCTTGTCTAGCTTCACTTGTTTTATCACTAGCCTTTGCCCGTCATGTTCTATTATCATGTTTGTGTGCGTCTGGTACTAACCATGCAGGTACCCTTGTGCAGCCTTGGGGTTTCTGCCCACTTCTGGGATGGCTACCCAATAGAAATTGGCCTACAGCTTTATGGGTTTCGTGGTACCTACTAGGACTGCGCTTAGACCTCGGGCTTACTTTCAACCTTTCGGGCTATCACCCACTTCCTCGAAAGAGGAGTGCGCTTAGACTGTCAGGTTTCTCAGCGCCTGGTAGGTGGACCTAGCGCTTAGAGATTTACCGCTAACTCTGTTCGAGAGTTGTTATGCCGTGAGCATGACTTCTTCACGTGCGGTAATATAGCGTTCATACGCTCGCCTCGCCGTGTGCATTTAGTTGTGCCACGAGCGGTAACCACACCGAGCGTGATAGCGTTTAGCGTTGTATGCTAGTTTCGCCCCAGCACTGCTTAGCTCCGCTTGGATGTTCGCTTGCTTACTTGTTCGCTTGCCTGCTTGATGATTTAACTATTATTCTTTTTGATGGTTGTGAAGAGTTTGAAACGTTTACTTATACTGTTTTTCAAAACTGTTTTGTTTTTCAGTATTCATACCATTCTCCTGTATCGATACTATTTTCCTGTATCTGTATTGATCCCTTGTATTGGCACTACTTTCCTGTATCTGTACTGATTCCCTGTATCGATACTATTTTTCTTTATTTGTATCGATCCCCAGTATCGATACCGTTTTCCTGTATTATGATACTCAATAGTGATATCTACTATGCTTATTGCTTGACGTTCTATCACTTGCTATGTTGACCACATGAACCTTATCTTGCTAACATCTATCTACTATCACCTGACATCCGACATTACATACCTGACTCTTATAATTATCACTATACCGGAATGATGACCTGACATCTTGATATGTCCTGATATAATCCACTACAAATAGTACTCTTGATACTCCTGACTTGTTTATGCTCATTCCCATAATCTGATAATTATCTAATAAAGTATAAAAAAGGACAACTTACATTAGGTTGGGAAAAACTGACGAATATTAATATATGTTCGTGTTTACAGTGGTATTATGTTGTGCAAATAAAACTTTTGGTTCTACCTGAGAGCCTCCAGGTGATCGAGTGGGGCGCTGGTTCTCTACTTTCCTGGTACCATCCTGAAAGGACATCCTATAAGACCCTCTTGTATGCCTTGCGGTTAGTTCCGTACACCAGCAACGAAACACCCTGGATTGTGGTCCCGGGCATGCACGGGACCCACTGTAAACATTGTTCATTGATACCCCTGTTGGTTTTCAATAACAACCTTGGTTTACTCAGATGTGGATGTATGTGTGCTGAGACGCTAGTCCACATACCTAGACATCTGAGTAGGATGAATAATAATAATAAAAGATGTCAATTAATAAGTCACTGTGTGTTTGCAATTCGGGTCGTATGAGATTACGGTAACGTGAGATGCATGGTATATAGATGAGAGTTTCCTTATTTGGATTATTCTTTCGACGTACTTATCTCATAAGGTCATAAACTGGGTTGTACTGTTGGTTTTTCTGTATTTGCTTTCATCGGGTTTCATTTTGGGATTCTGATTTTATTATTATTATATTATATATGTATACATCCTGGCTTACCACTTGTGTACTATCCCACTAGTCTACTGCTTTTATCATATTTTATCATGCATGTTCCTTACTTGATATCACAACTGTATATCTCATCACTTACTGTCTCTCTGCCTTATCATGTATGCCTGAACTCACGACACAGTTTTCAATACATGCCTTCCGATTCAGATTTATCAATACACGTGTGCTTGACTATGCACGCACTTGGCATTCACCACACCACTCGTTAGAGAGTTCTGACTCTCCTGGATCTGCATGTCTAGATCTCATAGCTTGGAGCTTGTGGATTCTCCCGGTTGCTTATCAGAGATGCGCAGCAGAAGCGTGGATCATCGGCAGACCGTCTGAGTCTCTATCCTTCCCGGGCCCCTGCTCGGCTTTCGAATTTTCTTTTTGTGACTCGTGAGCACCTTTTGTGTAGTTCATAATTGTATATCTCTTTGTATTGTCGCATTTGCGCATATTGGTGATGTAATATTCTTTTAATATTGAGTCATATCCTGTGATAACTTTGTAATTGTACTCATATGTTGGAATGTATAATACACCACATTCTTCCATACTCTGATTCTTACTTGTACTGATGCTTAACGTATATATGTGAGGGTATTTTTGACCTATGTATATACTTCGCAGTAACGTGTCCATACCCGCAGGATCGGGGCGATACATCTTGTATCTGCTGATAGTTTTCTATTTTGATTGCATGTACACTGCAATAATTAAAAAACAAAATCAGTAATTGAACGTGTTAAAGGCCGGTTTAGACATTTGCATCGTAGGCACGTATCTATTTCAATTCCAATTTACTGTATTTTGTTCTATTGTTGAGTGTTTGACTAAACTGTACACACTACAATGCATATAGCATAGAACAAACACATGGGTGATTTACTTAAGTGTTTAATTCTTTTCTATATTGCACACTTGCACGAATCGGATTTAAAGGCATAATCCAATACAAGATAAGGTGGGGAAGTCATTACTCTCCCTTAACTCAAAAACCACCTCTCCACTCACACAACCCAAGTCTAAATAAAACTTTCTAGATGTTGGCCCCTAGGGACATCTCAGACTCATTAAAAGATTGTTAGTATCAGACTCTTGCCAAATCAATGTCTAAGGATGGGATTAAGAAATTAAGTCTCGAAGATTCTGTGGTTTGATGTAATTAAGGCTCGTTGCTTATGCATGGTTACCTCCCATTGAATTTTTGCCCCAACTTGGCCGATTAGCTCATGGTCAGATACTGTAATACTCCTAAACAGTCGACCAATTAGGAGCCATCTAGGTCTAGGTCAACCCTAGCATAAGCTTGTTTGATTTTTCTTTCTTTTTGTTTGTTTGTTTTTTATTTTTGTTTGTGATTGTTGTGAAATGGATTTCAATAATAATTTTTTCAATCCTAATATGAATCCATATTTCATCCCGACCTTATTTGACTAGGATAACTCCAACCCAAATTTTTACAATATGAACCAACCAAATAGGCCAGATTGGATTTATGTGACTCAATATAACCCATACCCACAATCTTATGACCATAATTTCTAAAATAATTTTCACTTTTCACAGAGTCAATGGGAATTCACCTCCCCCAATTCGAATTTTCAATCACCTTATCTGCAATCATTCTCCAATTTTACTTCATATATTCCTTTTCTAGAACCACCGACTGAAGAAATATCCGATCTAGAAAAGAGTATAGAAGCCATGATTGAGTCCTAACAATAATTTTAAAACATGATCGACTAACAATTTTCACAATTTTCTCAAAACCAAGCTTCATATACTCCTTTTCTAGAACACCTAATTGAAGAAAAATCTGAGTTAGAAAAGAGTATGAAAGTCTTGCATGAGTCTGAGCAACAATTTTAAAACATGTTAGACTCCCAACTTACACCGAATTTTCAAGGTTCATACTCACTCTTTCCAGTCTCACCTCCCCAAGAATAAAAATCTGACTTGAAAAAGAGTATGTATATCTTGGAAAACATTATTCAGACACAAAATTATGTTACCCAGTCCAACGTTCGGTTAGAAGCACAAATAAGTGAATTGATCAATGCTTATAGGAATGAGAAAACTCTCCTTTACAATCTTTGATCCATTCTGATATCTCTAACCCTATCGATCCGATCCAACAATCATGGTATTTTGGAAATCAAAATTCAATTTCATCACATCCATTTGAAATTGACCAAAATTAAAATTTTCAGAACCACATTGACATTTTGGCGAGTTTCCCTTTCTGAAATTGAACTTGAGCATGAATGTGATCCTAACGCTCAACTTGGTAATTCAATTTCACTTCTTGACTCAGTATTGACTCCGGTATCTTTACCTAATTTTAATCAATTTTCTGAGTCAGTATTGAATCATGCGCCCGTATATCATGAAATTAAATCACCAATCTTTCAAGATCAACATATTAAACTTGACAAATACCATACTTTTGAGAGTCTTATTGACAATTTGGCAAGTTTTCATTTCTACAAAATTGAACTTGAAAAGGAATATGACCCGGTCCTCAATTTTATGATTCAATTCCAAATTTTGAATCAATATTGACTCCTGTATTGTTACCTAATTTGAGCAATATTTTTGTGTCGGTTTTGATTCCCATGCCTATAATTCTTGAACTTGATCACCATTCTTACAATGTCACATCCCATTGAGGGAAAATGAATATGAACCAGAGTTTCAATTTCTTTGTTTGGACCCAATTTTTGAGCCGATCTCGGCTCCAGAATCATTTCTTGATTTTAGTCAATTTCCTGAGTCAGTATTAGTTCATATACCTACTGAGCCTAAACACTCATTTCATCATATCACATTTCATTCTGGGATAAAAATGTTGAAAAAAATGACTCAGAAATTATTTTTCAAAATTAAAAATTTGATGGGAATAATTTTCAAATAAAAATCATACACATATACAATCAATTACTAGGTTATATTAGAGAGGTCACTGGTGGGTTCCTACGAACTCCATATTATCTGGATTGGGTCGCGTTCCGTGCACCAATCAGACCTCTACCAGAACCACTACCCTAAGGTAAATTTTTCTTCCCTCTTTATTTTCATGCATACATACATTCATGATGCATTTAGGATAATACATGAGATAAGTGGGGGAGGGTTTACTAATATAGATTTTGTAGTTTTTGCTTTTTCACTTTTTTTAAGATATTCTTAGAATTTTCTCTTTTGTATAGGATATTTCCTTTCTTAACAAACTTTTTAATAAAAGAGAAAAAATTTGATCTGATTTTAAGAAAATTAGGTTGATTTTGGGAAATTGGGAAGCCTTAAACTAGGATTTCTTAATTTTAGTTGAAATAAAAGGTATTGTTGGATTTTAAAGTTAAGGAAGAAAGATTGAAAAGATAATTTGATCCTGAATTTTTGCATTAGAGATATATGCACTTATACATTGAAGGATTAAAATAAAGACTTAAATACCCCTATAAAAATAATTATTATAAAATTATTTGGCCATTAATTAAGTTGGTTAATTGTGCATTAGAAAGTATGATTAGTCACGCCTAATAGTGGTCAAAAAAAATAAACACTTTAGTTTTGTAACCTTGTTTACTCGAGTTCTTGAACCCGAGGGTTATTTTTTCATCTGGTACCCTAAGACCATCTGGTCTGCAAGTCATCGGTTAAATGCTCGCTACCTGGGTAGACTAGAAAGCCTAGTAAAACTAATATATATATATATATATATATATATATATATATATATATATATATATATATATATATATATATATATATATATATATATATATATATATATATATATATATATATATAAAGGGTATCATAGTCCAAGTAAAAATCTTAAAAATAGACTTAGTGCATATTATCTAGGTTTTATGAAAGATCAAATAATCAATTTAATCTCGATTTCTTTTAACAAGTCCTTGCATGGAGACTCAATTTAGAGACGAATAGTTTAGGTTCTTAGATCGCTTAATTTTTACTAAAATATTTCAAAAAATTTCTCTCTTTCAAAATGTGTTTTTGAAAATACTAATATTTATTTTTTTCTTTATAGATTTTGTGGGTGCAATTTGATTGAGGAAAAGACAGAGTGTAGGAGGTGTTTATCTGATGTGTGATAAGCTCTGTATTATTGCAATTTAACCATAATAGCAATGGCTATACTGGTCCATCCTTAGGGAGAGATGCGATGGAAGCGTTTTGATACAGTATTGTTCTTAAAAGAAAGAAGTTGTTTGAGAAAAAGATTGGTTTTGTTTTAATTATTAGAAAAGATAATAGTCCACTAATCATCTACCACCACTAACTTACTAGTTCATAAAAACTAAATCTCATATTGAATCATAAAATTTTAAGAAAAATCTACTTCAAGTAAGATATATAGATGAAAAGCTATCCCTAATTGAAACACACTAGCTAAAGTTCAACATTAGATTATCAAAGCTTTCTAAGCATAGTCTAAGAAAAATTTGTTTAAATTTAACATTAAACTATCAAGCTATCTAAGCATAAAATAAAAAAACCTATTAACTAGTATTAACAATAATCAAGTTTACTTTTTATTATCAGAAGTTTTCAAAAAGATTACCTAATTCTAGGGTTTTAAACATGCATAGGATTCAATTAGTTTAAGCAATCATAGAACCAGAAGTAGAGATAAAGAGATTAGCAAATCAATAAGTAGTAATTAGTTCTTCATGATGAAAATAAAGCAAAGCATATTGGATAAAAAAGAAGATTGCATAAATAAAAGAAAGCAAGTAGATAACACAAAAGAGATGAGAGAAAAATAATGAAATCTTTGTATTTATGTGTCACTTTCAATTACAAGAGCTCATTCTGTTGGCCCAGAGGCCTTCCACTCTAGTTTTGATGATGATTAACTTATGTAGTTATGTTTACTAATAATCTTGTATTGTTTAGTTTCAGATCTCTAACCAAGATATTAGTAGGTGACTAGCTTCAACAAAGATGTTTTTGAGCTTCTCACAAGGTGATTCAAGAGCCCAAGCGACAAGATCATATATAGCACTCGTTGGAGTCAAGCTCGGTAGATCACGGTTTGGATCGAGTCGACTTGGAGACGGCGCTCTACAAGAAGACCTCGGTACATAGTTAGTTTTTAGTTTAGATCGATTTGTAAAGATTAGATAGTGTGATATGCTCAAGTTCACAACACACACACTTGTTTTAAGTTTCATGTTTTGGTTTTCGGTTTTGGTTTAGCCGATCTTGATTTTCATGAATAGATAGTATCAATACAAGTTTACATTGTTTAAATGTATATTAGATATGTTCTATATACATGTATGCTTCATATCTTAAACAAACTTATTTTGATATGCCTATTCATGTGTTTGGAGTTCGGTATTTTAACAAAACGTATTTTTGGATTTAAAGTCAAAAACATTGATATATAATCTTTTATGTATATTGGATTATATCCATATACAACATGCCTAAAAGTTATTTAAGTATCATGTTTTTGTATTTGGATGAGTTTTGGACAAAACGAATTTTCAATTCAAAAATTCAAGTTTTGGAAAATACGGGTTTTTGTTTTCGGCAAAATTTCCATAACACAAAAAGAGTTCAAAATATTTGTAACGTGGTTTGATTTTTACTCAAACAGGTTTGTATTTCAAATATCATGCAAGAACTTATTTTTGTGAATTTTTCGTGAATTTATGGGATTTTATTTTAGATAAAAAGCCAAGTTTTAAATCCCTTTATTAGTCCTGTCCTGGCTTCTGCCGGTCGACTGAGTCGGTCGATCGAGCTTGAAGTCGGTCGAACGAGTCGGTCGACCGACGTGCACAGCCGTGCACGCCAGCTTTGGCTGGAGGGCCGGTCGACCGATTCGGTCAACCGCCAGAGAGCTTCTGCTATCTGAAAAGCCCTGGTCGACCGGGTCGGTCGACCGGCGGAGAGCTCTGCTCTCTGTTCCAGGCTGCGGTCGACCGGGCCGGTCGACCGAGGCTCCAACGGTCGGATTTTTGACCGTTGGCATTCGACCGGGCCGGTCGACCGACAGGCGTCTGGGCTGAAAAATTGCCCCAACGGCTAGTTTTTTGTTAGGGGCTATTTATACCCCATTTGAAGTGGGTTTTGAAAAAGATTTTCAAGAGCAAAATTTCACCTATTCTCTAGTGTTTTAAAAGCAAGTTTTCAAAAGAGTTTATTGATTTTAAAGATCATTCTTTATTTGTTTTCAAGAGTTGGAAAAATCAAAGAAAAATATAGATTTGGGATATTTGCTTTGTTCTTCATTTCTATCAAATACTAAGTTATTTTCCCAAGTATTTTTCCTTGTGATTTGTTTTTCAACATCTTGATTTTCCACACTTGAGCTATATCTTCTATCCTATCTATTTAGGATCTTTGTTTTGTGGAAAAAGATTTGTTTGTGGTTGAGATAGACCACCTAGTTGCAAACCCTCCTTATTTGTGATATCCTCTTGTGTAGAGGTTGATTGTGGAGTGTTGGTTAGCTCCTTCTAGTGAGAGGTGGAGATTGGTGTTTGGCTCCCTCTAGTGAGAGGTGGAGTTTGTGTTGGAATCCCTCAAGTGTGAGGTGATTGTTTTTGTATTGGCTAAGTGCCTACCCCTCTTGTGTGAGGTGGTGTTTGTGTTGCCTCTGTGAGAGGTTGTATTAAGTTGAGAGAGGAGTTGTGTACTCCCGGTTGTAGTTGCCCCAATCCTCAGTGGAGGTTCCCTGTGTGGGAGTCCTGTGTGGACAAGTTAGTGGATTGGAAATCCTTCTGTGTGAAGGCGGGGACGTAGAGCAGTGGCTCGAACCTCGAAACAAATCTTTGTGTTACGTTTGATCCATTGACTCTTACTCTCTCTCTATTACTTTGAGCATTGCATCATATTTCCATATCATATATGCTTGTGTTGTTTGTGTGTGCCTCACTTGTGCTTAACCACGAGAGCTTCATATAACGCCTCAACTCTTATTCAGAGGAATCAAGAGGAGTTAGTCCAGAGCCCTTTACCGGGAATTCGGCTACACTCGTTGGTTGCATTAAGTGTTGTTGCAATTTAGTTTTAATTTCCGCATTTAGTTCATTAGATTAGCCGTACACCTATTCACCCCCCCTCTAGGCGTACTTTCAATTGGTATCAGAGCCTACGCTCCTGATATTTGGTTTAACCACCTAGGAGTGTGATCTTGGTTTGCTAATCTATTATTTGCATTTGCATACTATTTGTTTATACACACTCATGGATTGCTTGTCACCTCCCATGTTTGATGTCTCCAACATTGAAATGTGAAAATTTAGGATGTCCATGTACTTGAAAACCTTAGGCTTGCATGTTTTCCTTGTAGCTACCAAGAAATCCTATCTTGGTAATAGCAAGCATATAGAGGCCAATGCACAAGCCCTTGAGGCACTTAGAAGCACGCTTAACAAAGAATATTTGTGCTTAGTTTCTAACTGTGATTCCGCCTTTGCAGTGTGGAACACGTTGACCTCCTCCAAGCTTCAAACGCCTACCATAATGGAGAAGGAATCTAGTGAGGATGAATCCGAACAGCGATGCTACATGGTCCAAGGGAATGACTCCCTTGAGGTACTTTCGGATACTCAACTAGATAGTGTTAGCTCTTCATTTGATGATCTTGATAGTATGGATGCCGATGCATTAAATGAAGAGTTATCTATTGTTTGTGAGAACCTCCTTGAAAAATATAAAGTCTTGAAAAGAAAACTTGTAAATTATCAAAAGAAAATAAGGATTTGTTTTCAAAACTTGAGTTGGCTTTACAAGAGAAGGTTGAGTTTTCAAATGAGTGTGACTCCTTGAAAACCCAACTCGAACTTGTTTTAAATGAAAACAAGATTTTAAAAAATAAAAATGATTGCAATGAAGTTTTGAAGAAAAATGAGTCTTTAACTTCAAAACTTGATTTTGTTTTAAAAGAGAATGATTCTTTGAAAATAAAGATTGCTTCAATTTCAAAGGATTTGGATTTGTTTTCAAAGAAAAATACTATTTTGCAAAATGAGATTGATACACATGTTTGCCATGCTAGTGTAGCTTCTTCATCTAGCCTACCTATTGCATGCACCTCTTCTTCAAGGTTTGATAATGATATTTGTTTGTTAAAGAAGAGTGTGGATTGTTTGGGCTCCACTTTGAGCCATTGTGCCATGAACCATACACGCTTAGAATCTATGTTTCGAAAGAAACAAGTTTCATCTTTGCATGCACACCATACACAGCATACACATGCTCCTCACGGATACACCCATAACACGATGTATGCTAATGTGTACACTTGTACACATTGTGGACGTAAGGGCCACCTTGCTAAATTTTGCTATGATAAGATACATGATGTAAATTTAGCAACTAAATTTGTTTGGGTTAGGAAAGGTGCTAACCCCATGGACCCAAAAGAGTGTGGGTACCAAAGACTACCCCTATTGTATTTGATGTAGGTGTGGGCTCTCGCATGACGTGAGAGCGATGGTGCCTTGAGGTGGATGCGTTCTGAGCTTTATGAGGACAATTTGGATGCATCACTTTCAAGGGGAGTTTGGTGGAAGGACCACTATGTTTTGGAGACATGGAGAGTTGCCCTCATGGTTTTGGTAACGATCCCTAACTCCTCATATGTTTACATGCTTTTCATATTGTTGATTTCTAGCATGTCTTATTTTAATGTTTATTATGTTATATGCCATGATATTTAGATTAGTAATATACATGATTAGGTATTTGAGACACCCATATTTATATGGATTTATATCTTTGTGTTCTCACATTTGTTTTAACTAATGTGTATATCCTAAATCTAATGCATGTGCATGTACATAATGATCATATGGATGTTTATGAGTTTTGTTTTGATTTCCATGCTTCACGTTTTGATTACTTGTTTGAATGTTAGTTTTCATTAAAACTAGGATATATACTTGTACAACTAGTGAGCTACAAATAGACCATTATATGTTTGTGCTTGAACGCTCATTTGTACCCATTAGATGTACTAGTATAGTCTAGTTTTGATGATTCATACATTTGACTTGTATTCCCCATTTTACATGTTTTTCATGTTTTAATTTCATGTATATGTCCATCTTGTCTAAACTATTAATTATACATATACATCCTTGAGCCACTTGCCTTCATGCATATACTTTTGTGGACTCGTTTATATTTGAATATGTATGTATACTTTAGTTTGTACATGACATACATATACCTTAAAGGATTCTAGTTTTGATGATTTTCATGTTTTAAGGAATTTCACTTTGAGCTCGATTGCCTAGTTTCATGATAACGTATTTCACATAACATTTGTACACTTACTTTACTTATTGTTTTCTCATGATTATTGTCTTCATGAGTATGATATGGGCTTTATGAATTTTTGAGTGTTGATGATCATGTGATTTACATGTTTTTCATGAAATATATTTTTTTGCTTGAAGGATTTCGTACTAGTTTACAAATTTTTCATATAACTAGTTCGTATTCTTCAATATGGTAGAGTTTTTCAAACATACTATATTTTCAAACCTATTTTTGAAAACCCCTACCCATCTAAGGGCGGTTGGTTGGGCGACCATGCCTTGTATGCTCTTTATTGAAAATCTTTTTTTAAACTTGTGCATGAAATGGGTGGTAGGTAATATGAGTTATATACACTTGATCTAATTATAGTTTCAATTGGTATCATTGGATCTTTTCAATTGGTATCAATATTGACAATCTTTTTGTATACTCATATATGTTTTTATATATGTATGTTTATTCTTCAAATAGTATCTATTTCGATTGGTATCTAATTTTCCATACATATATATGCTTTATTTGTGCTTACTATATCTCTATATCATTGAGCACAAATTTTAGTTATGCTAAGCTTGATTCCTAAATGACTATTATATTTCAATTGATTAGTTTTCAATTGGTATCCTTATACAAGCTTATGCATCATTTTATTTGGTATTTCATAAAGAGGGAGAAAATTCGTATTTTATCTTTCAATTGGTATTTTGTTTACCTTTGATTTCCAGTCCCATACTTTATGATGAAAAATGATTGAAAAATTAATATTGATTTTAATTTGGTATCATATGTTCAAAATAAAAAATACTTACAATTGGTATCAAGATGTTTATTTGTTTACTTTCAATTGGTATCAAGAAAGAATTGGTAATCAAGATTATCTATATATCTTTCATTTTGGTATCAAAATTTTGATTGGTTTCTTTAAGATTTGTTTTCAATGCCTCATTTACTTTCATTTGGCATTTCTTAAAATTTTTGTTGATGTGTTCACTTTCAATTGGTATCATGATACACTACATTGATATATATTTTTAAATCGTATCATGGTTGTTTTGATTTCACCCTTGAAGTATTTTTTTTGTTTCGGACAAAAAGGGGAAGAATATATTTTATTGATTTTTCTTTGACCTCTTTGTTGATGATTGACAAAAAGGGGGAGAAGTATTTGAGTTTATATGCATGTTTTTATGTTATGCATGTTTTTATATTGGTATCAAGTATGGTATCAAGAGTGTTTGTTTTATGTTTTGTTGATATGGTATCAAGAGTAATGAATACTAGTATCTAAAAACATAGTTTGTTTTTTATTGGTATCAAGAGCATTATTTAAGAACATGTTTATGAAAAGAAGAAATAATTTATTTTTGGTATCAAGAGCTAGTTTTATGCATGTTGATGCATTTCATGTTTGGTATCAAGAGCATGTTTTTGTATTTGGTATCAAAAGCTTGTTTTATGCATATTTATGCATTTTCATGTTTAATATTCATTGCATATTTTATTGTTTATTGCTATGCATGAGTTAAGGGGGAGCTTCCTTGAAGCTTAACTTTAATCCATGCATATATAACTCCATGAGTTTTGTCATCATCAAAAAGGGGGAGATTGTTGGCCCAGAGGCCTTCCACTCTAGTTTTGATGATGATTAACTCATGTAGTTATGTTTACTAATAATCGTGTGTTGTTTAGTTTCAGATCTCTAACCAAGATATTAGTAGGTGACTAGCTTCAACAAAGATGTTTTGGAGCTTCTCACAAGGTGATTCAAGAGCCCGAACGACAAGATCATATATAGCACTTGTTGGAGTCAAGCTTGGTGGATCACGGTTTGGATCGAGTCGACTTGGAGACGGCGCTCTACAAGAAGACCTCGGTACATAGTTTAGTTTTTAATTTAGATCCATTTGTAAAGATTAGATAGTGTGGTATGCTCAAGTTCACAACACACACACTTGTTTTAAGTTTCATGTTTTGGTTTTCGGTTTTGGTTTAACCGATCTTGGTTTTCATGAATAGATAGTATCAATACAAGTTTATATTGTTTAAATGTATATTAGATATGTTCTATATACATGTATGCTTCATATCTTAAACAAACTTATTTTGATATGCCTATTCATGTGTTTGGAGTTTGATATTTTAACAAAAAGTATTTTTGGATTTAAAGTCATGATATATATATATCTTTTATGTATATTGGATTATATCCATATACAACATGCCTAAAAGTTGTTGAAGTATCATGTTTTTGTATTTGGATGAGTTTTGGATAAAACGAATTTTCAATTCAAAAATCCAAGTTTTGGAAAATACGGGTTTTGGTTTTCGGCAAAATTTTCATAACACAAAAAGAGTTCAAAATATTTGTAACTTGGTTTGATTTTTACTCAAACAAGTTTGTATTTCAAATATCATGCAAGAACTTATTTTTGTGAATTTTTCGTGAATTTATGGGATTTTATTTTAGATAAAAAGCCAAGTTTTAAATCCCTTTATTAGTCCTGTCCTGGCTTCTGCCGGTCGACCGGGTCGGTCGACCGCGCTTGAAGTCGGTCGAACGAGTCGGTCGACCGACGTGCACAGTCGGCAGGCCAGCTTTGGCTGGAGGTTTGGTCGACCGATTCGGTCGACCGCCAGAGAGCTTCTGCTCTCTGGAAAGCCTTGGTCGACCGGGTCGGTCGACTGACAGAGAGCTCTGCTCTCTGTTCCAGGCTGCGGTCGACCGGGCCGGTCGACCGAGGCTCCAACGGTCGGATTTTTGACCGTTGGCGGTCGACCGGGCCGGTCGACCGACAGCAGTCTGGGCTGAAAAATTGCCCCAACGGCTAGTTTTTGTTAGGGGCTATTTATACCCCATTTGAAGTAGGTTTGAAAAAGATTTTCAAGAGCAAAATTTCACCTATTCTCTAGTGTTTTAAAAGCAAGTTTTCAAAAGAGTTTATTGATTTTAAAGATCATTCTTTATTTGTTTCAAGAGTTGAAAAAATCAAAGAAAAATATAGATTAGGGATATTTGCTTTGTTCTTCATTTCTATCAAATACTAAGTTGTTTTCCCAAGTATTTTTCCTTGTGATTTATTTTTCAACATCTTGATTTTTCACACTTGAGCTATATCTTCTATCCTATCTATTTAGGATCTTTGTTTTGTGGAAAAATATTTGTATGTGGTTGAGATAGACTACCTAGTTGTAAACCCTCCTTATTTGTGATATCCCTCTTGTGTAGAGGTTGATTGTGGAGTGGTGGTTAGCTCCCTCTAGTGAGAGGTGGAGATTGGTGTTTGGCTCCCTCTAGTGAGAGGTGGAGTTTGTGATGGAATCCCTCAAGTGTGAGGTGATTATTTTTGTATTGGCTAAGTGCCTACCCCTCTTGTGTGAGGTGGTGTTTGTGTTGCCTCTGTGAGAGGTTGTATTCGATTGAGAGAGGAGTTGTGTACTCCTGATTGTAGTTGCCCCAAATCCTCAGTGGAGGTTCCCTGTGTGGGAGTCCTGTGTGGACAAGTTAGTGGATTGGAAATCCTTCTGTGTGAAGGCGGGGACGTAGAGCAGTGGCTCGAACCTCGAAACAAATTTTTTTGTTGCGTTTGATCCATTGACTCTTACTCTCTCTCTCTCTATTATTTTGAGCATTGCATCATATTGCCATATCATATATGCTTGTGTTGTTTGTGTGTGCCTCACTTGTGCTTAACCACGAGAGCTTCATATAACGCCTCAACTCTTATTCAGAGGAATCAAGAGGAGTTAGTCCAGAGCCCTTTACCGGGAATTCGGCTACACTCGTTGGTTTCATTAAGTGTTGTTGCAATTTAGTTTTAATTTTCGCATTTAGTTCATTAGATTAGCCGTACACCTATTCACCCCCCTCTAGGCGTACTTTCACATTCTTCTTCACAAAATCTCTTACTAAAATCCTAGAATTATATAGCTAAATTCAGAAATAGAGAAAATTAAAGAAAGTCTAAGTTGTGACCTCTGCGACGCCACTTTCCTCTGACTCTAGGGTGGTATTTATAAGAGAAGTAGATGGTAGAATCTCAGTCGAACTCATGCACCCAACTGCCACAGGAGTCTCCAACAGAAAGCCACAGAAACGCGGCTTTTGCCGCGTTTCTGCGATAAATCTAGGGTGGATGGGGCTCCGCTTTAGTGCATGGCTTCATCTCGTCCATCCATTATAAGATTTATCCTCAAAATCTTCATTTAAACTCTGAATTTTAAAATATTATCCTTTCTAGATAACTTGAGAAGCAAGTTATCTCCTAAGCCGAGTTTAAATTTAAATCTCCCCCTTTATCCTTGACTTAGAGCTTAAGCATCTTGATTTAAGTTGATTTTTTCTTTTATATCTGAATTAGGATAGGGATTATCTATGAATCCTTGTCTTCCTCTTGATTTCAAATTGATTTAAATTAAAATCTAAATTTAAATAGGATAATTGGATATATTAGAGGCTTTTTCATATTAATCTTCCTATTTTAAATAATTACACACCACAAATAAAAGAGAGTTAAATAGCAAAATTAAATAAAATAATCAAAACTTAAATGTGCAAATATAATGATAATAATGCAAATATGAAATGTAATCATAATCCGCTGAAAACCTTCAGGAGACTATAACTCCTCCCCT
Source organism: Agave tequilana (assembly GCA_038442645.1). Classification (NCBI taxonomy): domain Eukaryota; kingdom Viridiplantae; phylum Streptophyta; class Magnoliopsida; order Asparagales; family Asparagaceae; genus Agave; species Agave tequilana. The sequence goes on along the minus strand of JAVJIF010003239.1, from coordinate 130,009 downwards.
AGAGGAAACCTAGAGGTATAAAGGCTTTTTGCGAAAGTGTTACAATAAAATTTTTAATCTAGTTTTTAGTTTTTAGTTTTCTTGTTTTGCTCTGGATGAGCAAAAGATAAGTGTGGGGGTGTGATTAGTCATCAATTTTGCATTTCATATCACATTTCTCCACTCGTTTTTTAATAAAATACTGCTTAATAACTGTGCTTTGGTCTCTTTGCAGATAATCAATAGTATAGGGGCAAAGTGATAATAAGAGCCTAATTAACCCATTTCGGGTAATCAATCCACATTTTTTGGAGACCAAGGCAAGGAACTTTCAGAAGAATATATTGGATCTCTGAATTGAAGCTGGATCTGGATCCAGAATATGCAAAACTAGACAAAAGCCTCTCGAAGCAAGACCAACAAATGGCCAAAAGATCAAGGGCTCTCTTCCTGATCTAGCCGCGAAAACAAGGCTTTTTCGCGTTTTTGAGGTAAAATTAGGGAGGTAACCCCCGATCTTTAATACGTGGCTTTGCTCGATGAAACCTTAGCTCCCATTGTCTATAAATACTGTATTTGATGCCCAGAATTCGAGATAGGAGAGCAATAACTAGGGTTTCTTCTCATAGAGTAGTGTAGATTTTCTACTTCTTTTTCTTTGTATTTTTCTTTTTTTAGATCATGTATTAGGATAGTGATTTATTCATAGGAGAAAGAGAGTGTTGATATAATAGATGAGTGACAAATTTATGAAAGGTTTCTCCTTTCCTTCTATTGTTTCTTCTCTATCTTTTACATGATGCTTAGCTAGTTTCTCTTATGGTGACAATTTTCAACCACTAATCTCTAACTCTTGATTGATAATCTGCATGGATCTAATAGCCTCTACAAGATCTTACTCTTGCAAGAGCCATTGATGTCTCATGATGATGGGTTTTAACTCCTAACTTCTAACAATCTAACTTGCAATGTTTCATTTATTTCATGTTTGTCTCTAACCGGTTTTGATGGATTAATAGTAGCTTGCACCTTGTTAATCTAGTTTTGGATGTGGAGAATAATTTTATGTGACATGCTTTGTAATGATCTTGGAAACAAGTTTAGTGATGGCCAAGGATTTATATGAGGCAACTATCACTTAAGATGCTAACATGGTTAGTGGATTGATTAAAAGTGAGAAATCATGAGTTTTCTTCCTCTTTTTACTTTGTGTTAAAACCATTCTCTCTTCAAACCACCACTTTATCTTCTCTTTTATATTTTCATTCTCCTTCTTCATTTTGTTTTCTTTTCTTTCTGTTTTGATTCTTTTGAAACCTAGAAGAACTCGTTAACACTAATGTGAAATGATCGTTAATGCTTCTATCATCTCTCGTCCCTGTGGATTCAATCCATATAGCCGCTTTGCTATAATAGAAGTATCGAGGAAGCCAAAGTGCACACACTTAAATTCTTGATTTCTATACTCACATTTCAGTGCTTGGTTCCCCATTGATCATCAATGCTCAAGAAAATTTTACACACACAAAAAGATTTTCAAATAACTAGTTTATTGTTTTCGTTTTATTGTTACATGTTTGATCTCTTATCATAATTTTATCTCTCTATATACACATGCATTTCTTAGCATAATTCTTGTTAAAACTATTTTTATATACATATATATTTTTTAAAAATTAAATAGATATTTAAAAATCAAGATTTATGTGCTTTATTGGTAAAGTCGGTCGACTGGACGTGCACAGGACATGCACGCTACCCAGGGCCAGTGGTCGGTTGACTGACGCACTGAGCTTAGTTTGGCTGTTTTGGCTGGTCGACCGAGCAGTCAACCGCCAGACTGAGTTCAAACTTTGATCTCTTTGTTTGCTGTAATGGTTGAACGCCCCGTCGACTGGCAAGGACTATTTTTGAATAGCCTTGGCCGGTCGACCGACCGGTCGACTGCGACTATGTCCAACTATAGTAACAGCCAGAATTTCAAATATTTAATTGTTTTATCTTTTCCCAAATAGGTATTTTTCACTTTATTTGAGTTCTATCAGCTATTTAAAGTCTAAATTAATTCTCTAATGAAATTTACCTATCGCCTATAAATAGGGATCATTTGTAGAGAATTAAACAATGAAGACAATCAAGAAAATCAAAGAAAAATCGTAAAAAATTGTTTGAAAAAATCTAGAAAATTTTTAAAGTTTCAAGTTTCAAAATTTTAATTCCAGATCATTTTCTGCAAGTTTTAAGTTTCAAGTTCAATCTTTTCAGCTGATTTTTTCTTACAAAACTTCTTAAGCCTCAAATCTTCACTCTAAATTATTGGAAGTTATAAAGAGAGATTTTGTGATATTTTGGTCATCAAGTTGTTATATTCTTCTTCTTCTTTGTACTCTCCTCTTTGTGTTGAGGATTGAGGTCGGAGTTGAGACTCTGGGTCTTGAGGGATCCTTATTGTTGAGCTTAAGTGAAGCTAGTGGAAATTCTTCATTGCGGTGAAGGCGGGGACTTAGAGCAAGTTTGCTTGAACCTAGTAACAAATCTTTTGTGATATTTTTTTCTCACTCTTGCTTATATTCTACTTGTTCTATATTGCTTATGCCATCTTGTATTTGCTTTATATTCCTTGCTCTATTTCATTCCTCTTAGTTTATCAGTTTCACTCATTTAAGTAAGAAGACAACTGTTCACCTCAACTCTTATTCAAGAGAAATTATGAGAAGAAGTTCTATAGCCCTTCATTGAGAATTTGACTTCATTTCTTGTTTTTGATTTTACTGCTTAGTTGTTACTTTTTATTGTTGGTTTTCTCGCATTTGATTAGCACATCACCATTCACCCCCTCTAGGTAATTTCAATAATAAATCAACGGACGTTAGAACACCAACAAGTCTATCCTCAAATGGGTACCTTCTGACCATGATCCTGAAACTAACTCAGTACTAGATCGAAGAGGCAACTAAAAGAGGTCCACATATAACAAGAAATAATATAACATGAAAGGAAGCATAATAGACGTATGAATGATGAATAACAATAAACAACACAGATATGCACGACACGGTGCTTGATACCTGTCCAAAACTCAAAATAATACCAAAGTACATAATTTCAATCAATATCGTTGGCCCAAAGGCACTCTAGTTTTGATGATGATTAGCTGATATGGTTATAGTACTAATCATCTTGTATTTATATAGTTTAAGATATTTGATCAAGATCTTTGTCGGTGTTTAGCTTCAACAAAAGATTCGAAGTCAAGTTTTAAAGCTAGCACGTGTTGATTCAAGAGCTCGCACTTCAAACATCGCATCAAGTACTCAAGAGGAGTCTAGCTTATTGGATCAAAGTTTTCGACCAAGTCAAGTAGGAGAGAAGATTTTCAAGAGAAGATTTTCGTGAAGACTTGAGTAATGTTTGTAAGTGTTAAGATTTTATTTTTAAATAAAATATAAAGGATAGATTAGTTGTGAATTGCTCAAGCTCATATACACACACACAAATTTATATGTGTTTTCATAAAATAGTTTAGTTTTAGAAAATACCATTTTGGTTTTGAGCTTCAGATTATACATTCTTATATTTCATAATTAGATTTCATCAAAAACACGTTTTTATGGTTTATATGTGTTTTGAATTTCATCCATACACATTATTGGTTCAAATGTTTAGAACTTATTTGATGTCTCTATATCATGTGATTAAGTTTTGTATTTATCAAAACTTATTTTAGAGCTTATTGTCAAAAACATAGATATTTCAACTTACATATGTATTGGATCATATCCATACACACTAAGCTTCAAAAGTGTTTAAAATATCTTATTTTTGTATTTGAAGAAGTTTTGAAAAATCATTTTTCAAATTGAAGATTGTTTTTGAAAAATACGGATTTTTGTTTAAGGCTAAATTTCTATATCACAAAAATGGTTCAAAAAATTTGTAATATGTGTTGATTTTTTATCACACATATTTGTACTTCAAAGTATTCAATGAACTTATTTTTGTAGATTTTATGTGATTTTATGGGATTTTATAAGTATTTATAAGACCAAGATTTAATCCCCAAAATTTCTGACCTGGCCTTTTGGCGATCGACTGACTGGTCAACCAAGCCAGAAGTCGATCGACCGGGCGGTTGATCGATGTGCACAGATGCGTGCAAGGGCCTTGGCTTGAGGGTCAATCGAACGGACGATCGACCAATCCAGAGAGTTCACTCTCTGGATCTGGCCCTGGTCGACCGGGCGGTTGACCGGCCAGAGAGCTTTGCTATCTGAATCTTGACATGGTTGACCGACCAGTCGACTGATAGGTCAATGACCTGGGTTCAGTCGATCGGCAACCCTAACGATCATAAATATGATCGTTGGCTGATCGATCGGCAGGTCATCTGGCCTGCAGTTTGACCCCAGCGGCTATATTTCTGAACTGTATTTAAGGGGGCTATTTTGGCTAGTTTTACACAAGATTTGAAGAGGATTTTTGAGCCATTTTCCCTACCTTTCTTAGAGGCTTTCCAACAAGTTTTAGAGCTTAAATTTTATATCAAAAAGAGTGTTTACAAGAGTGATTCTCTTGTATTTTTCAAAAAGAATTTCTTGAGTTTTTCCTCCACAAATATATCTTAATTTTTCTCACAAAAGCTTGAATTTTTCATTGCCATATCTATCCTATAGGAGCTTTGTTGTGAGAGTGTTTTTAGTGATCAAAGTGTAGATGTCACCAAGTGTTCATCTTTGTATTTGAGGAGGCAAACTTGCGGGTTCGTGTTGTGATGAGTTCTTGTGGGAGCTCAGTGTAGAGGTGCGGCCTAGGCAAGCTAGTGTCTTGCATGTGTTGTTCTTGCAGGAACAAGTGAGTGACTTGCGGGTCCAAGAGTTCTAGTGTGAACTCATTATTGGTGTTGCGGCATACAATGAGTGATCTTGCGGGATCGTTATAGTGAAAATCCTTTATAGTGGTGAAGGCGGGGACATAGAGCAAGGATGCTCGGACCTCGAAACAATTCTCCCGTGTTTGCGATTGCTCATCTCTCTCTATCTCACTTGTGTTTATATATCTTGCATGCTTATGTTGTTTATCTCTTTATATGCTTGATATATTTGTGCTCAATTGAATATATGTTTGGGATTGTTTGCTCACACTTGTATTCAACCAAGAGAGCCATAGTGGCACCTCAACTCTTAATCTAGAGGAATCTAGAGGAGATAGTTCAGAGCCCTTCACCGAAAATTTGGCTACACTCTTGTGTTATACTTTGTGTGTTAGCTTAATAGCTTTTATTTGCACAATTAGTTTTTAATTCGGCATTAGTTTGCATTAGATTAGCTAGTACACCTATTCACCCCCCTCTAGGTGTATTTCAATTGGTATCAGAGCTTGGTGCTCTTGATTTGGGTCTAACAATCTTGAGTTAAAGATTTTCATTTTAGCTAATCACAATATTTGTTTACACGCACATGGATTTCATGACACCGCCCATGTTTGACATTCTTAACCTCCAAACTTGAAAAGTTAAGATGTCCATGTACCTAAGCCCTAGGTATACATATTTGTTTTGACGCTATTAAAGATTCTTATTGTTTAAATGGCAAACATGTTGAGGCCAACACAAAAGCCATCCATGCTTTGAAATCTACCCTAAATGATGAATATTTATCTAGGGTTACTAACTTTGATTTGGGTTTTGTAGTATGAAACACACTTGTCTCCCTTGGTGAACAAAAGCAATACTATACAGGGAGTGACTCAGATGATGGAAGTGATACTTTCAACATGTGCTCTATGGTCCAAGGGGATGACCCCCTTGAGGTAAATTCTGAATCCGAGTTAGAAGAAGATATTGACATGCCTTATGATGAGCTTGCATCTTTTTGTCAAAAACTTTTTGAAAAATATGATTTATTGAAAATTGAAAATGATAAGTTGAAGAAGGAAAACACTTCCTTGTTAAAAAAAAATGATTCCTTTAAAAATAAATTTGAATGTGTTTCAAAAGAAAATAAAGTTTTGGAAAAGGAGAATATTTACTTTTCTTAAAATTAAATGACATTTATGAAGGAAACAATTCATTGAAAAATAAAATTATTTTGGTGGAAAAAGAAAAGAGATTGTTTTGGAAGAAAATAACTCTTTGAAATAAAAATTTGTTTTAAAAGAAAAAGAAAATATTTTTAAAAAGAAAAAGATTGTTGATTCTCATGCTCATGTCTCTTCTTTCAAAATTATGAATGATATTTGCATTATAAAGAAGAACATTGATTGTTTGGGCTCCACTTTGAGCCAATGTGCATTTAATCGCTTTAAATTGGAATCCATGTTTCACAAGAAATAACTTCCACATGTTCATGCATAAACCTCACGGCATACATATGCACACCATGTTCACACTCACACCACTCATATACATGCTAGAGTGTACAAATGTACGCATTGCGGTCACAAAGGCCATTTAGCAAAGTTTTATTTTGATAAGATAAGTCATATAAATTTTACAAATAAAAATGTTTCGGTTCCTTATGATGCTAACCCACGTGGACCCAAAAAGAAATGGGTACCAAAATCTCCACCACTTGTGTTTGATGTAGGTGTGTGCTCTCACATGTCGTGAGAGGTATAGTGCCTTGGTAGTGGATGCATGAGCTAGATGGACATACCAAATTGTTGCATCGCTATCAAGGATGTTTGGTGGGAGGACCACCATAGTTTGGAGACTTAGAGAATAGTTCATATGCTTTGATAACTATCTCTAACTCCTATTTTAGTTTACATGCTTTTGTAATTGATGATTTTTAGCATGTTTGGTTTTAAATGCAATGTTATTAGATATGTAATATATTTAGATAGTCTTTGAGATACACCCATATTCATATGGATCCATATTTTGTGTTCTCACTATTGTTTAAATACTATGTATATGCTAGTTTTAAAACATGTGCATTTAGCCTAATGATTATGTTTATTTTATACTTCATGTGGTGATTACTTGTTTAGATATAATTTTCGTTAAAACTTATGTTTATACTTATACAAGTAGTGAGCTACACTTAATAATTATATAGTTGTGCTTCATTGATTATTTGTACTCATTACATGTACATGTATATCTTAGTTTTGATGATTCTTTTATTTATACTTGTTTTCCTATTTTTGTATATATTTAGCTTCATGTATATGGTATTTTTGTGTAAAACTTATAGATATACATTTATATTCTAGAGCCACTTTCCTTCATGCAATATACTTTTGTGGACTCGTCTATGTTTGGATATGTATGTATACCTTTAATTTCAATAAAACATACATATACCTTGATGCTTGTTTAGTTTTGATGAAAATTTTAATTTTGATGACTTTCATGTTTTGATAAAAGAATTTTATGTTTGTTTTATTTTCATGAATATTCTATTCACATAATTCTTGTGCACTCTGATTGAGTTTGAACCTGCACAACAATACAGAATTTCAGATTTAAAGGTTAAAGAGTGCAAGTTACTCAATTCAACCGCTATAGCAAGTGGCTATGCGGGTCGTGATCCACAAGGAGGGACTAGCGATGGAAGCTTTTCTAGCAAGTTCTCTTTTATGCTACCATTAATGGTTAAAGTTCTTCTTTAGTTTCTTAAAAAGAAAAGAAAAATAAATTACAATAAAGTTAGGCAGAAAGTGAGAGATTGGGAAGATGGAGAAACCAGAATTGGATATGTACAAAGAAATGGAAAAGGAGTGATAAAAGAAGTGGGTGTTGTTGGTGTTGGTGATCTAAACTAAAGAAATAAAAGAAAAGAAAGAAAAGATTAAAGAAATACTTACCTCCTTTGGTTGATGACTTACCTGGAACCCTTACATGTTCTACCTTGCTTCGGAGGCGTTCAACGCATAAGCTATAAGTTCGAGCTCAGTCCCCATTCGCATTACATCATCAAGACGAACAAGAATGAAATGATACGGAGTCTTGAGGAGGAGAACATCATCATGAAATATCGTTGGCACTCACACAAACATTGTTATACTGATGCTACTAGATTCACTTGAATGCTCATCATAACCAAAAGAGAAAAAGTAGAAAGAAGAAGAAGAAAACAAAAGTAAAGACGAACATAAAAAAAAAGTTACCTTTTATTGCTTGCAGAAACGATGGAAGAAAGGAGGAGGTACATCGGTGTCACTCTCAACATAAGCCTCTCTCTTTTACTTACATGAATCTCAATCTAACCTAAGCTTACAAAGAAATTAAAATTACATAAAAAGAAAACAAAAACCTACACTACAAAAAATGAAAAACTGGACTAAATCCTATCTCTGCATGGTCCCCCCGCTGTACGCTCTGAAAATCCCAGTATTTATAGGCAAAACCCACCATATGAGAGTGTATGAAGATAGAGGGAGCAAACGCTCCCCCTAACTCACTAACAATGCCGCGAAAACGCGGCTTTGGCCACGTTTTCGCGGCCAGGGTGTGGCCAGGTGGCCACACTCTGTTGGTGGTGGTCCCTGATTTCGCGTTCTGGCTTTATCTTCAGCTGGATTTCTCGTTACAGCTCCAGAATTATGATAAAACGGCCTTTGATCTTTGGCTTCAATCGCTTGATTTGGGATGATTCATTTCAACTAGTTTTCAACCTCTCTGATTTGCCAAGATTTGCCCTGATTCCCTGATTTCGAATTTATTCTGATTTAATTCAGAATTTGATTGGCTTTTGGGCTCATTTCTCTTCACTCTCCTTTAGGAATGGGCCTGCAAATAAATTAAACAATAGTTAGGAAAAAGCAGTGTTTATTTTATAATAAGTATGAGAATATGATAATAAATGTGCAATCTTAGCGACCGATCACACCCCCATACCTGTCTTTTGCTCGTCCTCGAGCAAAATAACTAAACTATAATAAAAATTATTAGACCACTTTCGCAGGTCACGCAATTGCACTGAGCATGTGCAACAAGCCGTTAAACCTCTAGGTTTCCCCTAGAGGACGAGTTTTGTCTCATGAGGGTTTTCAGTGGATTACACCCACAAAATCCATAAAAAAAGAGAAACAAAGAGTTAGTATTTTGAAAAACATTTTGAAAGAGAAAAATATTTGAAATATAATTGTAAGATTTAAGTAATCTATAAGTTATAGGAAAACTGAATTTTTCATTCCTAAACTTAATCTCTATTCAAAATTTGTTCTTAATTAAAGTAAGGAGTCAAATTTTATTTCTCATCTAGTCTATTACTTTACCCTAAGTCATATGCACCTTGTGACCGTGAAAATTTTGACTAAGGGTTCTTTAACTCTAACTCTTATGCCTTATATATATATATATATATATATATATATATATATATATATATATATATATATATATATATATATTATATATATATATATATATATATATATATATATATATATATATATATATACACACACACATATATATACATATATATGGTGGTATTATTCCTTAGTTCTATTAGGCTTTCTAATCTGCCCATGTAACGAGCCTTTAATCGATGACTCCCAAACCAAACGGTCTTAGGGCACCGGGTGAGAAAACACCCCAAGGACTTAAGGACTCGAGCAAATAAGGCCTCAAAACTAAGGATTTTATTATATGAACCGCTTTTAGGCGTGAGTACTTATGCTTTATTAGGCACAAATACCTAGCTTAATCAGAGGATTTTTTTATATATATTTTTTTTCTCAAACTTATCTAATCATCTTTCTCATAAATACCAAGGCTTACTTAGGCCAAAGCACCTAGCTAATCAATAATTAGATTTGTTCATCTTTCATAGATATTTTTTTCTTTTTCTTTTTTTTATATAAGGCATAAGAATCTTTATTTTTGAACCCTAAGTGTGTAAGTGTATTAAGTGTGTATATTTCATTAAGGTAAAGATCAAGACTAAATTATTTTGACAAATTATCTTCCTAACCCTAAAAATCAAACAAATAATCTTATTTTGATCAAGTTTAAGAAATCCTAATTTTGATTTTCCTATTCCTTAAAATTGACTTAATTTCTTACAAAAAATATGTCAAAATATTGTTTCTATTTTCAAAAAGTTTTTAAAAGTAAAGAAAAATGTTAATATTTTTTTTAAAAGAAAAAGAAAAACCTAAGTTATGTTAGAACCCTCCCCCACACCTATCTCATGCATTGTCCTCAATGTATGAATTAATGCATGGATGCATGAAAAAGAAGATAGGGAAGGAAAATACTACCTTAAGGTGGTCGTTCTGGTGGTGGTCTGATTGGTCCACGAAATGCGGCCCAATCGACTTTGCATGGAGTTCGGAGGAACCCACCAGAAATTTCTGTAATATGACCCACTAAAATGATATATACATGAATGATTTTTATTAAATATTTTACCCCATCTAATTTCCAAATTCCATAATTAATTTCAGAGTCAATTTTGTCAACCGCCTTGTCCCAAAATGGAGTGTGAAAAGATAGAATGATTAACTTGGACTTAGAAAATACAGGAACTAATACCGACTCAGGAAAGTGACTTAAGTCAAGTAAAGGTTCAGGAGTCCAGATTGGTTCGGGAAGTGGGTTAAAATCAAGAAGTTGAACTCAAGTCCACATTCATTTTCTCACAATGGAATGTGACTTAATATTGGTGATTCAAGTTCAAGAATGATGATGTGGGAATCAAAACTGACTCTAAAATATTATTCAAATCGGGTAACAAAACAGGAGTCAATATTGATTTGGGAATTTGAACTGGATCACAAATTTGAGAATCTAGGTCACATTTCTCATTGAGTTCAATTTCATAAAAATGAGAACTTGCCAATTTGCCAATGGGACTTTCAAAAGTATGAAATTGGTCAAGTTCAATAAAATGATCATCAAAGATGGGCGATTCAATTTCATTATGAATTGGCACAGGATCCAATGTTGACTCGAGAAAAAGATTGAAATCAGGTGAAGACACCGGAGTGATTATTGAATCAGGAAGTAGAATTGAATCACTAAGTTGAGGTTCATGATCATATTCATTCTCAAGTTCTATTTCAGGAAAGGAATAACTTGCCAAACTGTCAATATCATTTTCAAAATATGGAGTTTGGGCAAGTTCAAATGATTGTGCTGAAATAGAACCTTGTTTTCCAAAACAACATGACTCTTCAGCTCTAACAGAATGGTTAACGACATCAGAACTGGCCAAACGGTGAGAACGTAGAGTTTGGACCATCATATCTATGTCATGATTACGAGCATTTTGAGCCTGAGTCATGGCTTCAAGCATCTTTTCATTGTTGATAGGTTCATCGTTTTATTGCGATTGGTCTTGAAAAGATGAAGTGTTGTTTTGAAATTGGTGGTAAAATTGTGAGTCCATCAGATTTTGTGATTGTTGTTTGGACTTACGCATACTCATTTCCAAAATTGATGGTTTTCTATTTTGGACTGGTGGAACTGAGTATGAATCTTGGAAATATTGTGGACAAGGTGGATAAGGAGGACAAGTTGGTTAAAAAATGGACTCGGGGGAGGTGAATCCCGACTGACTCTATGAAAAGTTGAGATTATTCTGAAAATTATGGTTATAAGATTGGGGGCATGGGTTATATTGATTCGGATAAGACCAATCCGGCACACTTGGTTGGTTAAAGTTATGATATGCCGGGTTGGTAATATCTGAAAAAGAGGTTGTTGTGTAATATGGATTACCATTAAAATTAGAAAAATTATTGTTATAAGCCATATCACACAATAAAACACAAACAAAGAGGAAAAAAACAAACAAATAAGCAAACAAAAAAGAAAAAATTCTAACCTAAGTTAGGGTAGACCTTTGACCTAGACGACTCCTAACTGATTAGACTGTCCATAGGAGGTATAATGTAGACTTTGACCACAAGCTAATCAGCCAGGTCAGGGCAAGATTGGTGGGAGGTTATCCGTCAAAGACGTTCCTTAATTAAGTAACCACCAACCTTCGGGCTTTCGGCCCTTAATCCCCTTCCTAGACACTGATTTGGCAGGAGTCAAATTCCAACACCTTTCCCCCTTAGGATAATCTCCTAATTGAGTCCGAGATGTCCCTAGGGCCAACGTCTACTCATTTTTAGTTAGGTTTGGGTTAGTGAGTGAGGAGATTGTTTGTGGGCTAAGGGAGGGTAATGATTTCCCCCACCTTATCTTATTTATAGGACAAGCCCTTAGATCAATTTAGTGCAGTGTACAAGAAAAGCAACACTTAAGCAATGTAAACAATCCAAAAGTGTTCTTATACTAGATGCTATGCACACGTACCTTTGCTCCAGCACTCTTCAACAGTAAATAGAAAATGTAATGAAATAGACACGTGCCTAAATACAAAGTCTAAATCATTTTTTAGCATTTACAATCATAATTTTACTGTTGAGGTTAGAAAGTAAATACAGTGAGACAAACAAGGAAAAAAAAGCTACAGATATTTAAACTACGCAATTCAGCCAACCTTCAGAAAATACAGGTTAGTAGTTCACTCAGCTTGCAACAGGACTGTAGCAAATCTGAGGGCTTCTTGGCTCTGCTTTCTTGAGCAGAGTCCAAGGCCGCTTATATGTTCACTGCAGCAAAAATTTCTTGTTGTCAAACCTGTACACCAAGAACAAAGAAGAAAGTTAACCAAAAATGTAAACTAAAAAAAGAATTACTTACCATCCCTCCCCAGCAACGACGCCAAAATTTGATTGAGTTTGAACCTGCACAACAATACAGAATTTCAGATTTAAAGATTAAAGAGTGCAAGTTACTCAATTCTACCGCTATAGCAAGTGGCTATGCGGGTCGTGATCCACAAGGAGGGACTAGCGATGGAAGCTTTTCTAGCAAGTTCTCTTTTATACTACCATTAATGGTTAAAGTTCTTCTTTAGTTTCTTAAAAAGAAAAGAAAAATAAATTACAATGAAGTTAGGCAGAAAGTGAGAGATTAGGAAGATGGAGAACCAGAATTGGATATGTACAAAGAAATGGAAAAGGAGTGATAAAAGAAGTGGGTATTGTTGGTGTTGGTGATCTAAACTAAAGAATAAAAGAAAAGAAAGAAAAGATTAAAAAAATACTTACCTCCTTTGGTTGATGACTTACCTGGAACCCTTGCATGTTCTACCTTGCTTCGGAGGCGTTCAACGCATAAGCCATAAGATCGAGCTCAGTCCCCATTCGCATTACATCATCAAGACGAACAAGAATGAAATGATACGGAGTCTTAAGGAGGAGAACATCATCATGAAATATCGTTGGCACTCACACAAACATTGTTATACTGATGCTACTAGATTCACTTGAATGCTCATCATAACCAAAAGAGAAAAAGTAGAAAGAAGAAGAAGGAAACAAAAGTAAAGACGAACATAAAAAAAAAGTTACCTTTTATTGCTTGCAGAAACGATGGAAGAAAGGAGGAGGTACATCGGTGTCACTCTCAACATAAGCCTCTCTCTCTTACTTACATGAATCTTAATCTAACCTAAGCTGGACTAAATCCTATCTCTGCATGGCCCCCCAGCTGTACGCTCTGAAAATCCCAGTATTTATAGGCAAAACCCACCATATGAGAGTGTATGAAGATAGGGGGAGCAAAAGCTCCCCCTAACTCACTAACAAAGTCGCGAAAACGCGGCTTTAGCCGCGTTTTTTCGGCCAGGGTGTGGCCAGGTGGCCACACCCTATTGGTGGTTGTTCCTGATTTCGCGTTCTGGCTTTATCTTCAGCTGGATTTCTCGTTACAGCTCAGGAATTGTGATAAAACGGCCTTTGATCTTTGGCTTCAACCGCTTGATTTGGGATGATTCATTTCAACCGGTTTTCAACCTCTTTGATTTGCCAAGATTTGCCCTGATTCCCTGATTTCGAATTTATTCTGATTTAATTCAGAATTTGATGGGCTTTTGGGCTCATTTCTCTTCACTCTCCTTTAGGAATGGGCCTACAAATAAATTAAACAATAGTTAGGAAAAAGCAGAGTTTATTTATAATAAGTATGAGAATATGATAATAAATGTGCAATCTTAGCGACCGATCACACTCATATTTCATTTGTTTACTTATATACATGTTTTATGAGCACATTTTTGAGCCTTTTTGATCTTCAGTGACAATTTTTGTGTACTTAGCAATGCTTCTGGGATATATGATTTGGTTTCATATTTTGAAGGATTTTTAACTAGTTATTCAAAAATTACTTTAAACTAGTTTCTTGATTCTTAAATTGGTAGAGTTTTCAAACATGTTAATTTATATTCAAACTCTTATTTTTGAAAACCCCTACCAACCTAAGGGTGGTTGGATGGGCGACCATGCCTCCTATATCCTTATTGAATATCATTTAAACATGTGCATGATAAGGATGGAATGTATGTGTTATACACATGATCTTCATGGAATTTTATTTTTTGTATACTCAAATTTGTTTTCTTATATATGTATGTTTCATATTTTAATTGGTATTTTCATTTTCATACATACATATATATGATTTGATTATGCTTATTTTTTAATGTCTTTATATTTTTAAAGTACAAATTATGTTTATGCTAAGCTTGATTTTATTCTAATATTAATTGGTATCATTACAAGCTTATGCATTAATTTCAGTTGGTATTTATTTGGTATCAAAATATACTTCATGTTTCCCCTTCAATTGGTATCAAAATCTACTAATGGTATCTTTAAAAAAAAATTCTCTACAAGTGGTACCAACATTTATATTTGTCAACTACTATTTAATTTCATTGGTATCATAATTCATTTTGTTGACTTCAAGAAATTTCAAAATTTGTTTTAAAAGTGATTTCAAATTTTTTTTATATGTATTGCCTATATGCAAGGGGAGCTTAGCATCTTCTCTATATATAGATTCATGTTGAGTGTATCTCACATTGAGGAGCTTGATCTCTCTTCTTTATGTGGTACATGTGTGTAGGGGGCTTAACATCTCCGTTTATACATTATATATTATGTTTTATGTGGCTTAGAGTCTAGTCATCCCTTCTCCATGTAATGCATGTATGCAGGGGGAGCTAACTTATCGTCTCTCCTCTTCATGGATGTATATCGCATATACATCTTTATTGTTTGATTGTCCTCACCCCTTGTTGATGAATTGACAAAAAAGGGGAGAAGAATTTAGAGAGTTTATATTTGCATGCTTAATATTGGTATTTATACATATATGAGTTGTTTAGTTTATATATTTCATTGAATATTTATTTGTTTATTCCTATGCATGAGTTAAGGGGGAGTTTCTATGAAGCTTATTTTTAATCCATGCATATATAACTCCATGAGTTTTGTCATCATCAAAAAGGAGGAGATTGTTGGCCTAAAGGCCCATCACACTAGTTTTGATGATGATTAACTCATGTAATTATAGTACTAATGATCTTGTGTTTATATAGTTTTAGATATTTGATCAAGAACTTAGTCGGTGTTTAGCTTCAACAAAAGATTCGAAGTCAAGTTTTGAAACTAGCACGTGTTCAATAAAGAGCTCGCATTTCAAAGATCGCATCAAATACTCAAAAAGAGTCTAACTCATTGGATCAAAGTTTTGGACGAAGTCAAGTAGGAGAAGGAGATTTTCAAGAGAAGATTTTCTTGAAGACTTGAGTCATGTTTGTAAGTGTTAAGATTTTATTTTTAGATAAAATATAAAGGATAGATTAGTTGTGGATTGCTCAAGCTCATATACACACACACAAAATTTATATGTGTTTTCATAAAATAGTTTTAGTTTTAGAAAATACCTTTTTGGTTTTGAGCTTCAGATTATACATCCTTATGTTTCATGATTAGATTTCACCAAAACAAGTTTATATGGTTTATATGTGTTTTAGATTTCATCCATACACATTGTTAGTTCAAATATTTAGAAAAACTTATTTGATGTCTGTATATCAAGTGTTTAAGTTTTGTATTTATCAAAACTTATTTTAGAGCTTATTGTCAAAAACATATATATTTCAACTTATATGTGTATTGGATCATATCCATACACATTAAACTTCAAAAGTGTTTAAAATATCTTATTTTTGTATTTGAATAAGTTTTGAAAAAATCATTGTTCAAATTGAAGATTGTTTTTGAAAAATACAGATTTTTGTTTAAGGCTAAATTTCTATATCACAAAAATGGTTCAAAAGTTTGTAATATGTGTTGATTTTTTATCACATATATTTGTACTTTAAAGTATTTTAATGAACTTATTTTTATAGATTTTATGTGATTTTATGAGATTTTATAAGAGTTTATAAGACCAAGATTTAATCCCCAAAATTCCTGATTTTGCCTTCTTGCGATCGACCGACCGATCGACCGAGCCAGAAGTCGGTCGACCGGTCGGTCGACCGATGTGTACAGATACATGCACGGGCCTTGGCTTGAGGGCCGGTCGACCGGGCAGTCGACCGATCCAGAAGTTCACTTTCTGGATCTGACCCCGGTTGACCGAGCGGTCGACTGGCCAGAGAGCTTTGCTCTCTGGATCTTTCCATGGTCGACCAATAGGTCAACGACCTGGGTGCGATCGACTGGGCGGTCAACCGGCAACCCCAACGGTCATAAATATGACCGTTGGCCAGTCGACCGGCCGGTCGACCGGCAGGTCATCTGGCTTGCAGTTTGACCCCAACGACCATATTTCTGAACTCTATTTAAGGGGGGCTATTTTAGCTAGTTAAAACATAAGATTTGAAGAGGGTTTTTGAGCTAGTTTTTTCTACCTTTCTTAGAGGTTTTCCAACAAGTGTTAGACCTTAAATTCTATATCAAAAAGAATGTTTACAAGAGTGATTCTTTTGTGTTTTCCAAAAAGGATTTCTTGAGTTTTTCCTCCACAAATCTAGCTTACAAAAGCTTGAGTTTTTCATTTCCATACCTATCTTATAGGATCTTTGTTGTGGGAGTGTTTTTTGTGATCAAAGTGTAGAGATCACCATGTGTTCATCTTTATATTTGAGGAGGCGAACTTGCAGGTTCGTGTTGTGATGAGTTCTCATGGGAGCTCGGTGTAGAGGTGCGGTTTCGGCAAGCTAGTGTGCTTGCGTGTGTTTTTCTTGCGAGAACAAGTGAGGGACTTGCGGGTCCAAGAGTTCTAGTGTGAACTCGTTGTAGATGTTACAGCACCGAGTGATCTTGCGGGATCATTATAGCAGAAATCCTTCATAGTGGTGAAGGCAGGGACGTAGAACAAGGGCGCTCGAACCTTGAAACAATTCTCCCGTGTTTGCGATTGCTCATCTCTCTCTATCTCACTTGTGTTTATATATCTTGCATGCTTATGTTGTTTATTTCTTTATATGCTTGATATATTTGTACTCAATTGAATATATACTTGGGATTTTTTGCTCACACTTGTATTCAACCAAGAGAGCCATAGTGGCACATCAACTCTTAATCTAGAGGAATCTAGAGGAGATAGTCCAGAGCCCTTCACCAGAAATTCAGTTACACTTTTGTGTTATACTTTGTATGTTAGTTTAATAGTTTTTATTTGCACAATTAGTTTTTAATTCCATATTAGTTTGCATTAGATTAGCTAGTACACCTATTCACCCCCTTCTAGGTGTATTTCAAATACTACACCAATATCCTCAAATGAATAATTCAATAGTTTATTTTCAACTAATTACTATATGTTATCTTTTAAGTTAATAACATGGCTCTACTCTAAACTGGGTTATTATTGTCTGATACTCTAGATTTCAAACAATTCTATGTTTCAATCAATTACTCACATGTCACCTCGAACAATTATCAATTCTGGTGTCTAACATGACACATTAAACTGCTATAGATCGAAGACACATACACTGTGATACATAGATCACTTATTTACTTTCAATTAACATACACTACATGTGTACACCCTCTGTCATAATTATTCACGTTCTCCCCCTTCTACGAATATCATCATTCACGTTCTCCCCTCCTATGAATGGAATCATTCATGTTCTCTCCATCCTTTGAATGTCTATAACACAGCCATGTATATCATTCACATTCCCTCATCCACGAATGAATACAACAACACATACATATACCACTCGTGTCTTACGTGCAACCACAAATGCATACAATACAAACACGCATAAATATCAAGATACATCATTCTACCCATCACACGAAGCATGATATCACTTTTCAATAATCATAATAAATAGATTATTATCGAGGACTTTCATGTGTATACAACACATAGCATACTGATTAGTCTCTAAAATTGCATATTTCATATCACATCTTCACATTTATTTAATATTAAATTCTGTTAATAATACCACTCTTGCATGTTTCTAGGTTCATGACATGAAATGAAGAAGAAGACCCAAAATCACCATTTAATTGGTGATTAAAAGCCTACAAAGATAGCCATCGACTTTGGAGGGTGGTTTCGTCAAAACCAGGGGCCCAAATCTGGAAACCAGCAAGTACAACCGATAGGGGGGCGACATGACAGCGCGTGGCAGGCGGCGCCACGCACACGGCCACGCTATGGCAGCGAAAATGTGGCTATAGCCGCGTTTTCGCGGCTCTGGTGTGGAGCCGAGCACCAAGATTTGATGCGCGGCTCCGTACCTATACCATGGTAGCCCAGTTTGCCTATAAATACCCTGGGATTTCCAGAGCACGAGGAGGAGGAGTTTTTGATGTGTTTTTCGGTTAGTTTTTTGGGTTTTCTTCTTGTTGTAGTTTAGGGTAGTTTAGTTTAGTTGTTCCTCTTCTTCCTCGTTTGTATTATTCATTTCTTATAGATCGTGTAATAGGAGAGAGAGTGGTACAGGGTTGGAAAGCAAGAGTGCTTGTAATAGAAGATGACAATCTATGAAAGGTTCTCTCTTTGTTTTCTTTTCTCAACTCCTTTTATATGTTTAGCTAATTTTCTCTCATGTCAACTAACTACTAACCACTAACTTGCTAACTTCTTACTTGATAATCCACATGAATCAAGAGCCTCTACTTGGCCTTCCTCTTGCAAGAGTCATTGATGGCTCATGATGATGGATTCTAACACTCTAACATCCTAACTCTCTAATAAGCTAACATTACTTTACTCCATGCTTACTCTTATTTAGTTTTGATGGTTTAAATATAGCTTGCACTTGTTTTGTTGAGTTTGGATGTGAAAGTTATCGTATGGGTCATGCTTTGAAACGCTCTTAAACAAAGGACTAGTGATGGCCAAAGATACATGTGAGGCAACTATCATTAAGAGGTTAGCATAGTCAGTGGAGCCATTAGTAGTTAGTAGCCATGATTTTTCTTTATCTTTTTACTTTGTTTTAGAAATATATCAAAAACCACAAATACCATCTTTTCTATGTTTCCCACTTCTTTGTGTTTCATCGCGCCCTTCTCTTTTTATTCTTTGTTTTTTTCTTTTGATTCTTTAAAACTTTGAAGAAACTTTAACACACACGTGAACATTCTGATAAAGCTTCTATCACTTTTCGTCCCTATGGATTCGATCTGTTTAGCCTCTATGCTATAATGGAAGTATCGAGGAAGCCAAAGCATGTACTTTTAACTCTTGATTTCGAAACATACACTTTTTATGCATGGTTTTCCCCGATCAAACTTTGGTGCCATTGCCGGGGATGGGAACGGTTTGATTTCACGTTTTTGTTAACTTTTCTTCTCTATTTTTGGTGTGCAGGTTAAATTTTTTAGCATTGCAGAAGTCCACACTTGCTCTTGTATGGTTGGGTAAATTCTTATATATTATTATATTCTGTTGCTAATTTCTATCACTTGTACACTATAATAATTTAAGAACTAAAATACAGAAATTGGATACTTTAAAACGGTTTAGACATTTGCATCTAGGTACTTGTCAATTTCAATTCCAATATACTGTATTTTATTCTTGTGTTGTTGTGATCTTGACGGAGGTGTACATATTGCATTGCATATAGTTAGGATAAACACGTGGGTGATTTACTCTCTTTGTGTGTTCATTCTTCTCTATATTGCACACTTGCACGAATTGAGCTTAAGGGAAAAACCCAATACAACATAAGGTGGGGAAGTCATTACCCTTCCTTAGCCCAAAAATCACCTCCCCACTAAAACAACCCAAGCCTAAATAAAATTTGCTAGACGTTGGACCCTAGGGACATCTTGGACTCATTTAGGAGATTAACCTAAGGGAAAATTGTTAGAAGTTGACTCTTGTCAGATCAGTGTCGAAGGTTGGGGATTGAGGGATGAAACCTCGAAGAACGATGGTTTGGCATAATTAGGTCTGTTACTCCAGCACGGATACCTCCCACTGATCTTTCCCCTACCTGGCCGATTAACTCATGGTCAAATTTTGATGATGTACCCCCTGAGGATAGTCTAACCAGTTAGGAGTCGTCTAGGTCTAAGCCAACACTAGCATAAGCTTGTTTTCTTTTTCTTTTTCTTTATTTGTTTGTTTTCTTTTTTGTAAATTGTGAAATGGATTTTAACAACAACAATTTTTTCAATCCAAATATGAATCCATATTTCACCCCAACCTCATTTGACTCGGATAACTCCAACCCTGCTATGTACAACATGAACCAACCATATATGCCGAGTTGGGATTATCTGACTCAATATGACCTATATCCCTAAATCTATGACTATAATTTTCAAAATAACTTTCACTCTTCACAGAGTCTATGAGGATTCACCTCTCCCGAGTCAAATTTTCAACCACATTATCCACAATTTTCACAATATTCATTCCCCAATTCTGCTTCATATTCTCCTTTTCTTGAACCATCAATTGAAGAAAATCATCACTGCAAAGGACTTTGAAAGAAGCGATAGAGGCCCAAAAATAATTTGAAAACATGATGACCTCCTCATGTCCACAAAATTTTCAAAATTCATATAGTTCTTTTCCAGAACCACTCAAAGAAAAATCATTGTGGGAAAAACTATGAAATTCGTGCAAGAGACCGGGCGAATAATAAAAAATATGACTGAGTTCCCATATCCATCAGATGTTCATATGACTCAAGAATCATGCCATTTTGAAAATCCAGCTTCAATTTCATCATACCAACCTGAACTTGACCAACATCAAATTCTTGATAGTTTGACAAGTTATCTAATTCCTGAAATTGAATTTGAAGATGAATGTGAACCTGAGCTTCAATTTAGTGATTCGAGTCCAATCCTTGAATCAATATCGACTCCTGTAGTGTTACTTAAACTAAGTAACGTTCTTGAGCCAGTTTTGATTCTCATAATTCTGGAATTTGAATCTATCATTTCACCTATTCACATTCCTTCCGTAGACAAAAATCAAGATTCAATTTCATTACATCCATTTGAACTTGCTCAAAATTTTGAGAACCACCTTGACATTTTGGCAAGTTATCCTTTTCCTGAAATTGAACTTGAGCTTAAAAGTGATCCTGAACCTCAAGTTGATAATTCCATTTCACTTTTTGATTCAATAATGATTTCGGTATCTTTACCAGATTTTTTTCTCAATTCCAGAGTCAATATTGAATCTTGTACTAGTACACCGTGAAATTGAATTACCAATATCTTATGATCATACTTCATTAATGGGGAAAGTGTGTGAACATCAACTCTTTGGTTTGGATCCAATTTTTGAACCAATTTGGACTCTTACCTTTGAATCTCGACTTGATATTGTAGACTGTTCAAAAATCACTGAGGATAAGTCATCAGAAAGCAGAGTCCAAACTCCAGACGCAAGGCAGCATAGCCACTAGCGCAGCACCAAGATGCGAAGGTTGAAACAGGCATCTTAATGTTACTACAATAAGCAAGACGCAGAGCTTGAAAGTCGCGTCTCAGCATCACTGTAATACCAAGATGCAAGAGTCAAAATTCGCGTCTTCGCTTCACTGTAATGGCCAAGACGCAGAGCTTACGTCTCAGTCATCCATGCAATACCTAGATGATCGGTCACATATATTGCATAAATATTGTCACATTACCATGCTTGTTATCCAAATAAATCATATTAATAAGTCCTATTTTTCTTTATAAAATGCAGGCCCATTGCTAAAGGATAGGCCAGAGAAACGAGCCCAAAAGCCCATTTAATTTAGAATAAATTCGAAATCAGGGAATCAGGACAGATCTTGGCAAATCAGAGAGGTTAAAATCGATTGAAATGAATCTTCCAAATCAAGCGGTTGAAGCCAACAAATCAAAGATCATTTCATTAAATTTGGGAGCTGCAACAGTAAATCCAGCAAGACAAAAGGGAGACTAAGTCCACGCCAACCGTCGCTCCACCAGGATGTGGCCACATCCTGGCTGCAGATCCGCGGCTTGTTGGTGGAGATAAGGGGAGCGTTTGCTCCCCTTATCTCCTCACTCCTTTCCCTCTGGGTTTTTGCCTATAAAAGGCAGGGTTTTGTACTGAAAAAGTAGCGAAGACTAGGATTAGAATTTTTGTTTATTCTTTAAAGTTTTAGGCTCTTTGTTAGATAGTATAAAAGTTGTAACTTTGTTTTGTAATTTGTAGTTCAGATCAAATACCAGTGAGAGAGAGGAATTGAGTGATTGTAATCTGATGATTTAAGTGACATCAATAAAAGGATCAAGCTTTCTCTTCTACCACTCCAATTCATGGTATGTCTTGCTTTACTTACAAGTATTATTTTTCATCTTCCATGAGTAGCTAATTTCATTTTCTGGGCTCACTAATTACTCTCTTCTATCACCTCTCTCTTGATTGATTTTCATGAAAGTAACACTTTTTGAATCAGAAAAACATCTTAGTTAACTTCGTTCTTGAAAGCACATGAGGATGTCTTTACTTTAAACTTGGACTTTCAATGCACAAATCTTATTAAACTATTTTTATTTCATACTTGCTTCTTCGCGCTTGATGGTTTAGCATTCTCTTTTTAATGATTGTAAAGAAAAGGCTTAAGATTTAAACGAAACCATCTTATTTGTTTTGCTTGGGTATTAAAAGAAACTAAAGGTTTTTTTTTGCTTATGATAAAAATATGTTCTTGAGATAAGTACATAGTTGAGTAGAAAATTAGTGAGCCCATATCTTCTTCTTATATTAAAAACAACAAATCACTTTTCAAAGCTTTTTAAATCACCTTTTCTAAAGACTTCTCCAAATTTGCAATTTTTCTTTTAATCATTTCCCTTCTCTCCATTCTCTTTTCAACTAAAAAACTAGCACCATTCTTAGCTTTCTAAACAAAACACCGAAAAGCTTTCATCGCATTCCTCCTCGTGGACACGACCCGTTAGCCCAAAGCTACACGGTAATTCTTAACTCTTTGATTTTTCAATCAAATTTTTGGCGCGGTTGCCGGGGAGGGACGGTAAGTAATTCTCTTTAAAGTTTACATTTTTTGTTAACCTTCTTCTTTGCTTTTGGTGTACAGGTTGAACAATAAGGAACTTTTGCTGCAGTGGACATATAAGTGGCCTTGGACTCTACTCAAGAAAGCAGAGCCAAGAAGCCCTCAGACTTGCTACATTCCTGTGGCAATCTGAGTGAACTACTAACTTGTATTTTATGCAGGTTAGCTAAATTGTAAAGTTTAATATCTGTAGCTATTAATTTTCTTATTTGACTCACTATATATACATTTCTAACACAACAGTAAAATGATGTTTGTTAAATGCTAAAAACGGTTTAGACTTGCATTTAGGCACGTGTCTAATTCGTTTACATTTTACATTATTATTGAAGAGTGCTGGAGCAAAGGTACGTGTGCATAGCATCTAGTATAAGAACACTTTTGGATTGTTTACATTGCTTAAGTGTTGCTTTTCTTATATACTGCACTAAATTGATTTAAGGGCTTGTCCTATAAACAAGATAAGGTGGGGAAGTCATTACCCTCCCTTAGCCCATAAACAATCTCCTACTCACTAATCCAAGCCTAACTAAAACTGAGCAAACGTTGGCCCTAGGGACATCTCGGACTCAAATAGGAGACTGACCTAAGAGGAAAGTTGATTTGAATCTGACTCTTGCCAAATCGGTGACTAAGATTGGGGATTGATGGGCGAAACCCCGAAGGCTGGTGGTTTGGCTTAATTAGGCACGTCGCTTCTGCGCGGATACCTCCCACCAATCTTGCCCCTACCTGGCCGATTAGCTTGTGGTCAGATTCGGCAATATACTCCCAGTGGACAGTCTAACCAGTTAGGAGTCGTCAAGGTCTAAGGTTTACCTTAACTTAGGTTAGAATTTTTTTTATTTGTTTGCTTATTTGTTTTTTTCTTTGTTTGTGTTTTATTGTGTGATATGGCTTATAACAATAATTTTTTCAATTTTAATGGTAGTCCATATTACACCCCAACCTCTTTTTCGGATATTACCAATCCAGCATATCGTAACTTTAACCAACCTAGTGTACCGGATTGGTCTTATCCGAATCAATATAACCCATGTCCCCAATCTTATGACCATAATTTTCAGAATAACTTCAACTCTTCACAGAGTCAATGGGGATTCACCTCCCCCGAGTTCAATTTTCAACCAACTTGTCCTCCTTATCCACCTTGTCAACAATATTTTCAAGATTCATACTCAGTTGCACCAGTCCAAAATAGAAAACCCTCAATTTTGAAAATGAGTATGTGTGAGTCCAAACAACAATCACAAGATCTGACGGACTCACAATTTCACCACCAATTTCAAAACAACACTTCATCTTTTCAAGTCCAATCGCAACAAAATGATGAACCAATCAATTATGAAAAGATGCTTGAAGCCATGACTCAGGCTCAAATCGCTCGTAATCATGACATCGATATGATGGTCCAAACTCTCCGTTCTCACCGTTTGACCATTTCTAATGTCACTAACCATTCTATTAGAGTCGAAGAATCATGTTGTTTTGAAAAATAAGATTCCATTTCAGCACAACCATTTGAACTTGCCCAAACTCTAAATTTTGAAAATGACATTGACAGTTTGGCAAGTTATCCCTTTCCTGAAATTGAACTTGAGAATGAATATGATCCTAAACCTCAACTTGATGATTCAATTCTACTTTCTGATTCTATAATGACTCTGGTGTCTTCACCTGATTTCAATCTTTTTCTCGAGTCAACATTGGATCCTGTGCCAATTCATTATGAAATTGAATCACCAATCTTTTATGATCATCATATTGAACTTGACCAATTTCATACTTTTGAAAGTCCCATTGACAAATTAGCTAGTTCTCATTATTATGAAATTGAACTCAATGAGAAATGTGACCTAGATTCTCAAATTTGTGATCCAGTTCAAATTCTCGAATCAATATTGACTCCTATTTTGTTACTTGACTTGAGTAATATTATAGTCAGTTTTGATTCTCATACCTGTCATTCTTGAACTTGAATCACCAATATTAAGTCACATTCCATTATTAGGAAATGAATGTGGACTTGAGTTTCAACTTCTTGATTTGGACCCACTTCCTGAACGATTCTCTACTCCTGAACCTTTACTTGACTTAAGTCACTTTTCTGAGTCGGTATTAGTTCTCGTACTTCCTAAGTCCAAGTCAATTATTCCATCTCTTTCACACTCCATTTTGGGACAAGGCGGCTGACAAAATTGACTCTGAAATTAATTATGAAATTTGAAAATTAGATGGGGTTAAATTTTTAATAAAATCGCTCATATATACATCATTTTAGTGGGTTATATAAGAGAGATTTCTGGTGGGTTCCTTCAAACTCCACGAAAATTCGATTGGGCCGCATTTCGTTGACCAATCAGGCCACCACCGGAACCACCACCTTAAGGTAATATTTTTCTTCCCTTTCTTCTTTTTCATGCATCTATGCATTAATTCATACATTGAGAACAATGCATGAGATAGGTGTGGGGGAGGGTCTAACATAACTTAGATTTTTCTTTTTATAAAAAAAGAAAATATAAAAAAAATATTAACATTTTCTTTAAAACTTTTTGAAAATAGAAACAATATTTTGACATATTTTTTGTAAGAAATTAAGTCAATTTTAAGAATAGGAAAATCAAAATTAGAATTTCTTATACTTGGTCAAAATAAGATTATTTGTTTGATTTTTAGGGTTAGGAAGATAATTTGTCAAAGTAATTTAGTCTTGATCTTTACCTTAATGAAATATGCACACTTCATACACTTACACACTTAGGGTTCTAAAACAAAGATTCTTATGCCTTAAAATTAAAAAATAAAAAAAACAAAAGATAAAAATATATCTATGAAAGATGAACCAATCTAATTATTGATTAGCTACGTGTTTTAGCCTAAGCAAGCCTTGGTATTTACGCGAAAGATGATTAGATAAGTTTGAGAAAAATATATATATAAAAATCCTCTGATTAAGCTGGGTATTTGTGCCTAATAAAGCATAAGTATTCATGCCTAAAAGCGGGTCATATAATAAACGGTTCATATAATAAAATCCTTAGTTTTGAGGCCTTGTTTGCTCGAGTCCTTAAGTCCTTGGGGTGTTTTCTCACCCTGTGCCCTAAGACCGTTTGGTTTGGGAGTCACCGATTAGAGGCTCGTTACATGGGCAGAATAGAAAGCCTAATAGAACTAAGGAATAATACTACAAAAAAATAATAAATAAATAAGACATAAGCATTAGAGTTAAAGAACCTTTAGTCAAAATTTCACGGTCACAAAAGTGCATATGACTTAGGGTAAAATAATAGACTAGATGAGAAGTACAATTTGACTCCTTACTTTGATTGATAACAAATTTTTGAATAGAGACTAAGTTTAAGAATGAAAAATTCAATTTTCCTATAAACTTATAGATTACTTAAATCTTATAATAATATTTCAAATATTTTTCACTTTCAAAATGCTTTTCGAAAATACTAACTCTTTGTTACTATTTGATTGAGCTTGAACCTTCACACAAATACAGAATTTCAGAACTAAGAATGAAAAGTGCAAGTTACTCAATTCTACCGCAATAGCAAGTGGCTATGCGGGTTGTGATCCACAAGGAGGGACTAGCGATGGAAGCTTTTTTGTAAGATCTCTTTTATGCTACCAGTAATGGTTAAAGTTCTTCTTTAGTTTCTTAAAAAGAAAAGAAAAATAAATTACAATGAAGTTAGGCAGAAAGTGAGAGATTGGGAAGATGGAGAAACCAGAATTGGATATGTACAAAGAATGGGAAAAGAGTGATAAAAGAAGTGGGTGTTGTTGGTGTTGGTGATCTAAACTAAAGAAATAAAAGAAAAGAAAGATAACTTAAAAATTACTTACCTCTTCAATGCTCATATACCTTAAATCCGTTGCGACGACTTACCTTGTCTTTAAAGGCAATCAAGCATGGCGTATATGATCTTCCCATTCTCAATCTACACTACGAATAAAAGCGAGCTAAACTAACAAAGAATGGTTATTCATTACCATAGGCCATCAAGGGCACTTGCAATGGCGAAGCAGTCTCGAGGCTTCGGATTCACTTGGATTACAAACACATCAGAGGAGAGTAAACTAAAACAAGAGTAAAGAAGAAAAAGAAACTTCGATTCGATTCTAATAACAATGAAAAAAAGGACTTACTTACACCGGTGTCACCCTCAGTACAAGCTTGATCTCCTTCCCCATGAAATTTGTTTCTCCTCTCAGTTACATAAATTAAAACTGAAAATTACATGAAAAGAAAAATAAAAACCTACACTAAAAAATGGAAAAGTGGACTAAATCCTATCTCTGCATGGTCGTCTCTGTTTACAGTGAAAACTCTGCCTTTTATAGGCAAAAGCCCAGAGGGGGGAGGCGTGAGGAGATAGGGGGAGCAAACGCTCCCCCAACTGAAATGATAAGGCCGCGAAAACATGGGTTTGGCCGCGTTTCCACGGCCTGGCTGTGGCCAGGTGGCCACAGCCGGGGGTGGTAACTCCTGGATTCGCGTTTTGGCTTTATCTTCAACTAGATTTCTTGTTTCAGCTCTTGGATTTGACGAAACGATCTTTGATTATTGGCTTTAACCACTTGATTTGGGAAGACCCATTTCAACCGGTTTTCAACCTCTCTGATTTGCCAAGATCTGTCCTGATTCACTGATTTCGAATTTATTCTGAATTAAGGGCTCGTTTCTCTTCACTCTCCTTTAGGAATGGGCCTACAAATAAATTAAACAATAATTAGGAACAAGCAGAGTTTATTTTATAATAAGTATAAGAATATGATAATAAATGTGCAATCTTAGCGACCGATCACACCCCCATACCTATCTTTTGCTCGTCCTCGAGCAAAACAACTAAACTATACTAAAGATTATTAGACCACTTTCGCAGGTCACGCGATTGCACTGAGCATGTGCAACAAGCCGTTAAACCTCTAGGTTTCCCCTAGAGGACGAGTTTTGTCTCGTGAGAGTTTTCAGTGGATTACACCCACAAAATCCATAAAGAAAGAGAAACAAAGAGTTAGTATTTTCGAAAAGCATTTTAAAAGAGAAAAATATTTGAAATATAATTGTAAGATTTAAGTAATCTATAAGTTATAGGAAAACTGAATTTTTCATTTCTAAACTTAGTCTTTATTCAAAAATTTGTTATCAATCAAAGTAAGGAGTCAAATTATACTTCTCATCTAGTCTATTACTTTACCCTAAGTCATATGCACCTTGTGACCGTGAAAATTTTGACTAAGGGTTCACTAGCTCTAACTCTTATGCCTTATATATATATATATATATATATATATATTATATATATATATATATATATATATATATATATATATATATATGTGTGTGTGTGGTATTATTCCTTAGTTCTATTAGGCTTTCTAATCTGCCCATGTAACGAGCCTTTAATCGATGACTCCCAAATCAAACGGTCTTAGGGCACCGGGTGAGAAAACACCCCAAGGACTTAAGGACTCGAGCAAACAAGGCCACAAAACTAAGGATTTTATTATATGAACCGCTTGTTGGCCCAAAGGCCTATCACCCTAGTTTTGATGATGATCAACTCATGAAGTAATGTTTACTAATGATCTTGTGTTTAATTAGTGAGAGATTCATTATCAAGATCTTAGTAGGTGCATAGCTCAACAAAGGATAATATGTCAAGATTTGGAGCTAGCACGGTGTGATCCAAGGAGCTTTTGGATCAAGCTTGGACCAAGTCAAGATGATGAGAAGACTTCAAGGGAAGACTTCAAGATCAAGACTTGTGTCTAGGTATAAGATTTTTATGTTTTAGATAAAATGTAAAGGATAGAATAGTTGGTGGATTGCTCAAGTATATATCACACACACACTCTTGATTTAATTGTCTTTTCATAAAAGAATTGTCAGATTTAGAAAAGACTTCTCATTTTGGAAAAACATAGTTTTGGTTTTTGGTATTCAATGTTATATGTTTCAACCAAAATCTTATTTAGAGCTTATTGTCAAAAACATAGATATTTCATCTTGATTGTGTAGTGGATCATATCCATACACACTATGCTTTAAAAGTATATCTTGTTTTTGTATTTGATGAAGATTTGGAAAAACATGTTTTGGAAAAATATTGTTTTGGAAAAACAGTTTTTATCATGAGCCAAATATTTCCAAGTTACAAAAATAGTCTAAACTTTTATAACATGCCTTGATTTTGTGCAAGCATGTTTGTATATCAAAATATATTGGTAAAACTATTTTTGTAGATTTTTAAGTATTTTATGGGATTTTATTTGAGCCAAAAAGACTAACTTTTTAATCCCAGAAAACTGTTTCAGGCTTCAGCCAAGTCGACTAGTCGACTTAACTAGTCGACTATATCTGAAGTCGGTCGACCGGCTCGGGTCGACCGATGTGCACGCCTTTGTGCACTGGAGGACGGCCGACCGTACGGGTTGACCGCTCCAGAGAGCTCTGCTCCCTGGAAAGTTCGGCCGACCGTACGGGTCGACCGACAGAGAGTTCGACTCTCAGCTCCAGTGGGTCGGTCGACCCAGGCGGTCGACCGTGGCTCCAACGGTCGGATTTCTGACCGTTGGCGGTTGACCGCTCGGGTCGACCGGCAGCTCTGACAGACCCCAACGGCTATATTTTTCTGGCCTATATATTTGGGGGTTTGGTCATTGTTTTGAGCCAAGATTTAAGGAGAGCTTTGAGCCAGTTTTCCCATTCTTTTAAAAGAGTTTTCTCCACATATTTGAGAGAAAATACTTCCAATCTAATGGGAAGATTTTAATCAAGAGTGTTAAAGTGATTCTTTGAGTTTTCCTCCACCACCCTCATCCTTGTTTTTCTCACACCACACTTGAGCATCCATTGAGCTATTCATCTTATAGGATTGTTGTAGTGAGAGCTTTTATTGGTGATCAAAGTGTTTAGATCACCAAGAGATCATTTCTTGTTCTTTGAGGAGACGGGCAAGTGTGCTCGTGGTTGTTTAGGGTTCGGGTGTGAACTCTTGTTGATTGAGGTGCGGCCTCGGCGAGCCGGTGGGCTTGCGGTGTGTAAGGGACTAGGGAGTCCGAGGGCTTGTAGGTGTTGCGACACCGAGGAGAGATCCATTGGGATCTTGCATAGTGGAAATCCTTCGTGTGTCGAAGGCGGGGATGTAAAGCAAGTGTGCTCGAACCTCGAAACATACCCTTGTGTTTGCGATTGCCACTTCTCTCTCTCTCTCTATCTCCTTGTTTATATCTTGCATTACTTATCTTGTCTTTACCTTTATATGCATGATATATTCCTTGTGCTCATATTGATATATTGCTTGGGATTGTTAACTAACACTTGTATTCAACCAAGAGAGCCAACGCGGCACCTCAACCCATTCAAGGGGAATCTAGAGGAGTTTGTCCAGAGCCCTTCACGGGGAATTCGGCAACACTCTTTGGTTATACGTGGTGTTTAGTGTAAGAAATTTAATTAGGTCATAATTGTTTTAGCTTCCGCATCATTTGCCATTAAGTGACCATTAGATTAGCCATCACCTATTCACCCCCCCTCTAGGTGAACTTACAATTGGTATCAGAGCTAGTGCTCTTGATATTGGGTCTAACAACCTAGAGTTAAAGATCCTCATTTTTAGGCTAATCACTACATTTGTACACACACCATGGACTTCATGTCACCACCCACCTTTGACATTCTTAACATCTAAATTTGGAAGGTTAAGATGTCTTTGTACCTCAAAGCCTTAGGCATTCATGTATATCTTGCTACTACTAATGATTCATATGTTAATAATAGCAAGTACTTTGAGGCTAATGCTAAAGCCATTCATGCTTTGAAATGTACCCTAAATGATGATTATTTATCTAGGGTTTCTAATGTTGAATCGGCTTTTGTAGTTTGGAACATCATCACCTCCCTTGGCGAAAAGGATCTATACTATGCGGGGAGCGATTCGGATGTTGGAAGCAACACCTCCAACTTGTGCTACATGGTCCAAGGGGATAACCCCCTTGAGGTAACTACCGAATCCGAGGTAGAAGATGATAATATGTCATATGATAAGCTTAGCACTTTTTGTCAACTATTGCTTGAGAAATATGACATGATTAAAAAGGAAAATAAAAATTTGAAAAAGAACATTGCTTGCATGCATATAGAAAAAGATTCATTAGAAAATAAAATGGCATGCTTAGAAAAAGAAAATAAAGATTTGAAAAATGAGAATGTTTCCTTGCTTTCTAAATTAAATAATCTTTGTGAAGGAAACACTATTTTGAAAAATAAAGTTGATTTGGTGGAAAAACAAAAGGAAGTTGTTTTTCAAGAAAATAAGTCTTTGAAAAGAAAAATTTGTGAAAAAGGAAAAGTTTTTGTTTCTCAAAAGAAGAAGAAAAATGATTTCATATCTCACCATGCTTTTCATGCCACCACTAGTGAGATTAATGTTTTGAAAGATAAAATTAATGATTTGAGTTCAACCTTAAACTCTTGTGCATTCAACCACACTAGATTGGAGTCTATGTTTTCAAAGAAACAAACTCCATCCATTCATGCACATCTTCATGCTTATGTTGCACAACATGATCACACACCTACACATAAGCATACTAAGGTGTACGTATGTACACATTGTGGCCGCAAAGGCCATTTAGCAAAGTTTTGTTATGATAATGTTAATTCTCTAAATTTTGCTAATTATAAAAATGTTTGGGTTCCTTACAACAAGACTAACCCCAAAGGACCCAAGAAAATATGGGTACCAAACCCCCACCATTTGCTTTTGATGTAGGTGAGGGCTCTCACAAGACGTGAGAGGATTGGTGCCTTGGTAGTGGATGCACTTGGACATGATGGACATACTTTTGGGATGCATCACTATCAAGGAGTTTTGGTGGGACAACCACCATGCTTGGAGCTTTGGAGTTGGTAACAATCTCTAAACTTCTAATTTATTTATGTTCATGCTTGTCCATTCATAATATTCATAGCATGTTCATATTTTATGATTTTATGTGCTTCATGTGGTATTTACATGCTTAGATGTAGAATGTGTCAAACTTGTATTTATACATATATGAATAGTGAACTACAATTGACTCATATATATTTGAACTTCATGCTCATTTGTATCCACTATATGCATATGTATAGACTAGTTTTGATGATTCTCTTTTATACATGTTTTACCTTATTTTTTTTGCTTTACTTCATGTATATGTATTTTTAATTCAAATCTAATAAATATACATGTATACCCGTGAGTCTCTTGCCTTCATACAAACATCATTAATAGACTCTTTTAGATTTGGGATATGTATGTGTATTGTTAGGATTGGATTAATCATACATATACCATGAAGATTAATGTTTTGATGAAAAATGATTTTTTGTGTTTTTGTTAAAAATGTGACTTATGATCTTTTTGAGCTTCAATGACTATTTTCATAAAAATACTAGTTACATGATCGTTTAACACTCACACTTTTGTTAAAATCATTTTTTGAGCTTTATAGACCATGAGTGCTTAAATTTTTATGTGTCTAGTTGTGTTTATGAAAAACATAAGATTTGATATATTTGAAGGATCTTTAACTAGTTTCTCAAAAACAATTTATACTAGTTATTTATTCTTCAAATAGTTTTCGAGATTGACACATGATTCTATTTTTCTCAAAATTTATTTGATGCTTCATGATTTGAATATTAGTTTATATGTTAGTTTTTGTCAACACTAGGAGTTATACTTGTACATATCGTGGGCCACAAATAAATCTATTTATATTTGTGCTTGAATGCGTATTTGAACCCATGAAATGTGCTTGTATTGCTTGGTTTTGATGATACATACATTTTTAAACTTGTATTCCCGTTTTAGATTTGTGTTATGATCATGTGCTTTCATTTCATGTATATGTGTATTTTGTCAAACTTTAAGATATACATGTATACCTCTTGAGTCATTTGCCTTTAATGCAAATCTATTTATATGGACTCAATTGTGTTTAAGAGATATGTATGTATACTTATTGTGTTGTCAAAACATACATATATCTTGAAATATAAATTTTGTTTTTAATAAAAAAATGTGTGATGATTTAAAGGAATACTGAGATTAATTGACATTTTTGCTTTATTCCTTGCTTGAAGGATTTCGTACTAGTTTTAAAATATTTTCATATTAACTAGTGCAAATTCTTCATATGGTAGAGTATATGATAAGCTTAACTTACTCTTCAATTGGTATCATTGGATCATTTCAATTGGTATCAATATGATTATTTTTGTATATACTCATGTTTTGATTATATGTATGTATGCCTTCAAATTCAAATTATATCAATTTCTATTGGTATTCTCTTTTCATACATATATGTGTTATTTGTGCTTAGTTAAAATTGTCTTACATATTTAAAGCACATTGTATATGCTAAGCTTAATTCAACTTTCTATTGGTAATTCTTAAAGCTTATGCAATATGTTTTCAAGATTGATATCAAAATAAAAAAATAATATGTTTACTTGATATCTCAAAATATGTTCTATTAAGAAAAGTTCAAAATTTTGTTTTAATAAAAAAAATATTCAAAATTTTTGATTTGTATTTCCTATATGCAAGGAGAGCTTAACATCTCTCTTACATATATATTCATGTTGAGTATATTATAAATTGAGGAGCTTGACAACTCTTCTTTATATGATATACGTGTGTAGGGGGAGTTTCACATCTCCTCTTATGCATTACATAATATGTGTTATGTGAGTTAGGGCTTGTCATCCCTTCTTCATGTAATGCATATGTGTAGGGAAGCTAACTTAGCGTCTTCCTCTTCATGAATGTTTATCGCATATAAATTTTTATCGATTGATTACCCCTTCTTGATCTCTTTGTTTTTGACAAAAAGGGGGAGAAAAATTTGTTTGATTTGATTTTACTTTGACCCCTTTGTTGATGATTGACAAAAAGGGGGAGAAGAATTTGAGAGTTATATGCATGGTTGAGTAAGATTTATGTTTATGCATATATTTTTGTATTGCAAATAGGAGAAAAAGATTTTGATTTATACTTGTTGCATGTTTTATCTCCATACTTGCATACATATTCATATGCTTCATTGTCATATTTATTATTTATTTATTATGCATGAGTTAAGGGGGAGCTTCTTCGAAGCTTTACTTTAATCCATGCATATATAACTTCATGAGTTTTGTCATCATCAAAAAGGGGGAGATTGTTGGCCCAAAGGCCTATCACCCTAGTTTTGATGATGATCAACTCATGAAGTTATGTTTACTAATGATCTTGTGTTTAATTAGTGACAAATTCATTATCAAGATCTTAGTAGGTGCATAGCTCAACAAAGGATAATATGTCAAGATTTGGAGCTAGCACGGTGTGATCCAAGGAGCTTTTGGATCAAGCTTGGACCAAGTCAAGATGATGAGAAGACTTCAAGGGAAGACTTCAAGATCAAGACTTGTGTCTAGGTATAAGATTTTTATGTTTTAGATAAAATGTAAAGGATAGAATAGTTGGTGGATTGCTCAAGTATATATCACACACACACTCTTGATTTAATTGTCTTTTCATAAAAGAATTGTCAGATTTAGAAAAGACTTCTCATTTTGGAAAAACATAGTTTTGGTTTTTAGTATTCAATGTTATATGTTTCAACCAAAACCTTATTTAGAGCTTATTGTCAAAAACATAGATATTTCATCTTGATTGTGTAGTGGATCATATCCATACACACTATGCTTTAAAAGTATATCTTGTTTTTGTATTTGATGAAGATTTGGAAAAACATGTTTTGGAAAAATATTGTTTTGGAAAAACAGTTTTTATCATGAGCCAAATATTTCCAAGTTACAAAAAAGTCCAAACTTTTATAACATGCCTTGATTTTGTGCAAGCATGTTTGTATATCAAAATATATTGGTAAAACTATTTTTGTAGATTTTTAAGTATTTTATGGGATTTTATTTGAGTCAAAAAGACTAACTTTTTAATCCCAGAAAACTGTTTTGGGCTTCAGCCAAGTCGACTAGTCGACTTAACTAGTCGACTATATCTGAAGTCGGTCGACCGGCTCGGGTCGACCGACGTGCACAGACGTGCACGCCTTTGTGCACTGGAGGATGGCCGACCGTACGGGTCGACCGCTCCAGAGAGCTCTGCTCTCTGGAAAGTTCGGCCGACCGTACGGGTCGACCGACAGAGAGTTCGACTCTCAGCTCCAGTGGGTCGGTCGACCCAGGCGGTCGACCGTGGCTCCAACGGTCGGATTTCTGACCGT
This sequence comes from Agave tequilana, assembly GCA_038442645.1. Classification (NCBI taxonomy): domain Eukaryota; kingdom Viridiplantae; phylum Streptophyta; class Magnoliopsida; order Asparagales; family Asparagaceae; genus Agave; species Agave tequilana. Next base: position 94,394 of record JAVJIF010003239.1, on the reverse strand, counting down.
TGGCGGTCGACCGCTCGGGTCGACCGGCAGCTCTGACAGACCCTAACGGCTATATTTTTCTGGCCTATATATTTGGGGGTTTGGTCATTGTTTTGAGCCAAGATTTAAGGAGAGCTTTGAGCCAGTTTTTCCCATTCTTTTAAAAGAGTTTTCTCCACATATTTGAGAGCAAATACTTCCAATCTAATGGGAAGATTTTAATCAAGAGTGTTAAAGTGATTCTTTGAGTTTTCCTCCACCACTCTCATCTTGTTTTTCTCACACCACACTTGAGCATCCATTGAGCTATTCATCTTATAGGATTGTTGTAGTGAGAGCTTTTATTGGTGATCAAAGTGTTAAGATCACTAAGAGATCATTTCTTGTTCTTTGAGGAGACGGGCAAGTGTGCTCGTGGTTGTTTAGGGTTCGGCTGCGAACTCTTGTTGATTGAGGTGCGGCCTCGGCGAGCCGGTGGGCTTGCGGTGTGTAAGGGACTAGGGAGTCCGAGGGCTATTAGGTGTTGCGGCACCGAGGAGAGATCCATTGGGATCTTGCATAGTGGAAATCCTTCGTGTGTCGAAGGCGGGGATGTAGAGCAAGTGTGCTCGAACCTCGAAACATACCCTTGTGTTTGCGATTGCCACTTCTCTCTCTTTATCTCCTTGTTTATATCTTGCATTACTTATCTTGTCTTTACCTTTATATGCATGATATATTCCTTGTGCTCATATTGATATATTGCTTGGGATTGTTAACTAACACTTGTATTCAACCAAGAGAGCCAACGCGGCACCTCAACCCGTTCAAGGGGAATCTAGAAGAGTTTGTCCAGAGTCCTTCACGGGGAATTCGTCAACACTCTTTGGTTATACGTGGTGTTTAGTGTAAGAAATTTAATTAGGTCATAATTGTTTTAGCTTCCGCATCATTTGCCATTAAGTGACCATTAGATTAGCCATCACCTATTCACCCCCTCTCTAGGTGAACTTACATCGCTTTTAGGCGTGAGTACTTATACTTTATGAGGCACAAATACCCAGCTTAATCATAGGATATATATATATATATATAATATATATATATATATATATATATATATATATATATATATATATATATATATATATATTTACTTATGTAATTATCTTTTGCATAAATACCAAGGCTTGCTTAGGCCAAAGCACCTAGCTAATCAATAATTAGCTTTGTTCATCTTTCATAGATTTTTTTCCTTTTTTTTCTTTTTTTATATATATATAAGGCATAAGAATCTTTGTTTTTGAACCCTAAGTGTGTAAGTGTATGAAGTGTTTATATTTCATCAAGATAAAGATCAAGACTAAATTACTTTGACAAATTATATTCCTAACCCTAAAAATCAAACAAATAATTTTATTTTAACCAAGTATAAGAAATCCTAATTTTGATTTTCCTATTCCTTATAATTGACTCAATTTCTTACAAAAAATATGTCGAAATATTGTTTCTATTTTCAAAAAGTTTTTTAAAAGTAAAGAAAATGTTAAAAAAATTTAATAAAAAGAAAAACCTAAGTTATGTTAGAACCCTCCCCTACACCTATCTCATGCATTATCCTCAATGTATGAATTAATGCATAGATGCATGAAAAAGAAGAAAGGGAAGGAAATATTACCTTAAGGTGGTGGTTCCGGTGGTGGTCTGATTGGTCCACGAAATGCGGCCCAATCGACTTTGCATGGAGTTCGGAGGAACCCACCAGAAATTTCTCTAATATAACCCACTAAAATGATATATACATGAAAGATTTTTATTAAATATTTTACCCCATCTAATTTTCAAATTTCATAATTAATTTCAGAGTCAATTTTGTCAACCGCTTTGTCCCAAAATGGAGTGTGAAAAGATAGAATAATTGACTTGGATTTAGGAAGTACGGGAACTAATACCGACTCAAGAAAGTGACTTAAGTCAAGTAAAGGTTCAGGAGTCGAGATTGGTTCAGGAATTGGGTCCAAATCAAGAAGTTGAAACTCAAGTCCACATTCATTTTCCCACAATAGAATGTGACTTAATATTAGTGATTCAAGTTCAAGAATGACTGGTGTGAGAATCAGAACTGACTCTAAAATATTACTCAAGTCGGGTAATAAAACAGGAGTCAATATTGATTCGAGAATTTGAACTGGATCACAAAATTGAGAATCTAGGTCACATTTCTCATTGAGTTCAATTTCATAAAAATGAAAACTTGCCAATTTATCAATGGGACTTTCAAAGTATGAAATTGGTCAAGTTCAATATGATGATCATTAAAGATGGGCGATTCAATTTCATTCTGAATAGGCACAGGATCCAATGTTGACTTGGGAAAAAGATTGAAATCAGGTGAAGACACCAGAGTCATAATTGAATCAGAAAGTAGAATTGAATCACTAAGTTGAGATTCATGATCATATTCATTCTCAAGTTCAATTTCAGGAAAGGGATAACTTGCCAAACTATTAATGTCACTTTCAAAATTTAGAGTTTGGGCAAGTTCAAATGATTGTGCTGAAATGGAACCTTGTGTTCCAAAACAACATGACTCTTCGGCTCTAACAGAATAGTTAGCGACATCAGAACTGGCCAAACGGTGAGAACGTAGAGTTTGGATCATCACATCTATGTCATGATTATGAGCGTTTTGAGCCTGAGTCATGGCTTCAAGCATCTTTTCATAGTTGATCGTTCATCGTTTTGTTGAAAAGATGAAGTGTTGTTTTGGAATTGGTGGTGAAATTTTGAGTCAATCAGATTTTGTGATTTTTGTTTAGACTCACGCATACTCATTTCCAAAATTGATGGTTTTCTATTTTGGACTGGTGAAACTAAGTATGAATCTTGGAAATATTGTGGACAAGGTGGATAAGGAGGACAAGTTGGTTGAAAATTAGACTCGGGGGAGGTGAATCCCCACTGACTCTGTGAAGAGTTGAAATTATTCTGAAAATTATGATTATAAGATTTGGGGTATGGGTTATATTGATTCGGATAAGACCAATCCGGCACACTAGGTTGGTTAAAGTTATGATATGCCGGGTTGGTAATATCCAAAAAAGAGGTTGGTGTGTAATATGGATTACCATTAAAATTGAAAAATTATTGTTATAAGCCATATCACACAATAAAACACAAACAAAGAAAAAAAACAAACAAATAAGCAAACAAAAAAGAAAAAATTCTAACCTAAGTTAGGGTAGACCTTTGACCTAGACGACTCCTAACTGGTTAGACTGTCCATAGGACGTATAATGCAGACTTTGCCCACAAGCTAATCAGCCAGGTCAGGGCAAGATTGGTGGGAGGTTATCCATCAAAGACGTTCCTTAATTAAGTAACCACCAACCTTCGTGCTTTCGGCCCTTAATCCCTTCCTAGACATTGATTTGGCAGGCGTCAAATTCCAAAACCTTTCCCCTTAGGATAATCTCCTAATTGAGTCGATGTCCCTAGGGCCAACGTCTACTCATTTTTGGTTAGGCTTGGGTTAGTGAGTGAGGAGATTGTTTGTGGGCTAAGGGAGGGTAATGACTTCCCCACCTTATCTTGTTCATAGGACAAGCCCTTAAGATTGATTCAGTGCATTGTACAAGAAAAGCAACACTTAAGCAATGTAAACAATCCAAAAATATTCTTATACTAGATGCTATGCACACGTACCTTTGCTCCAGCACTCTTCAACAGTAATGAAAAATGTAAACGAATTAGACACGTGCCTAAATGCAAGTCTAAACCGTTTTTAGCATTTAACAAACATCATTTTACTGTTGAGGTTAGAAAGGAAGTACAGTGAGTTAAACAAGGAGATAAATGCTACAGATATTTAAACTATGCAATTCAGCCAACCTACAAAAAATACAGGTTAGTAGTTCACTCAGTTCGCCACAGGATTGTAGCAAATCTGAGGGCTTCTTGGCTCTGCTTTCTTGAGCAGAGTCCAAGGCCACTTATATGTCCACTGCAGCAAGAATTCCTTGTTGTAAATCTGTACACCAAAAACCAAGAAGAAGGTTAACCAAAAATGTAAACTTTAATGAGAATTACTTACCGTCCCTCCCCGGCAACGGCGCCAAAATTTTGATTGAGCTTGAACCTGCACACAAATATAGAATTTCAGAACTAAGAATGAAAAGTGCAAGTTACTTAATTCTACCGCAATAGCAAGTGGCTATGCGGGTCGTGATCCACGAGGAGGGACTAGCGATGGAAGCTTTTTAGTAAGATCTCTTTTATGCTACCATTAATGGTTAAAGTTCTTCTTTAGTTTCTTAAAAAGAAAAGAAAAATAAATTACAATGAAGTTAGGCAGAAAGTGAGAGATTGGGAAGATGGAGAAACCAGAATTGGATATGTACAAAGAAATGGAAAAAGAGTGATAAAAGAAGTGGGTGTTGTTGGTGTTGGTGATCTAAACTAAAGAAATAAAAGAAAAGAAAGATAACCTAAAAATTACTTACCTCTTCAATGCTCATATACCTTAGATCCGTTGCGACGACTTACCTTGTCTTTGAAGGCAATCAAGCATAGCGTATATGATCTTCCCCATTCTCGATCTACACTACGAATAAAAGGGCGAGCTAAACTAACAAAGAATGGTTATTCATCACCATAGGCCATCAAGGGCACTTGCAATGGCGAAGCAGTCTCGAGGCTATCGGATTCACTTGGATTACAAACACATCAGAGGAGAGTAAACTAAAACAAGAGTAAAGAAGAAAAGAAACTTCGATTCGATTCTAATAACAATGAAATAAAGGACTTACTTACACTGGTGTCACCCTCAGTACAAGCTTGATCTCCTTCCTCCATGAAACTCGTTTCTCCTCTCAGTTAAATAAATTAAAACTGAAAATTACATGAAAAGAAAAACAAAAACCTACACTAAAAAATAGAAAAGTGGACTAAATCCTTTCTCTGCATGGTCGTCTCTGTTTATAGTGAAAACCCTGCCTTTTATAGGCAAAACCCAGAGGGGGGAGGCGTGAGGAGATAGGGGGAGCAAACGCTCCCCCAACTGAAATGATAAGGCCCCGAAAACGTGAGTTTGGCCACGTTTCCGCGGCCTGGCTGTGGCCAGGTGGCCACAGCCGGGGGGTGGTAACTCCTGGATTCGCGTTTTGGCTTTATCTTCAACTGGATTTCTCATTTTAGCTCTTGGATTTGACGAAACGATCTTTGATTGTTGGCTTTAACCACTTGATTTGAGAAGATCCATTTCAACCAGTTTTCAACCTCTCTGATTTGCCAAGATCTGCCCTGATTCCCTGATTTCGAATTTATTCTGAATTAAATCAGAATTTGGTGGGCTTTTTGGGCTCGTTTCTCTTCACTCTCCTTTAGGAATGGGCCTACAAATAAATTAAACAATAATTAGGAACAAGCAGAGTTTATTTTATAATAAGTATGAGAATATAATAATAAATGTGCAATCTTAGCGACCGATCATCTTTCTTTACGGATTTTGTGGGTGTAATCCACTAAAAACCCTCACGAGACAAAACTCTCTTCTAGGGTAAACCTAGAGATTTAACGGCTTGTTGCACAGGCTCAGTGTAATCATGTGACCTACGAAAGTGGTCTAATAATTTTTTGTTTAGTTGTTTTGCTCGAGGACGAGCAAAAGATAGGTATGGGGGTCGTGATCTAAGAATGAAAAGTGCACACAAGAATAAAATCTGCACACAAGAATACAGAATTTCAGAATTAAGAATGAAAAGTGTAAGTTACTCAATTCTACCGCAATAGCAAGTGGCTATGTGGGTCGTGATCTATAAGGAGGGACTAACAATGGAAGCTTTTTAGTAAGTTCTCTTTTAGGCTACAACGTATGGTTAAAGTTCTTCTTTAGTTCTTTAAAAGAAAAAGGAAAAATTAAGTTAAAGTCAACTTAGGAAGAAAGTGGTAGAATGAGAAGATGGAGAAAATAGAAGTGATATGTACAAAGAAATTGAAAGAGTGAAAGAGATTTGGGTGATTATGATGTTGGTGATCTACACTAAAAGTTACAAGAAAAGAAAGAAAAACTAAAACCTAAAAATATACTTACCTCTTCGGCGCCTGCTTATCGTTTACCCGTATCGACGATGTACCTTTACTTGAAGGCGAGCGAAGCATGGCAGATGAGATCTTCCCCATTCCTGATTTACACTATAAAATGAAGGGGCGAGCTATACTGCCATAGAAATGGATATCCATCACCATAAGCCATCAACAGTACTTGCAAGGACAAGGCAACTTCGAGGCTATCGGTTTCATTTGGATCCACAAACACAAAAGAGGGAAGCGAACAAAAATAAGAATAGAAAAGAAAAGGAAATCTCGATTCGATTCAAATAACAATGGAAGAAAAGATCACTTACACTGGTGTCACCTTCAGTACAAGCTTGCTCTCATTCCTCCATGAAAGTCTCCTCTCCTCTCAGTTACATAAATAAAACAAAATTACATGAAAGAAAATTAAAATCCTAAGTTACAAACTACAAATTAGCTTAAGTTCTACTCTCTGCTTGGTCGCTCTCTGTACGCTCTGAAAATCCCAGTATTTATAGGCAAAACCCAACCTATGAGAGTGTAAAAAGATAGGGGGAGCAAACGCTCCCCCTAACTCACTAACCAAGCCGCGAAAACGCGGCTTTGGTCGCGTTTCCATGGCCAGGGTGTGGCCAGGTGGCCACACCTTGTTGGTGGTACTCCCCAGCTTCTCGATTTGCTTTTATCTTCAGCTGGATTTGCAGTTTAAGTCCGGGATTTTGACAAAATGGCCTTTGATCTTTGGCTTCAACTGATTGATTTGTAGGGATTTATTCTAACTGGTTTTTAAATGATCTGAACCGACCTGATCTGCCCTGATTTACTGATTTCAAATTAATTCTGATTTAAATCAGAATTTGATGGGCTTTTGGGCTCATTTCTCTTCCCTCTCCTTTAGGAATGGGCCTGCAAATAAATTAAACAATAATTAGGAAAAAGCAGAGTTTATTTTATAATAAGTATGAGAATATGATAATGAATGTGCAATATTAGTGACCGATTACTAGACGCAGAGCCCGAAGCCCGCGTCTCACATGAAGCTTAACACAAAACTTGAAGTTCGTATTTCTCAAGCGTTACCTCAATGGCAAAACGCGAGGCTCAAAGCTCGCGTCTCGGTTATAACTGCTCTCATTATCGGGTCAATTACTGCCCACGTAATGAGGGAGTTAGCCCCCATTATGGAGTGTTTTTAGGGGATAGTTTCACCCCTGAAACCCCTATAAATAGCTCAGTTTGTTATTGAAGAGGGGTCGGGAAAAATTCTGATCGCAAGTCTTAAAAAAAACTAGAATCTCCAGCTGAGAAATACAAAAGAGTTAAACTCTTATAACAACTTGCGGAGTACAAGTTTGTTCTTTCCTTAAGTCTCTTTGAGATTTTATTAGACAGAAGTTATGCTACTCCGTCCATAATCCGAAGAGAAGATTCCCAGAAGACTGTGACACTCACCCGATCAACAAAAAATAAGACTCACTTTTCACCGCCACATCAAGAACCCAGTATTAAATAAAGAGAAGATTTGAGCTTGAATATCTTCTCTCTTTCTTGTAATCGGAAGTTTTCTCTCTTTCTTGTAATCGAAAGTTTTGATTGTTGTAACTTTCTTTACAGTTAAATAAAAAGTTTACACACCCTCAAATTATCCACATCTAACAAGAGATGACGACTCCGCTGAGGACTACTTTCTCTACTGATGAGCAAGTCATGGCGCAAGGTGACGTCACCTACATAGGAAAGGTGGTCGAATCGCTTGTCATGGAATTTAACCAGACAAAGTATGAAGAGTTTCTCTCTTCCAGCTTCAAGAGCCCGAGGGCACGGCAGTACCGCAAGTCTCCTCAGAGATCCGCTCTCAAGTCCCTTCAGAGGCTTTACCGAATGCGGTTTGTGCAAAGAACATCGTGGCCAGACGTATCACATGTAAGGCCCGCGTTAACGTCTCCTATGAGACCCGCGAAGTCAACGTTGTTGATGTTCAGCCTGTACATGCCCGTCTTCTTCCTCAGCCCCAGGTTACCAGGGGTTCCCAATAACCCGTACGGCGTAACCGGAAACCGGAACGCTGAACGTCGACAGAGACGACGCACGCGTCAACTACAGATGCAAGAAGCTGGAACAACTATCTATCCAGCAATTTGTCCAACAAATACAGAATGCGAGGCTCAAGCTCGCGTCTCTTCTGAACTACGTCAGACGCGCGAAGTCCGCATTTGGAGACCTAAACGCGAAGCCCACAAGGCTTGTGTTTCTGAAGCTTTACTTCCCAAACACGACGTTCAGCAGCGCGAGGTCCGTGCATCTCCTCAGAGACACGAGACCCGCGTCTCTACAACCAAACGCGGGATTCAGAAAGTCCACGTGTCTCAAGTGTCGCTAGCCAAATGCGATAATCAGCAGCACGAGGTCTGCGTCTCTTCTCAGCAGCGGTACGAGACCTGTGTTTTAAAGCCAAAACGCGAGAGCCGCATCTGTTTTACAGAATGTAAGCTCCGGGTCTTAGAAGCCTGCGTCTCAGATTCACGACGCAAGGATGGCCCTTAGAAGCTGAAAAGCCCTCGAAAACCCGAGGCTTATCCCTTTGATCCCTCTCCGACAGATTTAAAAGATTATTTGACAAAGAAAAGGAGTGCTAATCAGGTTGCTCCATCCTGTTGCTATGAACGGCTCATCACAGCAATGCTCTCTGAATGTCGCTGCAGCTCACATGTGAGCAACCAGTCGATATTCAGACGATTAACCTCAACCTCCCAATCAGCCAAAAGGCATCGTTCCCTTAGAAGGGGAGCCTTCTCTGACACGGAATACCCCAAAGTCACTGCAAACATGGCAGGTCCAAGCATTACACCAAGCAAAAGTAGGGAAAAACAACCGGCAGTCAGCTCTGACGAGTCTGATACGGAATCAGAGAGAGTGTACCGGCATACTCGCACTCAGACTGGTGCGGTAGCCCCGGTTGACTACAATGCCCTAGCGCGGGGCATTGAAGTAAGTGAATCACAGGCCTCGAACTCTTCTGTAGAAAAGGAAGCCTTTGCGTATATGGCAAACACTCCTGAGAAAACGACCAGGCATCTAGAACAGCAAGCCCAGGTTCAGAGGGAACAATTCGATATAATTTGCGCCCAAAAAGAATCTATTGATACCCTCAAGCAGATGCTTGCACAATTGCTTGAAGAAAAGAAGAAGTTGAATGATAAAACTTCTTCTAAGAAGTCTAAAGGCAAGCGGAAGGAAGGGGAAAGCTCATCTTCTGTACACATAGAAGAGGAGAAACAGTCCAATTCCGAGTTGTCTAATTCCTCATCTAAAGAGGGAGACAATCCAGAGAATGGGGATACTCATTCTAAAAGAATGAATCAATTGGAGCAGCGTCTGGAAGCCCTTACCTATCAAAAAGGCCTCCAAGAAGCAGGAGTGGTCCGGCCATACCCGGCAGAATGGGATCTTGTCTCATATCCTCCTAAGTTCAAAGCTCCGACTCTACAGGCCTTTGACGGCAAAGGGTCACCGAACCAACACATCTACTACTTCAAATCTCAAACAGGGAATGTAGTAGATAATGATGCCATATTGACACATTTGTTCATCGGTACTCTGATGGGACTCGCCTTCGAATGGTTCATGAAACTCCCTGAAGACTCCATCAAAAACTAGGGTGATTTGGAGAAGCTCTTCCTTACACGCTTCTTCGGAGATGATTCGGAAGTTACCATGCCAACTCTCCTGGCAACAAAGCAATGCAGTCAAAGCATTTACGAAAAGATTTTGAAATATGGCGCTCCGATGTCCTAGAGGTATGACCAAGGCCATCCTGGTGGAAACATGCCACCACAACTTACAAACTTCACTCCTAGCCCAGATAGGAATTGTCGAAAGCCGTACCTAGAAGCAATTGGTCCAGCAAGGCGAGCAGGCTGAAGAAATTACCAGGGTTAGGGCAGAAGAAAATAAGCCCAGACCCGAAAAGTCAACAAGGCGCGCGCCAGAAGTATCCTTCCAATCAAAAAGGAAAGATACATTGGCGACAGAGATGAAATCCCCTCCTAAACCTCAGCCAACCAGAGGGGGTGGTTCTCCAAGTCAACCGTGCGCCAGCAGGCAGTACTCCTTCAAAGATGAACACATCGATTTGTTGTTCAAGCTACTCAACAAGAGTAATAAATTAAAGCTTCCTGAAGCCAAACGTCCTGAGGAGGTCGGCAAGACCGACAATCCCAACTATTGCCTGTATCATAGGATGCTTGGGCACCCCACCAAGAGCTGTTATATCTTCAAAGATATTCTTCAAGCTCTGATCGATGCAGAAGTACTCAAGCTCTGTTCAAAGCAGAAGAAAGTGACGGCTAACATTACGTCATTTCTTCAGTTCGAAAATCAGCCTCCAACATCGGCCGGAGTAGTTCCCATCCCGAAAGGGGAACTATGGATAATTAATACAGACCCGCATCACCAGGAAGAGAAGGGTCTTGAACCTATCCCTACACCTCAGGAAGAAATTATGTGGGTTCATCCCGACCTTGTGGAAGGCCAATAGTGGACTACTGTTATTAACAAGAAGTCCAAAGGCAAAGCAAGAGCTTTACCCTGTAATGTGGTGTGTGCCTCTTCTCGAGAAGCAGAGACCGATGTCCCCTCACTAACCGACTCAGAGGAGGAGACGATCGTCCTTGCCGCAGAGCTGAATGCACCACTCGTGGCTGAAACTCATTCAGGACAGTCGTATTTAAAGAAGTGTGACGAGTTAGTGGCAAATCCGCCTGGACCTACTTCAGAGCCAACCAAGCAGTCTGCCAAGCAACCTGTGGAGAAGCAGAAAGAGCTTCGGTATTCCAAAGCTCTCCCGAAGGACAAAGCAGAAGGAACTTTAGCACCATACCCTTTGATGTATTGGCTCAACTGGCCAACATCCCGGCCAGGATCACCCTTTACGAGCTCCTAAGACTGTCAAAGTCAACAAGAGAAGCTCTGAGAAAAGCTCTAGCCGATGCTGAGATCTTCATGACCCAAATCCCAGCTGAACCACAGGAGAAAAATAAAGAAGACTGCCTCCACGCCTCTCAAAATGCCCCCTCCATCACCTTCACGCCAGACGACATGCAGGTCAAGGGGAAACATGATAGGCCCCTGTACTTCACAGGGTATATTGGATTGTCTGAAGTGAGCTGCATTCAGGTAGACTTAGGATCCGCATTGAGCATTATGCCCCGCCGGGTCATGCAGCACTTAGGGATCCCCACCCACCGATTGAGCGCCACCCAAACTACCATCTATGGTTTCAATGCCAATGATACATGCACAATGGGAAGATCAAACTCAAATGTTAGATTGGGGGTCTGAGATCTGAAGTGACGTGCTATGTGATCGACGCCGACACTTCATACAATTTGCTGCTCAGATGACCATGAATTCATCGTAACTCCATCGTCCCCTCCACTCTCCATCAAGTCATGAAATATATCGACATAAGTGGGAAAGTCTGAATGTTGATTGCCGAAAAGCATCCGTTCAAGGGGGTAAAGAACTATTTCACAGATTCCTTCCTATACCAAGATTCTCTGGAGATAAGCGAGAATCCCCAGCCAGAGGAACCAGACTCTAGTAATGAAGCTGACATTGAACCAGAGGCAGAGAAAGAATGTCTTTGAAAGTTGAACCCACTTGTTATGAACATTAATAAGCTCGATGTCAATAATCTCGCCAATGATGTAGGTGAGTGGTATATTAATGAAGATTTAGATTTGGCTTACTTTTCTGTGTTGGCTTCTGATTCCGTGCCGTCGCTAGTACCGATGTGGATGATGACCCCTGGTCGGCAATAGATGCTCTGACATCATTGCATGTACCAGTGAGGTCATCCCTCATGGTGTATCAAGATGTCAATGAAGCGCAGGGATCGTTATTCATGATCCCAGCAAAACGCAAAGGCCAAAAACCAATTCTTTTTAGAAGAATCAAGTCCGAATTGAAGCCTCGCGAAGACTCAGAAAGCGAGAACGAATCCCCTCAATTTGCCTATTATGAGCCAAATGTACTCAGAATGATGGAGAACATAGGGTATGATTTAGCAAAGGGTCCTGGCTTGAACTTTGGCAAAGGAAGGAGAACACTGCTTCGATCCTTCGTTCCAAAAGGGAAGACCCTTGATTATTATCATCGAACTCGTAGGGGGGTGGGCTATATGTCAACTCCAATCCCGTCAGCCTCTGAGTCTGAAGAGTCATTATATCATAATCACTCGTCAGGCACGTCATCATGGGAGTCAGATATCAGTGTCGGCAACATCTTCAAAGAACTTTCCGTAAACATGGTTTCAACAAGCCACCTGGAAGATGGAGATGAAGAAATGATCTAGTCGGATGCAGATCCTTGGATTAAACACCTAAACACTCTCTGAGATATTTGCTTCGAACAACGTGAACCACCCACAGAGGATAAGGTCACCCAGATCAATCTGGGAGATGAGGCTAATCCTAAACTCATCTTTATAAGCGAAACCTTATCACCCTCTGAGAGGGAAGATCTAAAATCTCTTGTACGGGAGTATATAGATGTTTTCGCTTAGAATTACGAGGACATGTCTGGGCTTGATCCTTGAATGGCTATGCATCGCCTCAACATTAATTCAGACGCGAAACCAGTCAAACAGTAGCAGCGATAGTTCCGTCTAGAAATAATGGAAGCAATTTAGTCGGAAATCAAAAAGCTCATAGGCTCTGGCTTCATCAGGGAGGAACAACACCCTGATTGGATAGCCAATATTGTCCCCGTTACCAAGAAAAATGGGAAGATCCGAGTTTGTATTGATTTTCGTGATCTAAATGAGGCTTGTCCAAAAGATGAATTTCTCTTTCCAATCACAGATGTCATGATCGACAACACGTGTGGGTTTGAACGGATGTCCTTCATGGATGGATTCTCGGGATACAATCAAATCAAGATGTACCCTGATGATAAAAAGTATAATCTTTCAGGATGCCTCTAGGGGTGTACTGTTATACTATCATGCCCTTCGGATTAAAAATGTGGGAGCAACATACCAGAGGGCTGAATGCAATTTTTCATGAGCACATACGCAAAACAGTGGAATGCTACGTCGACGACATTGCAGTAAAAAGCCGTGCCAAAGACGATCACATAGCAGATCTGAAGACGGTATTCGACATCAAGCGGGCGCATCAGCTGAAGATGAACCCCACTAAATCCTTCATAGGGGTAGCCAGTGGTAAATTTTTAGGATTTATTGTGACATCCAAAGGAATCCACTTCGATCCAGAGAAAGTCCGCACTGTCCAGGAGATGCAACCTCCAAGGAACCTCAGGGAGCTTAGAGGGTTGCAAGGGCGATTAGCGTACATCCGGAGGTTTATCTCAAATCTCTCGAGAAGATGCCAACACTTCACCAAATTAATGAAGAAGGGTGTCTCATTTATTTGGGACGATGCTTGCCAACAAGCGTTCGAGGAAATCAAACGATACCTCATGCAACCACCTGTCCTTACAGCTCCGGTTTCAGGAAAATCTTTCCTGATATATGTTCGAGCGATGGATCATTCCTTAGGAGCTTTGCTAGCCAAGAGTAATGATAAAGGACACGAGCAGGCAATCTACGATTTGAGTAGAATTATGATCAGAGTTGAACATCGGTACAACCTGATCGAAAAGGAATGCTTGGCATTAGTATTCATCGTCCAGAAAATGTGACATTACTTGATGGGCCAAACCATACATATTGTATCAAAAGTCAATCCTTTAAGGTTGCTTATGACAAAGCCATCATCGTTGAATGGTGACTGGCAAAATGGGCCATACTGCTCTCCCAATATGAGATGCAATTTCTACCACAAAAAGTCGTGAAGGGACAGGTGGTGACAGATTTTCTGGCTGAGCATCCAGATTCGAGAGGTACCAAACTTTATGAGGATCTCCCAGACGAGGTCGCTGAAGTTTGTCTGATCCAGACATCTTTCGAAGGACAGCTGTGGCAGCTCTTCTTCGACGGTGCATCATGAACGCGTCCACGAGGGAATGTCGTAGTAGGAGTGGGGGTAGTCCTTGTCTCCCCACAGAACTACGTAATCCTTCGTGCATTCTTATTAACTGAGCCATGTTCCAATAATGTAGCGGAAACAATCCTCTCCTGATCGGAATGCAAATCGCTAATCGTTAAAAATCTTGAAGCATATGGTGACTTTAAGCCCATCATTAATCAAGTTCGCGTGGAATACAAAGTCAGACATGAAGATTTAGTACCCTATTACAACGTAACTATCTACATGGCCGAGAGGTTCAAAAACTTTTACATCGACCATGTACCTCGCCAGTAAAATGCAATGCAGATACACTAGCATCTCTCACTGCTTCATTGGCACTTCCAGCTGGAGTAGTAGAGAAAATACTCGTCTACAGCCATGACCTACATTGCCCAAGATTTGCTTTTGAAGACCACCAAAAGCCGACAGGAGACCGTCAAGTCAAAGAAGCTCTAAAGACTTCAACAGGTCTAGAGCTCAAGGATTGGCGATTTTCGTACATCGACTATGCACTGTACGACATTCTTCCTGAGGACCCCAAAGAGACGACTGCCATTAGGAGGAAAGCCCCTAAATTCTACTACAATGCGATCACAAGGACACTGTACCACTGATCATATGAAGGGATCCTCCTCCGCTGCCTATCACAGAAGGAGGAACAGGAAGTACTCAAAAAAGCGCATGATGGCATGTGTGGAGCTCATCAGCCTGGCCTGAAGCTGGAGATCGACTCCGTAGACTGGGGTATTCTGGCCCAAGATGATCCCCGACGCCATCGTTTACGCCAAACGATGTCATGCCTATCAAGTCCATGGTGACTTCATCCATTAAGCACCAGGACATCTTCGCTCTACAACTTCAACTTGGCCATTTGAGATGTAAGGAATGGATGTGGTTGGCCCTATCAGCCCACCTTCATCCAAAGGACATCGGTTCATCTTAACTATAACCGATTACTTCTCTAAATGGG
Organism: Agave tequilana; assembly: GCA_038442645.1. NCBI lineage: Eukaryota > Viridiplantae > Streptophyta > Magnoliopsida > Asparagales > Asparagaceae > Agave > Agave tequilana. The sequence goes on along the minus strand of JAVJIF010003239.1, from coordinate 79,358 downwards.
TTGAAGCTATTCCTTTGAGAGAGGTAAAAGCATCTGACGTGATCAAATTCATTAAAAATCACGTCATTTACCACTTTGGTATGCCACGACGGATCATTCATGATAAGGGCCTCAGTTCGTCAGCCAAGCTTTTCAAAGGTTTTGCAACAAGTTCAGAATCCAGAGTGTGTCCTTAACGGTATACTATCCAGCCGCTAACGGCCTTGCAGAAGCTTTCAACAAGACTATTGAAAAACTTCTCAAGAAATTTGTCTCGAAAAGCTAATGCGACTGGGACGACAAATTAGGTGAATGCTTATGGGCCTATCGCATGACGGTTCGAACCCCGACGAAAGCTACACCTTTCTCCTTGGTATATGGGTGTGAAGCTGTACTCCCACTAGAAATTCAAATCCCATCTCTATGCGTCACCTTGACGGCAAAGATGACAAATGAGGAGAAGCATCGACTACTTCAAGAGCTGGAGGCTTTGGATGATAAACGTTTACAAGCTCAACAGCAAATCGAGCTCTATCAAGCTCGAATTACCAGAGCCTTCAACAAGAAAGTTAAGAAACATACTTTCAAGAAAGGTGACCTTGTCTTAACTATCAGAAGACCAATGGTGATGACACATAAGACAAAAAGAAAATTCCAACCTGAATGGGAAGGACCATTTGTAGTGGAGTCGGTCTACTCAAATGGAGCATACCGTCTCACAACCCCAGACGGTGATATGCCCATGATGCCGATCAACGGTAGATTCTTGAAGAAATAATATCCTTGATAGCATTCTTCTCTTGATCAGGTTAATACTACACCTCTGATCAAAACTCTAGATCTAAGATGTTTGGGGGAACGCCAAATAAGAGATTCTTTCTTCCTCCACTGGATCACATCACGATTGATCAACGTCGAGCCGATCGAGCGCTGGTTACATCATGATGCATGGTGTAAATATTTAAGAAGAAACAAAGTGTAAGACTTCGGTTCTAGCCTTGTTACTCTTTTCTAATGTACCTATGGACATCCGATGTCTCCAATGGCTAAGGATAGAAGAAAATGTTGGCTTTTAAGTCCAACATAAGTCTTTGACAACTCATCATGCTGAGGGGAATAGCATGGCTAGCCCAACTCAAACGGTAGTTGGTAAAGGCACACCAAACCCGTTGATAGCTGAGGGTTTGCTAAAAATCCTAAGGGACTTGGTCCCATCCTCTCCTCAAAATCTCTTACCAATTTTCTTCCATAGAATGGTAGGGATACAAAATACCTGGATTCATTTCTCCAACGAAATGAGCTGGGACCTGTCATGTTAACAACAGTAAACCTCTGACAAACCAGATTTCCCGATCCCCAGCAGATTCAGTCAAGTTAATATTAAACCTCTAACAACAAAACTCATTTAAAATCTTCGCTATTATGTTAATATTACACCTCTAGCGGCGAATCTCCCGTGTCCCTAGAAAATCAATGATTATCATGTTACTATTACTCCTCTGATAATTCATTTTATTTTGCACCAAAGTCCCCTACCAATTCTCTTTCATACAGTGGTAGGGCCACAAACTCAATCATTGTTAAGTTAATTACCAAACCTCTGACAATGAAAAGTTTCAATACTCCCTAGTGAGTACAAACTTCACTTGTCTCTCCCTTGTACGGAGTCACAAGTCCTCAAAACTGCTCAAGTGTCTAGTTCATTGTTAAGTTCAACAATACACCTATGACAATGACTTTCCGTTGAACTTCCCTATCGAATTGGGATGACTAATGCCAAGTTTAAAATTACACCTCTAGCATTACCTTCACTACCAAGTTTAACACTACACCTATGACAGTATTGTTTTCAGTTTCCTAAATGAAGCTGAAATTTGAAAGGCGCGTTTCATCAAGAAGTTTGAAAGGCGCGTCTACCAAACACGGGCGCGTCAATCAGATTTCAAGAGGAGATCAAGAGATGGAATCTCTTCAATGGATGGGGAGACTGTTTGTTGGAGGAAAAACTGAAGATCAAGGAGTAAATTCTTTATTTGAATGTAAAGAAAGTTACAGCGGATCAATAATCTTCTTACAAGAGAGGGGAGATATTCAAGCCTGAATCTCCCCTTTGTTTAGTGCCGGGTTCTTGATGTGGTGATGGAAAGTGAATCTTATTTTTCGTTGACCGGATGAATGTCAGGACCTCTTGGGAATCCCCTCTTTGGATAGTAGGCGAAATAACACAGTTTCTGTCCACCAAGGATCTCAAAGAGAGTGTTGGCAAAGAACGAACTTGTACGCAGCAAGTTGTTTAGAAGAGTTGAACTCTTTCTTTCTTTTCAGCTAAAAATCTTGGTGTTTCTACGGCTTACAACCGAAGTTCTTTTGACCAAGAATTATCCGACCTTTTTCCGACCCCTCTTCCATAGCAAACTAGGCTATTTATAGAGGTTTCAGGGGATGAACATGTCCCCTAAAAACACTCCATAATGGGGTTAACTCCCTCATTACGTGGGCAGTAATTGACCTAGTAATGAGGGCAGTTATAACTGAGACGCAGGTTTTGAGCCTTGCGTTTTGCTGCTAAAGTAATGCTTGAGAGATGCAGGTTTCCAGCTCTGCGTCAAGCTTCGCGTGAGACGCGGGCTTTGGACTCTGCGTCTTGGCACTTGCAATAATATTAGGACACGGGTCTCAACCCTCACGTCTCGGTCCTTGCAGTGATGTTAAGACACAGGTTTCAACCCTCGCGTCTTGGTCCTTGCAGTGATGTTGAGACACGGGTTTCAACCCTCGCGTCTTGGTCCTGCCTTGTTGGCGATGACTAGCCCTGCGTCTGGAGTTTGGATTCTGCTTTTTGACGACTTGTCTTCAGTGATTTTTTAGACAGCCTACAGAATCCCCTCCAAAGTTTTTGATATTCCGCGGTTGACTGGGACGGATTTCGAAATACTTTGGACTCTGGTTGAATTCATACTTCTTATGATTGGACTGACAATCATTTGAGATACTCTGAGCTTGATCTTATCTAAAGTATGGTTTTAAAATCCTTTGAAGCCACCAGAGATGATCGTGGTAAGTGTCTAGATACGCAGTCCAGACCTCCTCAGTGCTCTGAGCAGGTTGTTGGTGTACTTTGAACCAGGGGTGAACAGTCGTCTGCATGTGCCAGTGTACTATTGAACTGATTTACAGAAGCAAAGACTGAATGTAAGTCTTGTAGACGCAGGGGTCATGTTGTTCTAGAGACACAGTCCTCACTTGGAGTGGGGACGCATCTATTAGTTTGCTGAAGAAACGCGGCTCTTGGAGGGATGCGATCTTTGAGATGAAGACGCAGCTCTCACTCTGTGAACTAGGCGCGGCTTTGGCCTTGGAGGGACGCGATTTTTGTCAAACACGAATCCGTGTTTTGGGCGCGTTGCCATCTGTCCGGCGAAATTGAGGGAACATCTTTCCTTTGGCGCGCGAATTTTACGTTGCATTTAATATGCACGCCACGCATCAAGTGGGGATTAGGCCTCGAGCCAAATGCCGCGTATCTCTGCGAATCACTGTGCCTATAAAAGACAACAGTCTTTCAAGAGTCATCATTAGACTCTTCTTCTTCTTCGCTGAGCTTTCTGTCGAGAGTCAAGAAAAAGCTTAAAAGCTCTTTTCCAGTTTTAACGTCTTCAGCACCGATTTCTCATCAAGTTAGGAAAGAGTTCTGACATTTCCTTTTGACTTTCTTCACAGGGCTGGCTGCCGATAGTGAAACCATAACTTCTTCTCATATTCAGAAAATGATCAAGAGCTGGCCCAGCAGGAGGGCCTTGAGGTTTCTGTTACCGGAATACCTCAAGAGAGTGCAACCGTTGAGGTCGGGGAAGCCTCATTCCCACGTGACCTATCCAGGAATTTGCCATCTTCAGATCCTCAACTTGGTAAGAGAATACTGACGTATTGAATATTCTTCTTTTTATCGTTGCCACCAACATTTAATGTTGTGATTTGCAGAGAGCACTGGGGTAGCTCAAGTAGAGGATCCTGCGGCAAGCATTGGCGCAGAAGATAGCATAATTCAAACTTCGACCGGGGAGCCTAGTGCCGTAGTGCTTGCTGTTGTTTCTATTGCAGTGGAAGCTGCTACAACAATAACTGTCTCGGAGGTATCACTGACTACCTCAGTATCGACGAACCTATTATCGGCCTCACTCCTGCGTAGGTTGAACTGGTTCCCGTCTCTCATCCTGTCATGGAAAAGGGGTCCGGAAGTACATCAGCAGGATTATCTCCAGCTCATGACATCATGGAAGAGCTAGCCCGTCAAATGGTGCAACAATTTTTTGCTTCCATGAGGTCTTGTGTTGACCTGATCCTTTCTAGGGGCAGTTCTTTTGAGTTTCCAGGATACTTCTCGAAAATCAGATCGAGAACATTGGTCATACTGGGAGTCCTTCATAGGCTAGGGCGCGCCTGATGCTGGTTGAGCAGCTGGGGAGCCACCTGAAGGAGCTCAAGACTCTGGAGAATGCTGGCTCAGTGGATGAGGCTCGGTCGACACTGAGTAAGCTTCTTACCGTTCAAAAATATGAGTGAAAGGAGATAAAGGAACAAATAGCTGAAGAGGCCCGCCATCTCCACCATTTCAAAGATGACCACCAAAGACTGATTGGCGATTCAAGGGAATCTAAATTCGTCATCCAGGTGCGGAGCAAGTTATCACTACTGCTCGGATTACCATTACCAGGGCGCAAGACTTGATTGAGGCCAATGAGCAGAAACTTGTTGCTGCTAGAAAAAGGCTGGAAGAGCTGAAAACTGTCAGGACACAGGTTCAGGAAAACCTTTCTGCTCATTCTTCCAGGTTAGAGTCTCTTCAGGCGCAATTGGCTACAAAGAGATTTTTGTCTGAGGAGGAGCTACGAGTTCAAGCTTTGATGGAAGCTGAAAGGGCGCGTCAGCTCGAGATGCATCGCCTCTGGGAACAAATCCGTTCTTTAGGAAATCAGGATTATTAGTCTTCTTCTCTTTTTTTAACACTCCATTTATCAAATAAGAGTGTCTGTATTACTTTTATCATTTTTGAGTCAAATAATAAAAGTCTTCAAAATTTTGTCTCATCTTTATCCTTTCAGATTCTGTGTTGCCTGTGGATGAACTCAGTTTTTGTAATCGTACTCCTTGACTGTTTGTGAAGACGCCATCCTTAGATAGGGTATGGCTATAAATAATAAACTCAGGCTGAACTGAGTTCTTGAGCGAGACGCGGCTCTCATTTGTAGCGGAGACGCGATTATGGGAGACGCGACTCTGACTCATTAATGGAGACGCCGTTCAGACTCATCAAGGAAGACGCGCGAACCTTTCTTTTTGATAAGGACGCGGCTTTACGGAAGGACGCGGATCCATGGATGCGGTCATTGATTCTGTCGGGATGCAGCATTCAGCATGTAGTAGAGACGTGGTCCCGGGCCCCTTAAGACTGACGCACGGAACTCAGCTAGTTGACGCGGACGCGGCATTGGCTCAATAGAGACGCGACTCTGATTCTTTAATAGGGCTCAAACTCAGGCTGTATTGAGTTCACGATGGGATATGACGTTCATCTTACAGTAGAGGCGCAGTTTTGGACTCCTCAAGAGCAACGCGCGGGATTTCGCTGGTTTTTGAGGACGCGGACTTCAGGACGCAACCTTTGTGAACTCAAGACGTAACCCCTGAATGGACCCAATTTGCTAAGGAGACGCGGCTCTTAACCACTCCGGGAGATGCGATTATGGATCTTTTAACAGGAATGAAAAGAACGCAGCCTTCGGGTTCAAGAAAGGGCGCTGGTTTCAGGACGCGACCTTTGAGTCTGCGCTTGACGCAACCTCCTAAGCGTCACATGCAGCCCGTCTTAAAGATCTGGTTGGACCTTTAAATGCCAAGTCAGCGTTGACGATTGGGGACTTGTGTCCTCCGATGTTTCCCAAAGCGGCAATCCACGCGTCAGCTCCTTATTGGGCTTTGACGTTCGTGTAGGAATTAAGGCTGATGGCTCTGATTTTTACGCCATTAATTATAAACCTCATGGCTTGCCTATAAATAGGACTCATTCCCTTAACACTCCATTGCTTAGACTGTTTCCCTTAAGAGCATGCGCTCTGAGATTCTTCGTCTTGACTTATTTTTCTTCTCTTCAAGGGGATATGAACAGTAAGAATTCAAAGCTTCTATGCTTTCCTTTAATCTTTTCCAAAGGTTATCACTGTCAAGTGATTTCAAGATCAAAAAGCATCGCCTTAAGTGCTTTTATCAACCGCGCCTTGATGCCTAAAGTTCAACTTCTAGGGAGTTCTCCTTCGGGTAGGAACCACTTATCGCCATGAAATACTCAGTCCCGCTGAGTTTCTGTTTTCTTGGCTCTCGAAGAGAGTCGATCTCTTGATCTTTCTCTGGAAGTCTGACTGATGCCCCTGTTATTCGAAAGTTGCGTCTTTTAGACTTCTTGATGAAGTATGAGTTGATTGACCTCGAATTCTAACTCAAAATCCTTTGAATGTGAGTGTGATGAACTCTGTATTTGGATCTTGAGACACGAGCTTTGTATATTGTTGACACTTAAAAAGACAAGATTCTTATTGGTCCGAACAATGTCTAAACTTGTTGACATTTACAAAAGACAAGTGACAAACAAGCTGAAGACCAATTTTCACCCATCTCCGAGGGACAAGGAAGCAACTTGGACTCCACTGATCCAGCAAGCAGACAGTGAACCCGGATTGTTTCTAAACAGACCTCAGCAGGTCTAAGGTGCTAACATTTAGCATCGCATGAGCCCAAAGGGATAGCCTCGCTTGAGAGGCTAATATCACTCGACTTCGCCTTGAAGCCATTCGAAGCCTCGCCAAGAAGCTAACTCGCAACTTCACCACAGGGGACTTCCAGCTCCGCCAAAGGGTTTCTTTCGGACTTTGCCAGAAGCTGCCTCTAGCTCCGCTATAAGCTCAATGCGGACAGCTCCGCTATTGGTCTGCTATGGTCAACCTTTGACCAATCAAATCTCCGGATGAGATCGGAGCCAATCAGATCAAATCCAATTAAGATCAAATCTGAGATCAAATTTGGCAGTTGATTGCCACAATCTCTTGACTCTTCTAAAACGAGTAAGAAGATCAGGGGAAATCCTCCAACGATATGGAAAGGATCAAGAAGATCAACCGATCTGCCAATTCTAGCTTCGCAGAAGCTGATCCTAGCCTCGCAGCAAGGCTACTTTCCAGATTTAAACAGATTCGATTCAATCTGTTTCTATATTTTCAAGGGACGATTATACCCTTGCTCTCCCTATAAATAGCCCGCCAGGGGTACAAGGAGGGAGGATCGGGAAAAAAGAGGACTCCACAAGCAGAGGCTTCTTCACGACGCACCGTGCGCTCTCGAATTCAGAGACCTTTTAGAGAATTGCTTTCTCTATCCAGGGTGTTGATACCCTAACATCGTCCTTCTTCTCAAGGAATCTCCGGAACCAGGCGAGAAGGAATTCCTAATTGAAGGCGATTTTGAGAAGCAGTAAGAGGGTTCTACCAACCTTCTGTTCTCTGATTCCCCGAACCAGGCGAGAAGGGAATCTCATCGCTCGCATCGTCAAAGGGACAAAGTGGTCGCGCGCTGACCAGACTCCTATCGGCACACTTCTCCAGAATCTCTGAGGAGATCTACTTGTAATATTTTTAAGAATACTTGCAATTTAGCTCCTCAACCCTTTTTTTTTTGTAAGTTTTCCCCTTTGCGAATATAATGGAAAACAAGATGGCGACTTCGCTGGAGAAGAAATTCTCCACTGCCGAGAATCAAGTGTTGCAATGCGACGAACAGACCTTCGGGTCTAACTCTGAATTCAGAAAAGCCGGTGCAGCCAGAGCCCCTCTGGCTAAATCTTCAAGGAAAGTCTCTGCGGAGACAGAAAAGGTTCTCTGCGAACCTACTGCGGTTATTTGGCGCAACAAGGAAGCACGTCCGCAGTCTGATTCCTTTGCTTGTGAGAACTTGGTGGTTCAGTTCGATCAAGGAAGATTTGAAGAAGTCCTCTCTGGGGGTGGCCCAATGCTTCGAGCACGGAAGCATAGGAAGGTTTCCACGACCAAGGTTTCAAAGCAGAAACCGGAAGCAGAATTCTGCCAACACCCCTCAGCCTCGCGTGTGGCTAATCAGGTTCCTTGCGAACCTAAGTCTCCTCTGCCAAGGCGGATATGGAAGCCTAAACAGAAGTCTTCAACCGAAGCTTCAGGCGTAGCTACGCCTAAACCACGCCTCTCTCGCAAAGAAAAAGGCAGGATGCCTGTCTGCTCCAATCATAAAGTTACGACGGCAATCATACCGTCGTCCAATTTAAGAGCAGCAATGCCTCGCGCCGGCCTCGTTCTCACGAGCAAAGCTACTGTACCACAGCGTACGCGCAGGGTCCATGACCGCGAAGCTGAAGCCAAAGTACTATCTAGGGCTAATTGCCTTCGCAGCAGCATAGCGGGTAAAGCACCACAGCGTGCTCCGCTTTTCAGTGCGTCAAGCACTAAGCTCACGCCTGATGGCGAAGCTAAAACCAAAGCACTATTCAGTGCTAATCCCATCTGCAGGGATAAAAGAAGCAGGACATCGTCCTATGTGCGATCCAAGAGAGCCTTTGCGCTCGATTGCAGAGACCCGACCGGGTCTGATTTGAGGAAATTATTGACGGATAGACAAACCTCTTCCCCCTATTGTCAACAAGTGGGATGTCAGCTGGTGACACTCCACTCGGTCCATTGCGGCTGGGACTAATCCCCGCCACGCCTCCAAGACGACGGTTAGTTTTTGATCGGCTATCGGTACAGGCCCCGAGGAAACACCGCAAAAGGAGCACCTCACGAGATCCAGCCTCCGCATCCGTCAACATGACCGGAAGAGGACGAGAGTCCCCAGATCCAGACTACAGCCCAGGCTTAGGCGAAGTCTTGGTGCATGAAGAAGGTGTTTTTCGAAACACCAGATCCAGGGTGGCGATACCCTACACTTATGAACAGCCTTCTTCCTCGACGGCCCTAGCCTCGCCAGAACCCAGGAGATCACTCCAACCATCGGATGAAGAAGATGAAGACAGTGGGTATGCCTCTTCGGTGACAGTTAGCTCGGTGCGAACAGACAAAGCATCAGTCAATATGGCTGATAATGTTAACGACGACCTTCGTCGACGCCTGGAAGCTCAGGAGCAAACTTCCAGAACCCAGCAAGAAGCTCTGGACAACATTCAACAGATGCTCGCTCAACTCCTCAATAACCGGAATAACAATGATGCCGGGAGCAATCACGATGAGGAGGAACACTTCAGCAATGAGCAACCAAAGCCGGAGAAATCCAAGGAGGGTTCTTCCTTAGACGCCGAAGTCCTTAAGGGCCTCCAGGCTCAAATCGCATCCCTAGCTCAGAGAGATGAATTAAAGAAGGTAGGGGCAGTCCGTCCTTATCCGCTAGAGTGGGATTCGGTGCCATATCCACCGAAGTTCAAACCACCAACGTTACACACCTATGATGGAAAAAGCTCGCCAAATCAGCACATCTATTATTTTCGGTCTCAGACTGGTAATGTTATAAGCAATGACACCATCATGGCTAGGCTGTTCATTGGCACCTTAAAGGGGGTGGCATTTGACTGGTTCCGAAGTCTCCCCCCGGGCTCTATCAACTCCTGGATCGACCTGGAAACTCGGTTCCTCTCTCGTTTCTATGAGGACGATACCGAAGTAACCATGGACAAGCTCCTCTCCACTGTGCAGAGGAAGGGCGAATCTGTCCGTGACTACATTGAACGGTTCAGAAACTTATCCTTAATGTGCCCAGCAGGGATGCCACTACCCATGCTCTTACAGACATGTAGACACAACTTCCTAGACCAAGTGGAAGTTCGCATGGGGGCTGTTAAAGCCCACACCTGGAAAGAATTGGTCGAACAAGCTGAGATAGCTGAGAAGTCGGCTAAAAAGTTCGAACCATCCGCCCCTAGAGGCAAGTGGGGGATGAACAACAAAGGGCGTAGCGACCTACAGCAATCTTCTCAAGCTAAAGGCAAAGAGACTATGTCTGTGGAGTTATCCGGAGATGTATAGTCGAAGACCAAGAGGGGCGGCTTCAACAATCAGGAGCCTAAATTCCTTCCAAAGCAGTACTCCTTCAAAGACGATCAGGTGGTCACGATATTCCATCTGCTCTACAAAGGGAACAAAATGAAACTGCCAGATGCTCGGCGTCCCAATGAGATAGGACGCACCAACGACCCCAAATATTGTCTCTACCATAGGATGATTCACCATCCTACCGGGTTTGTTTCGAGGTTCGAGCACACTTGCTCTACATCCCCGCCTTCGACGCACGAAGGATTTCCACTATGCAAGATCCTAATGGATCTCTCCTCGGTGCCGCAACACTTACAAGCCCTCTGACTCCCTAGTCCCTTACACACCGCAAGCCCACCGGCTCGCCGAGGCCGCACCTCAATTAACAAGAGTTCGCACCGAACCCTAAACAACCACGAGCACACTTGCCCGTCTCCTCAAAGAACAAATGAAGTCTTTGGTGATCACAACACTTTGATCACCTAAAAGCTCTCACTGCAACACTCCTATAGGTAGATATAGCAAAGGAAAGCTCAATTGTTTGTGTGAGAAAAACAAGGATGAAAGCTATGGTGAAAAACTCAAGAAATCCTTTTTAACACACTCTAAATAAAACTCCCCTTTTGATTTGAAGTATTAGCTCTCTATTTTGTGGAGAAAAACCTCTGGAATGAATGGGAAAAACTGGCTCTAAGAGTCTCCAAAATCTTAGCTCAAAACAATGACCAAACCCCCAAATTTATAGGCCAGAAAAATATAGCCGTTGGGGTCTGTCAGAGCTGCCGGTCGACCCGAGCGGTCGACCGCCAACGGTCAGAAATCCGACCGTTGGAGCCACGGTCGACCGCCTGGGTCGACCGACCCACTGGAGCTGAGAGTCCAACTCTCTGTCGGTCGACCCGTACGGTCGGCCGAACTTTCCAGAGAGCAGAGCTCTCTGGAGCGGTCGACCCGTACGGTCGGCCGTCCTCCAGTGCACAAAGGCGTGCACGTTTGTGCACGTCGGTCGACCGAGCCCGGTCGACCGACTTCAGGATTAGTCGACTATAAAGGTAGTAAGTCGACTTATCCGAAGCCTGAAACAGTTTTCTGGGATTAAAAAGTTTGTCTTTTTGGCTTACATAAAATCCCATAAATACATAGAAATTCTACAAAAATAGTTTAACCAATATACTTTGATATACGAACATGCTTGCACAAAATCAAGGCATGTTATAAAAGATTGGACTATTTTTGTAACTTGGAAATATTTGGCTCATGATAAAAACTGTTTTTCCAAAACAATATTTTTCCAAATCTTCATCAAATACAAAACAAGATATACTTTTAAAGCATAGTGTGTATGGATATGATCCACTACACAATCAAGATGAAATATCTATGTTTTTGACAATAAGCATAAACTTGGTTTTGGTTTAAAGACATGTATATGAGAAATACCAAAAACCAAAACTATATTTTTCCAAAATGAAAGTCTTTTCTAAATCTGAAAATTCTTTTATGAAAAGACAACTAAATCAAGAGTGTGTGTGTGTGTGTGAGTATGTACTTGAGCAATCCACCAACTATCTATCCTTTACATTTTACTCTAAAACAAAAACAAAATGTTATACCTAGACACAAGTCTTCATCTTCTTGAAGTCTTCACTTGAAGGCTTCTCATCATCTTGACTTGGTCCAAGCTAGATCCAAAAGCTCTTTGGATCACATCGTGCTAGCTCCAAATCTTGACAGTTTAACCTTTGTTGAGCTATGCACCTACTAAGATCTTGATAATGAATCTGTCACTAATTAAATACAAGATCATTAGTAATCATAACTTCATGAGTTGATCATCATCAAAACTAGGGTGATAGGCCTTTGGTCCAACAATCTCCCCCTTTTGATGATGACAAAACTCATGAAGTTATATATGCATGGATTAAAGTAAAGCTTCAAAGAGGCTCCCCCTTAACTCATGCATAACAAGTAAATAATAGATATGGCAATGAAGCTCATAAATATGTATGCAATGTATGGAGATAAACATGAAACCCTTTTTCTCCTAGTTGCAATACAAAACATATATGCATAATTAACAAAGAAGACAAATACTTCTCCCCCTTAAGCAATGAAAACATGCATATAAACTCAAATACTTAATCTCCCCCTTTTTGATGATGACAAAACTCATGAAGTTATATATGCATGGATTAAAGTAAAGCTTCAAAGAGGCTCCCCCTTAACTCATGCATAACAAGTAAATAATAGATATGGCAATGAAGCTCATAAATATGTATGCAATGTATGGAGATAAAACATGAAACCCTTTTTCTCCTAGTTGCAATACAAAACATATATGCATAATTAACAAGGAAGACAAATACTTCTCCCCCTTAAGCAATGAAAACATGCATATAAACTCAAATACATCTCCCCCTTTTTGTCAATCATCAACAAAGGGTTCGAAGTAAAATCAAATCAAACAAATTTTTCTCCCCCTTTTTGTCAAAAACAAAAAGATCAAGAAGGGGTAATACAAATCAATCAATAAAAATTTATATGCGATATACATTCATGAAGAGGAAGACGCTAAGTTAGCTTCCCTACACATATGCATTACATAAAGAAAGGATGACAAGCCCTAACTCACATAACACATATTATGTAATGCATAAGAGGAGATGTGAAGCTCCCCCTACACACGTATATCATATAAAGAAGAGTTGTCAAGCTCCTCAATTTATAATATACTCAACATGAATCTATATGTAAGAGAGATGTTAAGCTCTCCTTGCATATAGGAAATACAAATCAAAAATTTTGAATTTCTCTTATCAAACAAAATTTTAAATTCTCTCGATAAAACAAATTTTGAATTCTCTTAATGAACACATTTTGAGATATCAAGTAAACATATTATTTTTTTATTTTGATATCAATCTTGAAAACATATTGCATAAGCTTTAAGAATTACCAATAAAAAGTTGAATTAAGCTTAGCATATACAATGTGATTTAAATATGTAAGACAATTTTAACTAAGCACAAATAACACATATATGTATGAAAAGAGAATACCAATAGAAATTGATATAATTTGAATTTGAAGGCATACATACATATAATCAAAACATGAGTATATACAAAAATAATCATATGATACCAATTGAAATGATCCAATGATACCAATTGAAGAGTAAGCTTATCATATACTCTACCATATGAAGAATTTGCACTAGTTAATATGAAAATGTTTTAAAACTAGTACGAAATCCTTCAAGCAAGGAATAAAGCAAAAATGTCAATTAATCTCAATATTCCTTTAAATCATCACACTTTTTTTTTTATAACAAAATTATATTTCAAGATATATGTATGTTTTGACAACACAATAAGTATTCATACATATCTCTTAAACACAATTGAGTCCATATAAATAGATTTGCATTAAGGGCAAATGACTCAAGAGGTATACATGTATATCTTAAAGTTTGGCAAAATACACATATACATGAAATGAAAACACATGATCATAAATCAAATCCAAGAAGTGGGAATACAAGTTTAAAAATGTATGTATCATCAAAACCAAATAATACAAGCACATTTCATGGGTTCAAATAAGCATTCAAGCACAAATATAAATAGATTTATTTGTGGCCCACGATATGTACAAGTATAAATCCTAGTGTTGACAAAAAACTAACATATAAACTAATATTCAAATAATGAAGCATCAAATTTTAAAAAAAAATAGAATCATGTGTCAATCTCAAAAATTATTTGAAGAATAAATAACTAGTATAAATTGTTTTTGAAAAACTAGTTAAAGATCCTTCAAATAACATCAAATCATATGTTTTTCATAAAACATAACTAGATACACAAAAATTTAAGCACTCATGCTTTATAAGGCTCAAAATGATTTTAACAAAAGTGTGAGTGTTAAACGATCATGTAAATAGCATTTTTATGAAAATAGTCAATGAAGCTCAAAAAGATCATAAGTCACATTTTTTTACAAAAACACGAGAAATCATTTTTCATCAAAACACTAATCTTCATGGTATATGTATGATTAATCCAATCCTAACAATACACATACATATCCCAAATCTAAAAGAGTCTATTAATGATGTTTGCATGAAGGCAAGAGACTCACGGGTATACATGTATATTTATTAGATTTGAATTAAAAATGCATATACATGAAGTAAAGCATAAAAATAGGCAAAAACATGTATAAAAGAGAATCATCAAAACTAGTCTATACATATGCATATAGTGGATACAAATGAGCATGAAGTTCAAATGTAAATGAATCAATTTGATACTCACTAAGTGTACATGTATAAAAGCAAGTTTGATACATTCTACATCTAAGCATGTAAATACCACATGAAGCACACAAAATTATGAACATGCTATATGAATTAAAGGTATGTACACAAAAGGTAGGAGTTTAGAAATTGTTACCAACTCCAAAGCTCCTAACATGGTGGTTGTCCCACCAAAGCTCCTTGATAGTGATGCATCCAAAAAGTATGTCCATCATGTCCAAGTGCATCCACTACCAAGGCACCAATCCTCTCACGTCTTGTGAGAGCCCTCACCTACATCAAAAGCAAATGGTGGGGGTTTTGGTACCCATATTTTCTTGGGTCCTTTGGGGTTAGTCTTGTTATAAGGCACCCAAAAATTCTTATTCTTAGCAAATTAAAATGATCTAATCTATCATAACAATATTTTGCTAAATGGCCTTTGCGGTCACAATGTGTACATATGTACACCTTAGTATGCTTATGTGTAGGAGTGTGATCATGTTGTGCAACATAAGCAAATGCATGGTTATGATGTGCATGAATGTGTGGAGTTTGTTTCTTTGAAAACATTGACTCCAACCTAGAATGATTAAAAGCACAAGAGTTCAAGGTAGAGCTCAAATTATTCATTTTATTTTTCAAAACATTTATCTCATTTGTGGTGACATGTAAAGCATGATGAGATATGAAATCATTTTTCTTTTTCCTTTTAGAAACAAATTCTTTTTCTTTTTCAACAAATTTTCTTTTCAAAGTAATATTTTCTTGAAAAACAACTTCCTTTTGTTTTTCCACCAAATCAATCTTATTTTTCAAAGACATATTCCCTTCACATAAATCATTCAATTTTGACATGAGGGAAATATTTTCATTTTTCAAAACCTCATTCTCCTTTTCTAAGCATGCAATATTATTCCTAAATGAATCATGTTCTTTATGCACGCAAGCAATATTCTTTTTCAAATTTTTATTTTCCTTTTTAATCATGTCATATTTCTCAAGAAGTATTTGGCAAAATGAAGTGAGCTCATCATATGACATGTTATCATCTTCTACCTCGGATTCGGTATTTACCTCAAGGGGGTTATCCCCTTGGACCATATAGCATACGTTGGAGGTGTCGCTTCCAACGTCTGAATCGCTCCCGGCATAATATAGATCCTTTTCGCCAAGGGAGGTGATGATGTTCCAAGCTACAAAAGCCGAATCAATGTTAGAAACCCTAGATAAATATTCATCATTTAGGGTTGACTTTAAAGCATGAAGGGCTTTTGCATTAGCCTCAAAATTCTTACCATCTAAACAATATGCATTATTAGTAGTGGCAAGATAGACATGAAATCCTAAGGCTTTGAGGTACAAAGACATCTTAACCTTCCAAATTTGGATGTTAAGAATGTCAAAGGTGGGTGGTGACATGAAGTCCATGGTGTGTGTACAAAATATTGTGATTAGCCTAAAAGTAGGATCTTTAACTCAAGGTTGTTAGACCAAATCAGAGTACCAAGCTCTGATACCAATTGTAAGTTCACCTAGAGGGGGGTGAATAGGTGATGGCTAATCTGATGGTCACTTAATGCCAAATAATGCGGAAGCTAAAACAATTATGACCTAATAAAATCTTTTACACTAAACACTATGTATAACACAAGAGTGTTGCTGAATTCCCCGTGAAGGGCTCTGGACAAACTCCTCTAGATTCCCCTTGAATGGGTTGAGGTGCCGTGTTGGCTCTCTTGGTTGAATACAAGTGTTAGCAACAATCCCACGCAAGTATATAACAATATGAGCACAATATATCAAGCATGTAAATGTAAAGACAGTAATTGAATGCAAGATATAAAGGGGATAGAGAGAGAGAGAGAGAGTGAGCAATCGCAAACACAAAGGGTTTGTTTCGAGGTTCGAGTACACTTGCTCTACATCCCCGCCTTCGACACACGAAGGATTTCCACTATGCAAGATCCTAATGGATCTCTCCTCGGTGCCGCAACACCTACAAGCCCTCGGACTCTCTAGTCCCTTACACACCGCAAGCCCACCGGCTCGCCGAGGCCGCACCTCAATTAACAAGAGTTCACACCCGAACCCTAAACAACCACGAGCACACTTGCCCGTCTCCTCAAAGAACAAATGAAGTCTTTGGTGATCACAACACTTTGATCACCTAAAAGCTCTCACTGCAACACTCCTATAGGTAGATATAGCAATGGAAAGCTCAAGTGTTTGTGTGAGAAAACAAGGATGAAAGCTATGGTGAAAAACTCAAGAAATCCTTTTTAACACACTCTAAATAAAACTCCCCTTTTGATTGGAAGTATTAGCTCTCTATTTTGTGGAGAAAAACCTCTGGAATGAATGGGAAAAACTGGCTCTAAGAGTCTCCAAAATCTTAGCTCAAAACAATGACCAAACCCCCAAATTTATAGGCCAGAAAAATATAACCGTTGGGGTCTGTCAGAGCTGCCGGTCGACCCGAGCGGTCGACCGCCAACGGTCAGAAATCTGACCGTTGGAGCCACGGTCGACCGCCTGGGTCGACCGACCCACTGGAGCTGAGAATCCAACTCTCTGTCGGTCGACCCGTACGGTCGGCCGAACTTTCCAGAGAGCAGAGCTCTCTGGAGCGGTCGACCCGTACGGTCGGCCGTCCTCCAGTGCACAAAGGCGTGCACGTTTGTGCACGTCGGTCGACCGAGCCCGGTCGACCGACTTCAGGATTAGTCGACTATAAAGGTAGTAAGTCGACTTATCCGAAGCCTGAAACAGTTTTCTGGGATTAAAAAGTTTGTCTTTTTGGCTTACATAAAATCCCATAAATACATAGAAATTCTACAAAAATAGTTTAACCAATATACTTTGATATACAAACATGCTTGCACAAAATCAAGGCATGTTATAAAAGATTGGACTATTTTTGTAACTTGGAAATATTTGGCTCATGATAAAAACTGTTTTTCCAAAACAATATTTTTCCAAATCTTCATCAAATACAAAAACAAGATATACTTTTAAAGCATAGTGTGTATGGATATGATCCACTACACAATCAAGATGAAATATCTATGTTTTTGACAATAAGCATAAACTTGGTTTTGGTTTAAAGACATGTATATGAGAAATACCAAAAACCAAAACTATATTTTTCCAAAATGAAAGTCTTTTCTAAATCTGAAATTCTTTTATGAAAAGACAACTAAATCAAGAGTGTGTGTGTGTGTGAGTATGTACGTGAGCAATCCACCAACTATCTATCCTTTACATTTTACTCTAAAACAAAACAAAATCTTATACCTAGACACAAGTCTTCATCTTCTTGAAGTCTTCACTTGAAGGCTTCTCATCATCTTGACTTGGTCCAAGCTAGATCCAAAAGCTCTTTGGATCACATCGTGCTAGCTCCAAATCTTGACATTTTAACCTTTGTTGAGCTATGCACCTACTAAGATCTTGATAATGAATCTGTCACTAATTAAACACAAGATCATTAGTAATCATAACTTCATGAGTTGATCATCTCAAAACTAGGGTGATAGGCCTTTGGTCCAACACCGACAAGTGCTATGTCCTCAAAGATAGAATTCAAGCCTTGGTCGACGCCGGGGTTCTGACATTAAAGACAGAACAGAGAAAAGTCACCGCCAATATGGTGACTCTTGAGTTCGGCAAAGCTCCGAAGGTCACAGTTCCTGATGGGACTTATTCAGTCCTTGCGCCACGGTTGGAAGTCAAGCATCCTCCAGCTACAGCTCAAAACAATAAGGGTCTTGTTCCCTAACATTGGAGACGGGGGAAGTCATCTGGATACACCCAGACCTCGTCCAAGACGTACAGCGGGATTCAAAGAGGCCCAAGTCAAGGGCAAATCTTGCAATGTCATCTCCATCCTGCCAGACGACGGCAATCTTACGTCGGCCTCCCTCAGTGATTCCGAAGGAGAAAGCATGCTTGCGCAGCGCAAGCCGATGCGCCTCAACAGACGGGCACCCGATCTGAAAAATCATACTTAAGGCAGTATGAGAAGTCTACTGACGAGATACAACAGCAAACGACGTCAGTGCAAGTACCAGCTTCCACTCCAATCCCAACCAAGGGAAAAGAGAGGCCTAAGGAGGTACGATTCGACCACGTGTTGAAGAAACAACCAGGCCAAGGGTTTGATACGCCCTTTCAGTTTTACATATTGGCTCAACTGGCCAATATCCCAGCTCGTATCACTATACACGAGCTCCTTCGCCTCTCAAAAGAAACAAGAGAAGCACTCAGGGAGGCGCTAGCCAATTCAGAATCCTTTCTGACATGCATGCCAGAAATCCCTAACGATGACGTTCAGTCTCCTTGCCCGGAATGTCATCATGCACAATCCAAGGTGCCTGCCATTACATTCACGGCGGAAGATATGCTTCTCAAAGACAACAAGCACGATCGACCTCTGTACTACACCGGATATATCGGTTCAACGTGCATCGAAAGAATACAAGTCGATCCGGGGTCTGCACTCAGCATCATCCCCAAAAGGCTTCTCTACTTCCTCGGCATACCATTGTACAGGTTATCCGCAACCACTACTACAATATACGGTTTCAATGCCGGGAGCAGTCATCCACTTGGGAAAATCCGACTCCATTGCAGAATCGGGAGTCTGAAGTCAGAAGTGACATGCTATGTCATTGATGCTAACATATCATATAACCTGCTGCTGGGACGGCCATGGATCCATGCCAACTGGATCGTTCCCTCTACTCTGCACCAATTCTTCAAATATGTTGAAGATGATGCGACAGTACGAACTGTCTTTGCTAAAAGGCAACTATTCAAAGGGGTGGAAAATTACTTCACTGACGCTCTCCTGTATCAAGAGGCCGGTGGAGCACTCAAAGAACCGTTGCCGGACGATGATGAAAGTGGCAACGAGGCGGATTCAGAATCCGAAGCAGGCATGCCAGCCATTCTGATTGGTGAACCATTATAGCATGTCTCAATAATCCCCTATGTAATACTCCTTCAGAGGATGAAGGTGAATGGGTAATTAATGATAATATTTCTTTTGATTATCCCGCGACTTTTGGGCTATTTAAATCCATTATGGATAGCTCCCTACACATGCCTTTACATAAGCCAAGTGTGTCCAGTACGCCTATGGAATCCGCAGAAGGAGCCGTCTTGGTGATCCCGCCATCCAAAGAAGGTCAGTTACCGATAATCTTCGGTAGAACCCAACCACGGGGACCCACGGTTGCAGATTCAAATTCAGACTCAGACACTCCATAATTCTTTCATTACGCGCAGTTAGCGCGCCATATTATGAAGAAAATGGGATACGACTTGAAGCATGGAGCAGGCCTGAATTTCGGAAAAGGAAGGTGCGGTTTGATGCGGAACTTTGTGCCTAAAGGGAAGCCTGCAAATTACTATGATAGTACACGCAGGGGGCTAGGGTATGTTACACCCACATCGTCAGCAACGGTTCAAGCCAAGGACGATGGATCAGTTCCATCACATTCAGCCTCATCCTCCGAGTGGGATTCAGATGTCAGTATAGGAGGAATGTTCGAAAACCTCACTGCTAATATGACCTCAAGCAGTCAATTGGAGCCCGCAGAAGCCACTGACGAGGAACCATGGGCCCAGCAATTAGACCTTCAATGGGAAAAGCGATTCGAATCGCGCGAACCACCTACTGAAGACAAGGTAATGCAGGTCAACTTGGGTAGTCAAGACCATCCCAAACCCATCTTTATAAGTGAAAGCCTATCACTTACGGAAGGGAAGAATTGATAATACTCGTAAGAGAGTATATAGATGTCTTCGCGTGGAGCTAGGAAGATATGCCCAGACTTGATCCACAGGTCGCTATGCACCGTCTAAACTTCAAGCCTGACGTCAAGCCAGTCAAGCAGCAACAACGTCGATTTCACCCAAACATCATGGAAGCTATTGAAGCCGAAGTTCACAAGCTCATTGCATGTGGCTTCATCCGGAAGGAACAACATCCAGATTGGGTAGCTAACATCGTCCCCGTCCTCAAGAAGAACGGGAAAATACGGATATGCATCGACTACCGTGATCTCAATACGGCCTATCCCAAAGACGAATTCCCGCTGCCCATCACCGACGTCATGATCGACAACACATGCGGGTTCGAAAGAATGTCTTTCATGGAGGGCTTTTCAGGGTACAACCAGATTAAGATGTATCCCGACGACGAGAAGTATACTTCGTTCAGAACACCATTGGGGGTATACTGCTACACTGTAATGCCCTTCGGACTGAAGAACGCCGGAGCAACCTATCAGCGGGCAATGAGTACAATCTTCCGCGATCATCTCTGAAAAACGGTGGAGTGCTATGTCGACTATATTGCCGTCAAAAGCCGCAACAAGAATGAACATCTTCGCGACCTGAGAACGATGTTCGACATAATGCGGGCTCATCAACTGAAAATGAACCCGACAAAATCCTTCTTGGGAGTGTCAAGCGGCAAATTCCTTGGGTTTATTGTCACATCAAAAGGGATTCATCTTGACCCAAACAAAGTCAAAGCCATTCAGAGCATGCATCCACCGAGGAATCTCAAAGAGCTCAGAGGCTTGCAAGGTAGGCTGGCTTATATCAGAAGATTCATTGCAAATCTCTCAGGCCGCTGTCAACCGTTCACCCGACTCATGAAAAAGGGTGCTTCCTTCATATGGGATCAAGCTTGCCAGGAAGCTTATGAAGACATCAAGAGGTACCTCACAAACCTCCAGTCTTGGTGGCCCCTACATCAGGGAAACCATTTTTGCTTTATGTAAAGCTCTGGATTACTCCCTCGGTGCCCTCCTCGCTCAAAAGGACGACAATGGCCACGAGCAGGCCATTTATTATCTGAGCAGAACTCTCATAGGAGCAGAATCTCGCTACAACCCTATTGAGAAAGAGTGTTTAGCTCTCGTCTTCGCTGTTCAGAAGACACGACATTATTTGGTCGGCCAGACCATACATGTCATCTCCAGAGTAAACCCATTGCGTCTTCTTATGACGAAGCCCGGATCATTGAATTCAAGATTGGCTAAGTGGGCACTTTTATTGTCTCAATACGACATGATCTTCACGCCTTAGAAGGCGGTTAAAGGCCAGGCCCTTGCAGAGTTCTTGGCTGCTCATCCAGTTCCGGAGCATTCAAAACTTTACGAAGATATCCCTGAAGAAGTCTTCGAGTCTTATGCAACCTCAGAAGAGGAAGTGTGGCAGATGTTCTTTGATGGAGCATCGCGAATGGGCCCTAAAGGCAAGATTATTGCCGGAGTGGGGGTTGTGTTTATCTCCCCACAGAATCATGTCCTGCCCAGAGCATTTTCTCTGACAGAATCATGCTCCAACAATGTAGCAGAATATAATGCTCTGCTCATCGTTCTTCAACTCGCCCATGGAATGGGGGTACGCTACCTTGAAGCTTACGGCGATTCAAAATTGATCATCAATCAGGTTAAAGGCGAATACGAAGTCCGCCATGAGGACTTGGTGCCTTATTACCACACGGTCGTTGAATTGGCCAACCTATTTGAAGGCTTCTATATCGGGCACGTGTCTCGATCTCAAAACACTAAGGCGGATGCTCTTGCTGCATTAGCTACAACACTAGCCTTACCAGCCGACACCGAGTATCACCTCACAGTCGCAACTCGACATCTTATATGCTCCAAGCATATGTTGAGAACCAGAGAGGTCTATAATATCTCAACGGATCTTGAGCCGAGAGATTGGTAATTTCCTCTCATCGACTATGCTCTGCACGGTCTGCTTCCAGACGATCCTAAGGAAGCGGCGTCTGTCAGACGAAGGTCTCTCCGGTTCTACTACGATCCGACTTTGAAGACACTTTACCGTCGTTCATATGACGGTCTCCTCCTCCGTTGCCTTTCTCATTCAGAGGCACAGGAAGCGCTCCCAGAAGCGTACGATGGCATTTGCGGAGCTCATCAGCCAGGTCCAAAACTTAAGGACAGGTTGCACAGACTTGGATACTATTGGCCAACTATGATAGCCGATGCCATCCAATACGCACGAAGGTGTAAAGCATGTCAAATTCATGCGGATTTCATACACCAACCCTCGGAGCTGCTCCACCCGACTGTTGCTTCATGGCCATTTGAAGCATGGGGAATCAATGTCGTAGGGCCAATCAGCCCCTCTTCGACAAAAGGACACCGGTTTATCCTGGCAATAACCGATTACTTCTCAAAGTGGGCGGAGGCTATACCACTGGTTGAAGTCAAAACCTCTAATGTGGTTAATTTCATCAAACACCATGTCATCCATCGATTTGGTGTCCCTAGGCGGATCATCCACGACAACGGTCCCCAATTCATAAGCCAAGTATTCTATCGGTTCTGCGATAAATACCGAATTCAGAATGTGGCTTCAACCGCCTATAATCCTGCCACTAACGATTTAGCGGAGGCATTCAACAAAACGATCATCAAGCTACTTAAGAAGTTCGTCTCCTCGAATAAGCGAGATTGGAACGACAAGCTTGGTGAATGTCTTTGGGCCTACCGAATCACGGTTCGGACACCAACAGGCAATACGCCTTTTTCCCTGGTATATGGGTGCGAAGCAGTCATCCCGTTGGAAATCCAGATGCCATCATTGCGAGTCGCTCTGACCACTAAGATCACATTAGAGGACAATGATCGATTGCGTCTTCAAGAGCTCGAAGCCTTAGATGAGAAGCGGCTACAAGCTCAGCAGCATATTGAGCTATATCAAGCTCGAATCTCAAAGGCCTTCAATAAGAAGGTCAAACAGAGGGTCTTCTAGAAAGGAGACCTGGTTTTAGCCGTCAGACGACCAATGATTATGACGCACAAGACCAAAGGCAAATTTCAGCCAAAATGGGAAGGGTCGTTTGTGATAGAAACAGTCTATTCAAATGGAGCATACCGCCTTATGACTTCAGATGGCGACCTACTCATGATGCCGATCAATGGCAAGTTCTTAAAGAAGTATTATCCTTAATCAAGAATCCTTCTCATGATCAAGTTAACACTACACCTCTGATCAAGATCTCCGTGTCCAAAGTACACACAAAGAGAGCCTTTCTCTTCCTCCAAGCAAGATCACGCAACCATAAACCAGTAGGAACCTGGCCGTATACTGGTTGTCTTAAAGGAGAGTCAGGGTTACACATACGTTAACCAGACGATCCAATATCCTCAACGATTAAGGACAGAGGAAAATGTTGGCTTTTAAGCCCAACATAAGTCCTCGACAACTCATCATGCTGAGGGGAATAGCATGGCTAGCCCAATTCAAATGGTAGTTGGTAAAGGCATATCAAACCCGTTGACAGCTGGGGATTTGCTAAAAATCCTAAGGGACCTGTTCCCGTTTGATTCCCTCTCCAAAGTCACTACCAATTCTCATCCATAGAATGGTAAGACCACATATGCATTTCGCTGTTACGTTAACATTAAACTTATGACAGCAATTCTCTTGTTTCTCCCCGTGAGAACAAGACCTCCAAAATCACTTACCATTCTCATCCATAGAATGGTAAGACCACATATGCATTTCGCTGTTACGTTAACATTAAACCTATGACAGCAATTCTCTTGTTTCTCCCCGTGAGAACAAGACCTCCAAAATCACTTACCAATTCTCATCCATAGAATGGTAAGACCACATATGCATTTCGCTGTTACGTTAACATTAAACCTATGACAGCAATTCCCTAGTTTCTCCCCGTGAGAACGAGACCTCCAAAGTCACTTACCAATTCTCATCCATAGAATGGTAAGACCACATATACATTGCGCTGTTACGTTAACATTAAACCTATGACAGTGATTTTCTCGTTTCTCCTTGTGAAAATGAGACTTTCTCCTAAATTCCATTACAAACTCGATACTCGTTGACATTTACAAAAGACGGGTATCACCACCTTTGAGCTTGGTGGCGTCTCATTCGGTTATGTCATTGCGACTCCTGAACCAGCAGACAGCCAAGTCTCAACCCCGAGCCCTGTTGACATTTACAAAAGACAGGTCTCGATACTTGTTGACATTTACAAAAGACAAGTATCACCTATCTTGAGCTTGGTGGCGTCTCAATCGGTTATGTCATTGCGACCTCTGAACCAGCAGACAGCCAAGTCTCAATTTTGAGCTTGTTGACATTTACAAAAGACAAGTCTCAACCCCGAGCCCTGTTGACATTTACAAAAGACAGGTCTCGATACTTGTTGACATTTACAAAAGACAAGTATCACCTACCTTGAGCTTGGTGGCGTCTCATTCGGTTATGTCATTGCGACCTCTGAACCAGCAGACAGCCAAGTCTCAATTTTGAGCTTGTTGACATTTACAAAAGACAAGTCTCAACCCCGAGCCCTGTTGACATTTACAAAAGACAGGTCTCGATACTCGTTGACATTTACAAAAGACGAGTATCACCAAATTTTTGAAGCTTGGTGGCGTCTCAATCGGTTATGTCATTGCGACCTCTGAACCAGCGGACAGCTAAGTCTCAATTCTGAGCCCTGTTGACATTTACAAAAGACAGATCTTGATACTCGTTGACATTTACAAAAGACGAGTATCACCAAATTTTGAAGCTTGGTGGCGTCTCAATCGGTTATGTCATTGCGACCTCTGAACCAGCAGACAGCTAAGTCTCAATTCCGAGCCCTGTTGACATTTACAAAAGACAGGTCTCGATACTTGTTGACATCTACAAAAGACAAGTATCACCTACCTCGGGCTTGGTGGCGTCTCAACCAGTTATGTCATCGCGACCTCTGAACTGACAGATAGCCAAGTCTCATCATCCAGCCCAACAAGAACTATGTTCTCAAGAAATTGCAATACAATTTTGAACCGCAATTCAGAAAGAAGAACAAGATTGGAGATTCGACAAAAGAAGAAAAAATTTTCATTCACTCCAAAAGGATAAAGTACATGGAGCTACAGGCGCACACTGTAAGATCTGAGCCACTCTCCAAGGGAGTCCAGCCTCGTCCTCCTGTCATCAGCAGCCTGGGCAAGCGCTTGCGACCTTAGCTCGGCCTCATTAAAATCCATTGCCTGGGTCAAACGAGCTTCAACCTCCGCCAAAGTTGCCCTCTGTGACAATCCCTACCGTGAGAGCTCTCCATTTTGGGCCTTAAGCTGCTCAAGCCGCGCAGTTTCTTCAAGACGCACCAGTTTAGCCTTGGATAAAATAAGATTTGCTTTCCTGATCATTTCCTCAGCCTTCCCAATCTTGTCTTCAGCGTCAAGAAGAGCACTGGTGGAGGCGTCAATCGCACTTCCGACCTCTACCTGCCTTGTTTCCAAGGATTTCAAGTCAGAAGAGATAGCCTTAGCAGCCTCTTGAGCGGCAAGACGGGCCTCGTGCTTTTGAGCGACAAGAGGCGCAAACCGCTCATCAACTAAAGACTCCAGGTCCAAACAGCGGAGACGGCGCCATTCCTCTACATCCTTCTCAAGTTCATCCACCAGGAGTTCCAAAGCAGTAGCCTGGTGATACCCCTCAAAATCCCGAATACTTTCGATGCCACGGGAGAGGACCACCTTTAACTTTGAGAACGGCATATTCGAGCCCTTCAAAACTAGGTCGATAGTTCGCCCTAAGCCTTTATAAAAGCTATCAACGAGGTCACCTATGTAGTCGTTCTCAACCTCAGCCACTTCTGGTAGAGAGGTAACTTCAGAGAAATCCACCAGCCTGGTCGACACTATCGTGGAAGGAGCAATGGGAACATCAACAGTAGGGCAGATTGTCAGTGATCTCTGCGGAGTCTTCATGGAAATCAGTGTGCTAGCCACCGCTGAGGTAGGGCTGACAACCATCTCCTGAACAGCAGGCTCAACCACCAGAGTTGGGGAAGTAGGGCTTGTAATCACCCTCAGCTCCGCACTTGGCAAAATTATCGGCACCTCACTCGTTGATATAGTTGGGAGTGAGGACACCTCCGGGACTGCTCCCCCTTCAACCTCTGGTCCTTCGGCTGACTTGGGCCGATAAGAAGGCAAGTCGCCATACAGCGCATCCAGCACAGCAGCATCAGCCGTGGTCAAGCGCTCATGTCACCCCTTGACCCTTCGGGGAAATCTTCTGGCTCTCTTGAAGCTGATGCATCTTGAGGCTGAACACCTGTAACAAGACTGCGGTTAGTCGGGACACTACATGCAGAAGTAGCCAAGAGGTTAGGAAAATACCAAAAGATGATGTCGCCTCAAACATCTCGTCAGCCACATCAGTCTCCAGGGGCTCCATCGGAAAATTTTTGGCAGAATCAGCACGAATAGCCGGCTCGCTTTCGCTTGCCGAGTATCCTGTGGACCACCCGATAGAGCTCGATGCCTCAGGACTTCCTTTAGAAGTCCCAGCGCCTGAGGGACCAATGTCGGCCACATCACCTCCGGACTCTTCCGGATGGGCAAAAGAACCAGCTTCAGCTCCATAAGTGAATAGGGGATCATAATGTTCCCCTTGCTCTCCAGCTCCTCAGCTCCTACAATCAAGAAGGATTGATAATGAGTCAATGGAAACACACAAAAAGGCGTATTATATGGACAGGGTTAATCTTACCCAGACCCGAAGCGAATTCACTGCTAGTCGGTTCAGCAACCGACGGTCCAGCCGCTAATGGGGCAGTAGGAGGAATCGCTGTAGAAGGATGACCCTCTACGACAATCGTTGGAGCTTGACGGCGGGGCTTCTTCGCCAACGATTTCCTAAGAGAGCTACCTGCCCGCTTTCTTTGAAGTGGATTTCAGAATCCTCTTCCTCCACTTCTTCTATACGGCGAGAGGGAGCCGTCCCCATCACACCAGAGCCAGTTGCAGGAGTCTCAGCCCCCGCTCCCACCTCGAAGCGAGGACTCTCGGCATCTGAGGCCTCGCTGTCTTCCACAGCAACAAACTCCTCTATACCTGGAGTGCGAACCCTTTTGCCTTCCCTTTTATCAGAAGCCTTCTGTCTCAGCCGCTGAGAAATTAACTTCACACCAGAACTGTTCACCTTGAATTCGAGAGGTGTGGAGTTGGAAGTGGCGTACCACTGGCAAAAACAGGGTCATTAGGAGATTGGAATTCTTTAACGGCGTACGCAGCCGCGCCCCGGTACCGCCTGCGGTAAAGAATCGCCAAGCACGGGCCCCATCAATAAGGCTCCCCATGAAAGCCAGATTGAGATTCGGGTTGCCCACGTACAGTTGGTCATACCCAAACTGACAGGCAAACCGACTTGGAACATAGGGCTCCAGGTAGCAGGTATCCCCACTTCTGTACAACAAATGTGAAGGCTGGATACTGACCAGCCACTCAAAAATTCCCCGGCTCAGGGACGAATGCCCCTCCCCCGCATCTTTGAACTCTTCCCCATAGCCTGCACCCCGAATACTGGGAAAACAGCGGAAGAGACTATAGACGTCATAGCGACGTACTAATTTACGGGCCTCAGCCACGTATTTCTTCTGCCATGAGCATCCTTCGAATCGGCGGAGGAGCGCCATTCGAACATCCTGCGGGGGATCCTCTCCAGCTTCGATTAGAGAAGGACAATGCAAGGCGGACCACGCCATCAAGTAAGTATACGGCAGACCTATTCTGGGGTTAGGTCCGTCGTGGGGCAAAATGGTCCCCTTTCCACGCTTCGTCGTTGGTGGCCTGCAAAAAGCCTCCGTCAATGCACGAAGGCCTCTCTGGATACAGCACACCATGGCCGAAAGAAGTCCCAGAAGGCGACCATGAACCAAACGAACAGCGGGCAGCAAAACATTCGGATGAACGATGTCACCTGAAGAAGACGGCACCACGCATCTCTTCAGCCAGACTGTTAGGAAACCAGCCAGAAGTGCCTTCCAGGACATCGGCCTGCGAGCCTGATGATGGAAGCTCTGGAGGATATCACCCTGTCCATAGGGACCATTGTCTTCCTGCACAGCTAAATCCCCTTAGGAGTGCTTTTGCATCCGGTCAAAGATGTCTTCATCAGCAACTCCGCAATGTGCTGCCTCAGGAGTATTCTCCATGTCTGGGAACAAATAGTCTCCCCAGCTTTTCAAGCTACAGGAGGTTCCCTTACTGCCCCCATGCATACTGGAGCAAATATACAAGTGGCACATCAGCTCTCTGTAGGTCTCGAACAAGGCAGGCTCCTGCCTCTCCAGAAGAGCCAATTCTGCCTCGCACGGGAAATATTCTTCATAGGGAAGAGACCCAAAAGG
Organism: Agave tequilana; assembly: GCA_038442645.1. Taxonomy (NCBI): domain Eukaryota; kingdom Viridiplantae; phylum Streptophyta; class Magnoliopsida; order Asparagales; family Asparagaceae; genus Agave; species Agave tequilana. Next base: position 50,764 of record JAVJIF010003239.1, on the reverse strand, counting down.
CAGAGCAGAGACTTCCCACATCTCATGCAAGGCCATACCCAACTCACCGACAGGGGTGAAGAAAGTCCCGAAGCTGGGCAATACAATTCAAAAATGGTGTAAAAGCACGCCACGTTCATCTCAATACCGTGGCAGGTCGCCCTGACGGCCTCGTAGAGGTTCAGCCTCTCCAAATCCTCCTCGAAATGAGCAAGGATGTAGGTAGTCAAATCCACCCACCATGCCTTCGGAGGGTGAATCCAGCCTGGAGTCCTGAAGTCAGTAGCCGGGTAGTTCCCATTAACCTTGAAGAATTGGTTGCCAAAGGTCAACGCCACTGCAGGATTTTCTCCCACTGGGATGTCTCGCGACGCATTCCCAGGATGCAGGCCCATTATGCAATGAGGAGGCCCCGCTCTTGCATAACCAGGAGATTGAAGCATCAATTTTCCTAGGTGAACGGAGTCAGCACTCCGGCTCACTTCCCACGACATCTTCCGAGCCTGCGTCACGCACTGGAAGGAAGACAAAGAAAAATGGCGCTTGTTGGATGGAAGGTAGAACCTCTCGCCATCCAACTGGAAAATCCACTGCCCTTCCCCTGCATGTAGTTGGTGGTCAGGGTCTGGTGCGGCATCCCCGAACATGAAATCAGGCTTCCTATAAACTCGACGGTCGACATCTTCAAGGGGAGCGGTGGTCAGGATACTCCTCGTGGTATATTGATCACCACCATGAATAAGCGTATCTCTGACGAGAGAACTCCGTTCACTGAACAGAGAAGCCTGCCCTTGAAATTGCAAGCTCATATTGCCATCCGATCCCATGGTCATCCCGAACAGGTTGTTTGAAGGACCAGGAGTATAGTGTACTGCAGGAACAAAGAGAAACTATGATTAGTTCATCAGCCGAAAGAAGGCTAAAATCAGAACGCAAAATTTGATAAGGCATAGCCTCGCCCTCTGAGCAAGGATTGGCCTAAATGATAGCTTCGCTTAGAAGCTTAGCTTCGCAGCTGCAGTGAAACTCCGCGCCATAAAGACAGGATGCAGGAAAACATCCAAGTGTTAGCTTCGCTTTAGAAGCTTAACTTCGAACGACAGGATGTGACAAAACTTCGAAGGATAACTTCGTCAAAAGGGCATTACGGTCTTTTTCTGTCAAATTTCAATGGACAGCTTCGCACCCTGTCATTCAACAGGATGTGAACCGCCTAAAGGTTAACTTCGCTTGGAAGCTTGAAGAAGAACTCTTCAGTTCTTGGATTCCCAATCAAGAAATCAAGGTAAAATCAGGGAATGGGACTCCCTAAAATCATGAGACCATGATTGTTCTCATGTTGGATTTATCCAAAGACAGCTAGAAATTGACTTTAAAGGGGAGACGGCAGTCTCTAATCAAAAGGGAAAGTTCCCTACCGGCGATTGGTCGTTCGATGACCGGAGGAGGAGAAGGACCCTCCGCTGCAGAAGTTGCCACTTCTTTTCCCGCTCGTCTCTTGGGCACCATTGAAGAGCTGTGGAAGCTTTCAAACTTTTTATGGAAAGGAAAGAGGAAGAAGAAGAGTCTAAAGGTCTCTAAAAAATTTCAAGTGAAGAGATCTGTCCTCTCTACAGTCCGATCGGACTTTTATAGGCCAATGAGCGCCTGAAATGACGCCTCGAAAAGAGTACAGGCTGTCGTTTCAAATTAATTTGAAACGCCGCCTAAAGCGCCTTCCCGAGAAGCGCTGATTCAGCCACTAAGGCTTAACTTCGCCAATGAATCAAAGTGCGGACTTCGCACAAGTTCATCAAGAACTTCGCCAAAAGGGTTGCCTTAGCCCGTTAAAGGCACAGTTCGCCGACATGCCACTTTCGCGCGAAGCTCATTCAAAAAGGGCCGTCCTTAACTCTGCACGAAGCTTAGCCCCGCTATGGCTAAATTTTCAATGAAGGCAGGCAAAAATCAGATGAGCAGAGAATAAACTTTCATTGATTTAAGAGCAAAGGTACATTGATATTACATCAAGATTTTGTTTCATACAACAGAATCAGTTGCTCAGCAAGATCATTTGCGCAAAAGGCATACAAGTGGTTTTATCTGCTTCCAGACCAGACCAACTGGACACGAAAGGCCTTCCTCCTGCACAAGGCCGTAACCAGTTGTGCCACGAGGACACGGCCATAATTCTCCACAAAAATGGTACATTTTGCGACCAGGAAGCTGGATCACCAAAGTTGAAAGTTGGCAATGAACTTATCACCGCCAACACGATAGATCACCTATAATGGGAATTGGCACTGATGTCAGTGATCTCACAGGTGTGACATCCGCCTTCCCGAAGTGGATCATCTCGGATAAGCGGCTACCAGCCTCACCTCAGAACGAATCATCTCGTATAAGAGGCTGCCAATAGCCTCTGGGACACACATCAGCTGCCCCAAGTTGTTCCTCCTGCTTAAAAGTAAAGCTTCAACTGGGGAAGCATAAGGCAACTTTTCTGTCTCTTTCATCAAGACACAAGACCGGCGAACATAGCTCACTGCAATGCAAAATTGGAGCAAGTTAGCAGTTAAACACAAAAGATACTGCAAAAGCACTAAAGCTGAATTCTTTGGGGCGAAGCAATCCAATTTCGATTGAAGCAGAGGATAAGCCTCGCTTGCACAGTGATGATGGGCTAGCTCAGCAAACGCCAAGTCCTAGCCTCGCCTATATGGCTAAGCCAGACTGATCCTATGGGACACAGTCTTAGCTTCACCTATATGGCAAGACTGGCTCAACCTTGAAGATACCAAGTCACAAGTTTTGCCTGTGCAGCAGACTTAACATGCAATGATCTTTCTGTGATCAAGTCAGAATGATAGCTTCGCTGGGAAGCTATGCTGAAATCCTTCTCCGCAGATCAGTTGAATGGAGAACAAGGGAAGTTAATCCCTGGAGCAGCTGTTAAAAGCTGAATTAAGGGAGATGAATTCCCTAAAATCAGTGAAGCCGTTGAATGATCAAGACTTACCGGTCCTTGGCCGGATAATGACCAGAGTGGGCATTCCCACTACTTCAGAGATCTGAGTATCTCTCTCAACCAAGAGAAGAGAAGAAGAGCAGATACTTCTCTTCAGAGGACCTCAAGTGTCCTATTTATAGGCCCCATGGCCTGAGCGCTGCCGCCTCAAGCGTGGAAGCACGAGCGCATTTAAGGCATTTACTGCGCCTTGAGAAAAGGGACGGTTTCCCTTGGAACCGTGCGAAGGGAGAAATGTCTCCCTCACAAAGGCACTTATTGCGCCTTGAAGAAAGGGAATATCCTCCCTTGGAAACGTGCAAATCGGAGAATATCTCCCTCGATCAGCACAAAGAAAGGAGTAATCCTCCTCGTAACTAGCCCACGGCAGTTGGCCTCGGGAAAGCGACAAACGCTCCAGGGCGAACGTATCTCCAGAAGCCCAGACGCGAAGCTGCCCAGACGCGAGTCTACATGATTCCTCGGCGAATCTACATCCCAAAGCAGGATTTAAAGCGAAGCTGAACTCAACCATCATGGCGACGTTCATTCTCCACACACACCACCGTTCAAAGCAGTTCAAAGTATTTCAAAGTCTGAGCCATTGCAGACTTTCGAAAACTTTGAAGGGGGTCTTGTTGACACTTAAAAAAGACAAGATTCTTATTGGTCCGAACAATGTCTAAACTTGTTGACATTTACAAAAGACAAGTGACAGACAAGCTGAAGACCAATTTTCACCCATCTCCGAGGGACAAGGAAGCAACTTGGACTCCACTGATCCAGCAAGCAGATAGTGAACCCGGATTGTTTCTAAACAGACCTCAGCAGGTCTAAGGTGCTAACATTTAGCATCGCATGAGCCCAAAGGGATAGCCTCGCTTGAGAGGCTAATATCACTCGACTTCGCCTTGAAGCCATTCGAAGCCTCGCCAAGAAGCTAACTCGCAACTTCGCCACAGGGGACTTCCAGCTCCGCCAAAGGGTTTCTTTCGGACTTCGCCAGAAGCTGCCTCTAGCTCCGCTATGAGCTCAATGCGGACAGCTCCGCTATTGGTCTGCTATGGTCAACCTTTGACCAATCAAATCTCCGGATGAGATCGGAGCCAATCAGATCAAATCCAATTAAGATCAAATCTGAGATCAAATTTGGCAGTTAATTACCACAATCTCTTGACTCTTCTAAAACGAGTAAGAAGATCAGGGGAAATCCTCCAACGATATGGAAAGGATCAAGAAGATCAACCGACCTGCCAATTCTAGCTTCGCAAAAGCTGATCCTAGCCTCGCAGCAAGGCTACTTTCCAGATTTAAACAGTTTCGATTCAATCTGTTTCTATATTTTCAAGGGACGATTATACCCTTGCTCTCCCTATAAATAGCCCGCCAGGGGTACAAGGAGGGAGGATCGGGAAAAAAGAGGACTCCACAAGCAGAGGCTTCTTCACGACGCACCGTGTGCTCTCGAATTCAGAGACCTTTTAGAGAATTACTTTCTCTATCCAGGGTGTTGATACCCTAACATCGTCCTTCTTCTCAAGGAATCTCTGGAACCAGGCGAGAAGGAATTCCTAATTGAAGGCGATTTTGAGAAGCAGCAAGAGGGTTCTACCAACCTTCTGTTCTCTGATTCCCCGAACCAGGCGAGAAGGGAATCTCATCGCTCGCATCGTCAAAGGGACAAAGTGGTCGCGCGCTGACCAGACTCCTATCAGCACACTTCTCCAGAATCTCTGAGGAGATCTACTTGTAATCTTTTTAAGAATACTTGTAATTTAGCTCCTCAACCCTTTTTTTTGTAAGTTTTCCCCTTTGCGAATATAATGGAAAACATATATAAAGTTCGCGTTTGGGGTTCTTGACTTAAAGAATTTTAATTCTTTCGGGGCCTCTGGACTTGGGTGTGGCAACCCTTGTTTCTCAAACGCGGGTGTGGCGACTTCTGCTTCTAGTCTACCTTGCGTCTCGTATTTTAGACGCGGGTCTAAAACCAGACCGCGTTCAGATCTGTGCTCATTAAATCCACGTTTGAAGTCCATAACTTCAACCGCGTCTGTCTTTCAGTTTTTATGTTGTTGCCTTGACAGAACTTTAGAATTTCTGCACTAGTCATTTCTGCGTCTGAAGTTTACCACTTCAAATCGCGTCTACTCTTACATTTCTGTTTCTGCCTTAATAGAATTTTAACCTTCTGGTTTTTGTTCTTTGCAGATTATGGCGGTCTTAGTCAGCCTTTTGCATCTTCACTGGGCCCTTGGGAGAATATTTCAACCAGTGAGCTTGATCGATGGGCGAACACTGGAGAAATCAAGGCTCCTGTTCATGGGCGAGGAGGATTTGCGCGATTGATGACATCCGTTAAGGCCTTATTGGACATGATGCACCGGCAGTGCCCCCGGGTTTGTCATGGTCACGGTGGGTATGGTGGTGGGTATGGTCCTCTTGCAGGTCACGAGAAAGAGGACGTCACATATAAGGTCTCAGATCCTCCCTTCACCAATCTTACCCTCAGAAGTGACATCGACGAAAAACTCATGCTCATTAGATGACTTTCTGGTGGTGGAGATGTTCATCAACGAAAGATCATGGCCTATACCAGTTGGTCGGTGGAATCAGAATACTTTTCTGCATTTTGACTCGAGAAACACCATTGTTCTCGGTCAGCAATGAGCTTCTTCAATGTTTACATCATGCATCATGGTGAAATCAGCATCCGATCATCTCTACATTGATCAGTCTTTCTTTGGCGCTCTTCCAAACATCTTGTATTTGGAGTAGTGGAAATGCCTTAAGGAGTGAGTGCAACCTTTTACTTAGAGAGAGGGACTCCTTTGTACTCCTTTATTGTAACACTCAATCTCATTGTATAAGAGAGCGTCTTGTACCACTTTCATATGTTTGAATATAAATAAAAGTGACACCTTTTCTTATCTTCTTATATGTCTTGAATTTCTCTTTTTTTTTTGAAAATCAGACACATAGAAGTAGGGACTCTTGACTTGATAGAAATGCAATAATTAACTTAACAAGTCAAAGTTGGGAAAATTCCATTCCAAGAATTCAAGATTACTGTCAGAGGTGTGATGTTAACTTGACAGGAGTAAGATGGTCTTGTGGACCTGCCAATCTATAAATGAGAATGACAAGTGAAATTTTCATCCCCACGGAGGATTACAAATGAGTTTTCATCAGAGGTTTGGTATTAACTTGACTAAGACTCAGCTGGGGATTTAATGGAAACACTGTTAGAGATGTAATGTTAACCTAACAATGTCTTTAAGTAGACTTGTTATTCTATTGACAAGAATAACAAATGAGACTAGACTCGCGGGGAATCTAGGAGAACTTTTACCGTTAGAGGTGTGATATTAACTTAACGAGTTGAATTAAATCTTGTCAGAAGTATGATGTTAACTTGACAAGGATATGAGTCAGAGGTGTGATATTAAATTGACTCAAGAGTGTTTCAGCTTCGTTCGAAAAACTGAAAGCGTCACTGTCATAGGTGTAATATTAAACTTGATAGTAAGGGTAATGCTAGAGGTGTAATTTTGAACTTGGCATTGGTCATCTCGACTTCGGCAAGAAAGTCCGAGGGAAGGTCATGGCCATAGGTGTATTATTGAACTTAGCAATGAACTGGACACTAGAGGTGTGATGTTAAACTTAGCATCGCTCATCTCAGCTTTGATATGGAAGTCTGAGGAAAAATAACTGTCAGAGGTTTAATATTGAACTTGGCAGCAACTCAATCACTGTTAGAGGTGTAGTGTTAAACTTAACAGTAATTTGTCAGAGGTGTGATGTTAACCTGACAATAATCGATTTGCAGTATGAGCAATTTTGAGGATTTGTCATTCTATTGATGAGAATTGACAAGTTTGGAATGTCAGAGGTGTAGTGTTAACTTGACAAATTGATTTGCAATATGAGCAATTTTGAGGACTTGTCATTCTATTGATGAGAATTGACAAGTGAAATTTGGAATGTCAGAGGTTTAATTTTAACTTCACAAGGATTTAAAGACTTGTGACTCCACGTAGAGGAGAGACAAGTGAAATTTGCACTCGTTGGGGAGTATTAAAATTTTTCATTATCAGAGATATAGTGTTAACATAACAATGATTGCATTTGTAGACCTACCCTTCTATGGAAGAGAATTGGTAGAGAAATTTGGTAGAAAGTGAACTGAACTGTCAGAGGTTTAATATTAACGTGACAACTGTTGACTTTCTGGAGACATGGAAAATTTGCCGTTAGAGGTATAGAATTAACAAAACGAGTATTTTTAAAGAGTTTTGTTATCAGAGGTATAGTGTTAACTTGACAGAATCCAATTCATTTCGTTAAGGAGATGAACACCGGTATTTTTGTGGTCTTACCATTCTGTGGGTGAGAATTGGTAAGAGATTTTGGAGGAAAGAGTGGGATCAAGTCTACTAGGATTTTTAGCAAACCCTCAGCTATCAACGGATTTGGTGGGCCTTTACCAACTACCATTTGAGTTGGGCTAGCCATGCTATTCCCCTCAGCATGATGAGTTATCGTATGTTGGGCTTAAAAGCCAACATTTTCCTTTATCCTTGGCCGTTGGAGGTATTGGACGTCAATCAGAAGAGTAGCTAATGTTAAAACTAAAGTTTCGCATTTTGTTTCTTTCTCAATATTTACATCAAGCATCATGATGCCACCAGTGCTCGATCTAGTAAGGGAAACAAGCTCTTTTGGGATCTGGAGTTTTGATCAGAGGTGCAGTATTAACTTGATCGGGGGAAGAGTGCTATCAAGGGTAGTATTTTTTCAAGAATTTGCCATTGATTGGCATCATGAGCGTATTACGGTCTGAGGTTATGAGGCGATATGCTCCATTTGAGTAGACCGACTCTACTACAAATGGTCCTTCCCATTTGGATTAGAATTTTCCTTTTGTCTTATGTGTCATCACCATAGGTCTTCTGACAGCTAAGACAAGGTCACCTTTCTTGAAAATTTGCTCCTTAACTTTCTTATTGAAAGCTCTGGTAATTCGAACTTGATAGAGCTCGATTTGTTGTTGGGCTTGCAGACGTTTATCATCTAAAGCCTCCAATTCTTGGAGTCACAGTCGATGTTTCTCCTCATTTGCCATCTCTGCCGTCAAGGCGACTCGTAAAGATGGGATTTGGATTTCCAATGGGAGTACGGCCTCACACCCATATACCAAGGAGAATGGTGTAGTCTTCGTTGGGGTTCGTACTGTCGTGCGATAGGCCCATAAACATTCACCTAATTTGTCGTCCCAATCACGTTGGCTTTTTGAGACGAATTTCTTGAGAAGCTTTCCAATAGTCTTGTTGAAAGCTTCCGCAAGGCCATTAGCAGCTGGGTAGTATGCCGTTGAGGACACACTCTGGATTCTGAACTTGTTGCAGAACCTCTGAAAAGCCTGACTGACGAATTGGGGCCCGTTGTCATAGACAATTCGTCGTGGCACACCAAAACGGTAGATGACGTGATGTTTAACGAATTTGATCACATCAGATGTCTCCACTTCCCTCAAAGGGATAACTTCGGCCCATTTAGAGAAGTAATCGGTTACGGCTAAGATGAACCGGTGTCCTTTGGATGATGGTGGGCTTATAGGGCCGACTACATCCATCCCCCACATCTCAAATAGCCAGGTAGAAGTTGTAGAGCGAAGATACCCTGGTGCTTGATGGATAAATCACTGTGGACTTGACAGGCGTGACATCGTTTGGCATAAGTGATGGCGTCAGGGATCATCCTAGGCCAATAATATCCCAATCTTTGGAGTTGATCCCCAAGCTTTGGACCAGGTTGATGAGCTCCACACATGCTGTCATGCGCTTCTTTGAGTACCTTCTGCGCCTCTTTTCGTGACAGGCAGCGGAGAAAAATCCCGTCATGCGATCGACGATACAGTGTTCGCGTGATCGCATTATAATAGAATTTGGGGGCTTTCCTTCTAATGGCAGCCGCTTCTTTGGGATCATCAGGGAGGATATCGTACAAGGCATAGTCAATGTAAGGGAATCGCCAATCCCTAGGCTCTGGACCGGCTGACGACTCAAGAGCTTCTTTGACTTGACAATCTCCTGTCAGCTTTTGGTGATCTTCAAAGTCGATTCTTGGGCAATACAAGTCGTGGCTGTAGACAAGTATTTTCTCTACTACTCCAGCTGGAAGGGCTAAAGAGGCAGCGAGAGATGCCAGTGCATCTGCATGAGCATTTTGCTGGCGTAGTATATGATCGATGTAAAAGTTTCCGAACCCCTCGGCCATAGAGATAGTTGCTTTGTAATAGGGTATTAAGTCTTCATGTCTGACTTCGTACTCCCCGCGAACTTGGTTAACGATGAGTTTAGAGTCACCATATGCCTTGAGATTTTTTTACGCCAATCTCATCGGCGATTTGCATTTCAATCAAGAGGGCATTGTATTCCGCTACATTGTTGGAGCAGGGCTCGGTTAATGAGAACCTCGAGGAATCACATAGTTCTGTGGGGAGACGAGTACTATCCCTACTCTGGCTATGACATGCCCCTGCGGGCCTGTTCTCGATGCACCGTCGAAGAAGAGTTGCCACACTTGTCTTTCAAAAGATGTCTGGGTCAGACAAACTTTAGCGACTTCGTCTGGGAGATCCTCATAAAGTTCGGTTGCCCTCGGATCTGGATGCTCAGCCAAGAAATCTGCCACCGCTTGTCCCTTCACGACTTTTTATGGTAAAAAAACGCATTTCATATTGGGATAACAGTATGACCCATTTTGCCAGTCGACCGTTTAGTGACGATGGCTTCGTCATGAGTAACCTCAAAGGGTTAACCCTTGATATGACGTTTATAGTCTGGCCCACCAAGTAGTGTCGCATTTTCTGGACGGCGAACACCAATGCCAAACATTCCTTTTCATCGAGTTGTACTGACGCTCGGCTCCGATCATAGTCCTACTCAGATAGTAGATTACTTGCTCATGTCCCTGATCATTATTCTGGGCTAGCAAATCTCCTAAAGAATGATCCATCGCTCGAACATATATCAGGAAAGGTTTTTCGGATACCGGAGCTGTAAGGACCGGTGGTTGTGTGAGGTATCATTTAATTTCCTCGCATGCTTGTTGGCAAGCATCATCCCAGATGAATGAGATACCCTTTTTCATCAATTTGGTAAAGGGTTGGCATCTTTCAGAGAGATTTGAGATAAACCTTCGGATGTATGCCAGTCATCCTTGTAATCCCCTAAGCTCCCTGAGGTTCCTTGGAGGTTGAATCTCCTGGATAGCGCGAACTTTTTCCGGATCTAAATGAATTCCTTTGGAAGTTACCACAAACCCTAGGAATTTGCTGTTGGCTACCCCCAGGAAGGATTTGGTAGGTTCATCTTCAACTGATGTGCCTGCATGATTTCAAAGATTATCTTCAGATCAGCTATGTGATCATCTTTGGTGTGGCTTTTCACTGTAATGTCATCAACATAGCATTCCACTGTTTTACGCATGTGCTCGTGGAAAATTGCATTCATAGCTCTCTGATATGTCGCCCCCGCATTATTCAGTCCGAAGGGCATGACAGTATAGAAATATACCCCCAGTGGTATCCTAAAAGAGGTATGTTTTTCATCATCAGGATACGTTTTGATTTGATTATACCCTGAGAATCCATCCATGAAGGACATTCGCTGAAACCCGCACGTATTGTCAATCATAACATCCGTGATTGGGAGAGGGAATTCGTCTTTGGACAGGCCTCATTTAGATCGCGAAAATCAATGCAAATCCGGATCTTTCTGTTCTTTTTGGCAATGGGGACGATATTAGCTACCCAATCAGGATATTGCTCTTCCCTAATGAAGCCAGAGTCTATGAGTTTTTTGACTTCTGACTGGATTGCTTCCATTATTTTTGGACGGAACCGTCGCTGATGTTGTTTGACTGGCTTCACGTCTGAATTAATGTTAAGGCGATGCATAGCCACTCGAGGATCAAGCCCAGGCATGTCCTCATAATTCCAAGCAAAAACATTTATATACTCTCACACAAGAGATATTAAATCTTCTTTCTCGGAGGATGGTAGGCTTTCGCTTATAAAGATGGGTTTAGGATTAACCTCATCTCCCAGATTAATCCGGATAACTTTATCCTCTGTGGGTGGCTCGCGCTGTTCAAAGCGAGTATCCCAGAGAATATTTAGTTGCTTGATCCAAGGATCTGTATCAGACTGGATCATTTCTTCATCTCTGTCTTCCAGGTGGCTTGCTGAAACCATATATACTGAAAGTTCTCCGAAGAGGTTGCCAACACTAATATCTGACTCCCACGATGACGTGTCAGATGAGTAGTTATGGTATAGTACTTCTTCAGACTCAGAGGCTGACGGAATTGGGTTTGACACATAACCCAAACCCCTGCGAGTTTGATGGTAATAATCAGGGGTTTTCCCTTTCGGAACGAAAGACCGGAGTAGTGTTCTTCTTCCTTTGTCGAAGTTCAACCCAGGACCGTTTGTCAGATCATACCCCATGATTTCCATCATTCTGAGTATACTTGGCGCATAATGGGTGAACTGAGGAGGTTCATTCTTGCTTTCTGACTCTTCACGAGACATCAGTTCTGACTTGATTTGTCCGAAAAGGATTGGTTTTTGGCCTTTGCGTCTTGCTGGGACCATGAATACTGATTCTTGCGCATTACCAACATTTTGGTACGTTTCGAAGGATGACTTCATTGGTACATGCAATGATGTCAGAGCATCAATTGCTGACCAGGGGTCATTATCCACTTCGGTACTAGTGTCTGATGGCACTGAATCAGAAGCAAGCACAGAAAAATAAGTCAAATTTAACTCTTCATTAATATACCACCTGCCTGCATCATTGGCGGTGTTATCAACATCGAGCTTATTAATGCTCGTTACAAGTGGATCTAATTCCCACATGCACTCTTCTTTCTCTGGCTCGGTGTCAACTTCATTACCAGAGTCTGGTTCCTCTGGTTGTAGGTTCTTGTTTGTTTCCAGAGAGTCCTGGTATAGGAGAGAGTCTGTGAAATATTCTCTACCCCCTTGAACGGATGCCTTTCAGCAATCAACGTTCGTATCTTACCACTTTTGTCGATGTATTTCATAACTTGGTGGAGAGTGGAGGGGACGATGGAATTACGATGAATCCATGGTCGTCCAAGCAGCAAATTGTATGAAGTGTCGGCATCGATCACATAGCATGTCACTTCAGACTTTAAGTCCCCAATTTGGCATTTGAGCTTGATCTTCCCCATTGGGCGCGTACCATTAGCGTTGAAACCATAAATGGTAGTCTGGGTGGCGCTCAACCGGTGGGTAGGAATCCCTAAATGTCGCATGACCCGGCGAGGCATAATACTCAACGCGGATCCTGGATCTACCTGAATGTGGCTTACTTTAGATGATTCAATATACCCTGTGAAGTATAGGGCCGATCATGTTTCCCCTTAACCTGTATATCATCTGACGTGAAGGTGATACAGGGAGCATTTTGCGAGGCATGGAGGCAATCTTCTACGTCTTCCTCCCGTGGCCCAGTCGGTATCTGGGTCATGAAGACCTCAGTGTTAGCAAGGGCTTCCCTCAGAGCTTCTCCGGTTGACTTTGACAGCCTCAGGAGCTCGTAAAGGGTGATCCTGGCTGGGTTATCGGCCAGTTGAGCCAGGATGTCAAAGCGGTAAGGTGTTGTAGATCCTTCCACGTTGTTCTTTGGGAGAGCTTTAGAAAATCGAAGCTCTTTCTGCTTCTCCACCAGTTGTTTCGTGGAGGGCTTGGCTGACTCTGTAGTGGGTGTAGGAGGGCTTGCCACCATTTCGTCATACTTTTTTAAATATGACTGACCCGAATGAGTTTCTATCATGAGTGGTTTATTAGGTTCTGCAGCAAGAACTATAGTTTCCTCTTCTGAATCAGTTAGTGAGGGAACATCGGTTTCTGCTTCTCGGGAAGAATCGCACACCATATTACAGGACGAAGCTTTTGTTGCCTTTGGACCTTCTGCTGGTAAGTGGTCCATTGCTGGCTGTCCACAAGGTTGGGATGAACCCACATAACTTCCCCCTGAGGTGTTGGGACAGGAACAAGACCCTTCTCTTGTTGATGATGAGGGTCCATATTGATCATTCTTAGTTCCCCTTTCAGGATGGGAACTACTCCGGAGGGTGCTGGAGGTTGTTTTCCAAACTGGAGGAATGATGTCATATTAGCCGTCACTTTCTTCTGCTCTGGACGGAGCTTTAGTACCTCTGCATCAATTAGAGCCTGAAGGATGTCTTTGAAGACATAACAGCTCTTGGTGGGGTGCCCCAGCATCCTATGATACAGGCAGTAGTTAGGATTGTCGGTTTTACCGACTTCTTCAGGACGTCTACCTTCAGGAAGCTTCAATCTGTTGCTCTTGTTGAATAACTTAAACAACGAATCAACATGTTCGTCTTTGAAGGAATACTGCTTATTGGCGCGTGGCTGACTCGAAGAGCCACTTCCCATGACCGGCTGAGGTTTGACAGGGGATTTTATCTCTGTTGCCAAGTTATCTTTCCTTTTTGGTTGAAAAGATGTTTCTGGCGTGCGCCTTGTCGACCTTTCAGGTCTGGGTTTGTTTTCTTCTGCCCTAACCTTGGCGACAATTTCTTCAGCCTGTTCACCTTGCTGGACCAATTATTTTCAGGTGCGGCTTTCAGCAACTCCTATTTGGGCTAAAAGTGACGTTTGTAGATTGTAGGGGCACATTTCTACTAGGGTGACCTGGGTCATACCGCTAGGACATCGGAGTGCCATATTTCGAAATCTCTCTACAAATGATTTGATTGACTCTCCCTTTCGCTGCTTTGTGGCCAAGAGAGTAGGCATTATGATCTCTTATTCATCTTCAAAAAGCGCGTTAAGAAGAGCTTCTCCAGATCACTCCAATTTTTAATGGAGCCTTCGGGAGCTTCATGAACCATTCAAAGGCAAGCCCTTTTAGAGTGCCGATGAACAAACGTGCCAAAATGGCATCATAATCTACCACGTTCCCCGTCTGAGACTTGAAGTAGTAGATATGTTGGCTCGGTGACCCTTTGCCGTCAAACGCCTGTAGGGTCGGAGCTTTGAACTTTGGGGGGTATGGAACAAGGTCCCATTCGGCCGGATATGGTCGGACCACTCCTGCTTCTTGGAGGCCTTTTCAATTGGTAAGGGCCTCTAGACGTTGTTCCAATTGACTCATTCTTTTAGAATGAATCCTTCCATGGTCTGGATTGCCTTCCCCCTTAAATGAGGATTTAGACGACTCAGAAGTAGATTGCTCTTTCTCCTCGATATGTACAGAAGATGAGCTTTCTCCTTCTTTTCGTTTGCCTTTAGACTTTTTAGAGGAGATTTTGTCGGTTGACTTCCTCTTGTCTTTAAGCAATTGTGCAAGTATCTGCTTAAGGGTATCGATAGATTCTTGTTGAGCGCGAATCATCTCGAATTGTTCCCTCTGGACCTGGGCTTGTTGTTCAAAACGCCTGGCCGTCTTCTCAGGAGTATTTGTCATGTACGTGAGGGCTTCCTTCTCTATGGAAGAGTTCGAAGCCTGCGATTCTGCAACGGCGGAATGTGATTCATTTACTTCAATGCCCCGAACTAGGGCACTGTAGTTGATCGAGGCGACCGCACGAGTCCGAGTGCGAGTATGCCGGTACACTCCTTCTGGTTCCATGTCGGATTCGTCAGAGCTGACGACTGGTTGTTTTCCCCTACTCCTACTTGCCATGTTTGCAATGATTTCAGGGTACTCCACGTTAGAGAAGGGCCTCCTTCTGCGAGAGCGATATCTTTTGGCTGATCGGGAAGTTGAGGTCGACTGTCTGAATATCGATCGTCGCTCGCATGTGAACTGCAACAGCACTCATAGAGCATTACTGTGATAAGCCGTTCACAGCAACAAGATGGAGTGATCAAATTAACACTCCTCTTCTTCGTCAAATAATCTCTTAGATCTGTCAGAGGGGGATCAAAGAGATCAGCTTCGGGTTGTCGAGGGCTTTTCAGCTTTTGAGAGCTATCCTTACGTTGCAAAGCTGAGACGCAAGGTTCTGAGACGCGGAGCTCACGTCCTGTAAGATAGACGCGGCTCTCACGTTTTAGCTCTAAAACGTGGGTCTCGAGCCTCTGCTGAGAAGAGACGCGGACCTCGCGTTGCTGATTGTCGCATCTGGCTAGCGACATTTGAGAAACGCAGGCCTTCTGGTTCCCGCGTATAACCGTAAAGACGCGGGTCTCGTGTCTCGGATGAGAAGTGATCGGTAACATATATTGCATACATATTGTCACATTACCATGCTTATTATCTAAATAAATCATATTAATAAGTCCTATTTTTCTTTATAAAGTGCAGGCCCATTACTTAAGGAAAGGGAAAAGAAACGAGCCCAAAAGCCCATCAAATTCTGATTTAATTCAGAATTAATTCAAAATCAGTAAATTAGGGCAAATTATGGCAAATTAGGGAAGTTGGAAACCGATTAATTTGGTTTAATCAGAATCCAAATCGGTTAGCTTGAGAATCACCGAAGATCAGATCAAAATCGAAGACAAATAGCAAATCCAGCCGGACAAAAGGGGGCAAAATCCCACGCCAATCATATCCCCACCTAGATGTGGCCAATTGGCTACAACCTGGCCGCGGATCCGCGGCTCTTTGATGGAGATAAGGGGAGCGTTTGCTCCCCTTATCTCCTCACTCCTTTCCCTCTGGGTTTTTGCCTATAAAAGGCAGGATTTTGTATTAAAAAATTAGCGAGGATTAGAATTAAATTTCTTACTCATTTTTTAAGGTTTAGGCTCTTTGTTAGATAGTGTAGAGAAGTTGTATCTCTGTTCTTTAATTTATAGTTTAGTCCAAATACCAGTGAGAGAGAGGAACTGAGTGATTGTAATCTGAAGATTGAAGTGACATCAATAAAGGATCAAGCTTTCTCCTCTTCCACTCCAATTCACGGGTATGTCTTGTGTTATTTTCATGTCTAGTTTTGTATTATTCATGAGTAGCTAAACTTGTTTTCTGGGCTCACTATCGTCCCTCTCTTCGATTCCTCTTGTTTTTGAATGGCTTTGATGTAAAAGACCCAATGGAATCATTTGCATGCCTAAACTAAGCCTTTCTTTTTGAAAGTGTTCTTGAAGGCACATGAGGATGGATTTGGATTTCTAAACTTTTACTTCTTTTAAAATATCACTTGAACTTGCTTTTATTTCATACTTGAATTAAAACTTGATGATTTAACATTCAGTTCAAGAGGATTTCTTAAGAAAAAGAATTAAACTTTTCCAAACACTCTTATTTGCTTTGCTTAAAACTTTTGAAACTAAAGCTTGAGTTTTTGCCTATGTCAAGTTGAGGCACTAAGGATTTCAATATAAGAACACATCGTTGAGTAGTGAGATAATGAGCCCAGATTTTCTTCTTTATAAAAAAACAATAAATCACTTTTCAAGCTTTATACAAAATTCACCTTTTCTAAAGCCTTCTCTAAATTTTAAGTTTTTCTTTAAGTCACTTCCCTTCGCTCCATTCTCTTTTCAACTAAAAAAACTAGCACCATTCTTAGCTTTCTAAACAAAACATTGAAAAGCTTTCATCGCATTCCTCCTCGTGGACACGACCCGTTAGCCCAAAGCTACACGGTAAATCCTTGCTCTTTCATTTTGCAATCAAGAAGCACGGACCTCGCGCGGCTGATTGCCGCGTTTGGGAGGTGAAACTTCAGAAACGCAAGCCCGTTAGGCTTCGCGTTTGAGTTTCCAAACGCAGACTTCGCGTGTCTGACGTGATTCAGAAGAGACGCGGGCTTGAACCTCGCATCCTGTATCTGCTGGACAGATAGTTGTTCCAGCTTCTCGCGCCTGTGGTTGACGCGCACGCCGTCTCTGTCATCGCTCAGCATTCCGGTTACACCGTACGGGTTGATGGGAACCCCCAGTAACTTGGTGCTGAGGAAGGGGATGGGCATGAACGGGCAGAACATCAGCAACGTTAACCCCGCGGGCCTCATGGGAGACGTTGACGCGGGCGTTACGTACGATGCTGTTAGCCACGACATCCTTCTTGCCAGTCACGTCTGAGGGGATCTCAGAGCAGATTCGAGAGCAAGTCCCCAGGAGACTTTGCGGTACTGTCGCGCCTTAGGGCTCTTGGACCGGAAGAGAGGAACTCTTCATACTTTACCTGGTCGAACTCCACGACAAGTGATTCGATCATTTTTTCCATATAGGTGACGTCACCTTGCGCCACGACTTGCTCGTCAGTAGAGAAAGTAGTCCCCAGTGGAGTCGCCATCTCTTGTTTGATGGAGGAAAAACTAAAGATCGAGGAGTAAATTCTTTATTTGAATGTAAAGAAAGTTACAGCGGATCAATAATCCTCTTACAAGAGGGGAGATATTCAAGCTTGAATCTCCCCTTTATTTAGTGTCGGGTTCTTGATGTGGCGATGGAAAGTGAATCTTGGTTTCCGTTGACCGGGTGAATGTCAGGACCTCTTGGGAATTCCCTCTTTGGATAGTAGGTGAAGTAACACAGCTTTTGTCCACCAAGGATCTTAAAGAGAGTGTTGGCAAAGAACGAACTTGTACGCAGCAAGTTGTTTAGAAGAGTTGAACTCTCTCTTTCTTTTCAGTTGGAAATCTTAGAGTTTCTACGGCTTACAATCGAAGTTCTTTTGACCAAGAATTATCGACTTTTTTTTGACCCCTCTTCCATAGCAAACTAGGCTATTTATAGAGGTTTCAGGGGTGAACGTGTCCCCTAAAAACACTCCATAATGGGGTTAACTCCCTCATTACGTGGGCAGTAATTGACCCAGTAATGAGGGCAGTTATAACCGAGACGCAGGTTTTGAGCCTTGCGTTTTTGCTGCTGAAGTAATACTTGAGAGACGCGAGTTTCCAGCTCTGCGTCAAGCTTCGCGTGAGACGCGGGCTTTAGACTCTGCGTCTTGGTACTTGCAATAATATTGGGACGCGGGTTTCAACCCTCGCGTCTCGGTCCTTGCAGTGATGTTGAGACGCGGGTTTCAACCCTCGCGTCTTGGTCCTTGCAGTGATGTTGAGACGCGGGTTTCAACCCTCGTGTCTTGGTTCTGCGTTGGTGGCGATGACTAGCCCTGCGTCTGGAGTTTGGATTCTACTTTTTAATGACTTGTCTTCAGTGATTTTTAGACAGCCTACAAAGACAGAACTTCAGAGGGACTGAGTATTTCATGGCAAAAGATAGTTCCTACCCGAGAAAGAATTCTCTAGAAGTTGGATTTCATTTGTCAAGCCACGGTTTAGAAGTTGGACTTCACTCATCAAGGCACGACCATAAAAGCACTTAAAGCAATGCTTTTTGATCTTAAAATCACTTGTCAGTGATAATCTTCGGAGAAGATTGAAGGAAAGCATGGAAGCTTTGAGTTCTTGCTGTTCATTAGAACACATGCTCTTGAAGGGAAGATAGACAATCAAGATGAAGTCCTTCAGAGCGCATGCTCGCAAAAGGAAAACAGTCTAGATAAAGGATTGTTAAGAGGCTGAGGCCTATTTACAGGCAAGCCATAAGGCTTAAAATTAATGGCATAAAAATCAAAGCCATCAGCCTTAATGCCTGTACGGACATCAAATCCAATGTAGAGCTGACACATGGATTGTCGCTCTGGGAAACACCAATGACACAAGTCCCCAACTGTCAACGCCGACTTGGCATTAAAAGATCCAACAAGATCTTTAAGACGGATTGCATGTGACGCTTCAGAGGCTACGTCCTGAAGTTTGCGTCCATTCACAAGACTTGAAGGCTACGTCTCGAAGTCCACATTCTCGCACAGACTCAAGGGCCGCGTCCATAAGTCCGCGTCCTTTTACAATCCTGGAGGCCGCATCCCCTTTATCAAGAACATAGGTTCGCGTTTTAAAGCCGCGTCCTCTCAAAGGGCCAGAGTTGCATCTCTCTTGAGCCAGAACCGCCAAACAGCTGAGAGTCGCGTCTTTCTTGATGAGCCAGAGCTGCGTTTCCATCAACAGTTCAGAAAAGCATTCCCACTACAAATGAGAGCCATGTCTCAATCGCAAACCCAGTACAACCTGAGTTTATCATTCACGCGTCTTTCTTGATGAGCCAGACCCGTGTCTCCATCAACAGTTCAGAGTCGCATTTCTTTTGTCCGCGTCTTTACTACAAATGAGAGCCGCGTCTCAATCATGAACTCAGTGCAGCCTGAGTTTATTATTCATGGTCGTGCCCTAACAAAATGACTAAGGACTATGTTTTCACAAACAGTCAAGGGTTGTGATTATGAAAGCTGAGTTCATCCAAGCAACAAAGAGTCTGTCTAATTCTCAAAGACAAAGAAAGGATAAAGACGAGACAAGAATTTGATAGCTTTTATTATTTGACTCAAAAATGATAAAAGTAACATAGAACACTCCCTTATTTGACAAATGGAGTGTTATGAAAAAATAGAGAAATACAAAAAGGGAAAGAAGACTAATAATTCTGCTCCGCCAAAGAATGGATCCGTTCCCGGAGACGCTGCATCTCCTGCTGGCGTGCCTTCTCAGCTTTCGCCAAAGCATGAACCTGCAACTCTTCCTCTGATAAGAATCTCTTCGTAGCCAGCTGTGTCTGAAGAGACTCCAACCTAGAGGAATGAGCAGCAAGGTTTTCTTGAACTTGCGTCTTGACAATTTTCAGCTCTTCCAGCTTTTCTCTGGCAACAATTTTCTACTCGTTGGCTTCAATCAAGGCTTGCATCCTAGCAATGGCAGCCTGAGCAGCGGCGATAACTTGCTCCGCACTTTGGATGACAATCTCAGATTCCTTCGAATCGTTACCAATCTTTGGTAGTCGGCTTGGAAGTTGGGAGATGACGGGCTTCGTCGGCCATTTGCTCCCCCATCTCTTTTCGCTCGTGTTCTTGAGCGGCGAGGAACTTACCCAGCATCGACCGAGCCTTATCCATCGAGCTAGCCTTCTCCAGGGTCTTTAGCTCCCTCAGGCAACTCCCAGCTGTTCAACCAGCACTAGATACGCCTTAGCTTGCGCAGGGCTTCCAGTGTGGAGGATGTTCTCAATTTGATTCTCAAGAAGCATCCGAGCAAACTCGAAGAAACTTCCCCCAGAAAGGACTAACTCAATGCAAGACTTTATGGAATCAAAAAATTGTTGCACCATTTGATGCGCTAGTTCTTCCATGATGTCGGTCGCTAGAGATTACCCTGCCGGTGTACTCCCAAATCCCCCTTCTATGAATACGGGTAGCATCCGCAGAGACGAGAGCCAACTCAACTTGTACAGGGTTGAGGCTGACAACAGGCTCGTCCGACACTGAGGTCGTGACCAACACCTCCGGAACGGTTATTGTTGTGGTAGCCTCCATAGTAACAGGGGCAGCGACAAACTCCACGACACTGGGTTCACCAGCCAAAGTCTGAGCTGCGCTACCTTCTGCGCCAAGGCTCTACATCAGATCCTCTACTTGAGCTACCCCAGTACTCTTTGCAACCATAACATTAATATCAGTGATAATGATGAAAAGGAGATTATTCAGTACGTCTAAATTCTCTTACCAAGTTGAGGACCCGATGATGGCAAATCTTTAGATAAGCCACTTGGGGATGAGGGCTCCCCGACCTCGGTGGTTGCACCCTCATGAGACACCCCGGTAGAGGAACTTCGAGACCCTCCTGCTGGGCCAGCTCTTGGATCATCTCCTCAATATGAGAAGAAGTTGTGGCTTCGCTACCGTAGCCACCCCTGTAGAAGAAAGTTAAAAGAAAGGGTCAAAACATTATCTCAACTTGATGAAGAACCAATTCAGGAGGATAAAAGAAATACGCTCAGTGGTGGCAATCTCTACTGTCGGCAGAACCATTGCAGGGACGTACCCCTGCATCTCTTCCTCTGATATTTGCGAGAATTTGCTCGTGTCAGGAAGAACGGGTTCGTAACTGAAGTTGACTTCTTTGCCAGAATAATATTTATGCTCTTCGGACGACGAAGACGACGATCGAACCCAAGAAGTCTCAGTGATCGGCGCTTTACCACTGAGTACCCCGGTAGTAGGCTGGGTTCAACAACCCGAGAGGTAGGCATCAACACGTTGGGAAACCTAGGCTGTTGCACCTCTGCCCTTCTCACTTAAGCTGAAGAAGGTCCAGACTGAGTTGAGACTCCCAGAATCTAAACATCATCCCTCTCCACCAAGTCAACTTCAGGTCGTTCGACCTCTTAAGCCATGACGAATTCGCCCGCAGGCTCTCCCTCTGCTAGGATCGCAGGGCTCCTACTACGCAGACCTCAGAAGCGAAGAGTTGGGACTGCCTCCTCCTCCTCTTCTTCTTCTTCCTGCTCTTCAGCACCAATAGGGACTACTTCAGGCATCCGGGTCGAAACTTTAACCTCAGACCCTCTCTTGGCCTTCTTTGGGCTGGGCTCACCTTGGGAAGTAGAGCCGCGAGGATATTTGGCCACAGCTTGCCGACTCCTTCTGGTGGATTGTTCTTTGGTTGCTCTACCCGAGGCCCCGACTCCGTATCTGTTGCTCCTGTTCGGCTGACCTCCCTCCTGGGCTTCATCCCTACCTCCCCTCCTGTTTCCCTCTCGGCTGCTTGGTACTCGGTCATACCTCGCACGCGTTTGTTGGAATCCAACTTGGCTTTATAAGACGCCTTGATGCTCTTGATGTAAGAGGTATTTATTCTGAAGCCAGGCATCCTACTAGTAAGGAAGAACCACGTGCAGAAACTGAGGCTGGTATGACAATTGGGCGTCCTGAGAGGCAGGTTGAAAACAGTTCTCGTCCCTCCAGCTACACTGTAGTACCACGCCCGAGCACCTTCAAACAGGTTACCACTGAAGCGGAGTCCAGTGTGAGGGTTGCCAATATATAATTGATCTAGCCAAACTGTCGAGCAAAATGACTTGGCACGTAAGGCTCGATTGTACATGAGTAACCTTGCCGGAAGATCAGATATCCAGGCCGAATATTGATCAACTATAAGAAGACTCCAGATGGCAGCCTTGTGAAGTCATCTGGTCCCACAAGGTCAGCAAACTTATCCCCGTAGGACGTACCAGAAATCTCAGGGAAACAACGGTCGAGCTGATAATTCGAGCTGCTCAGAATGGACCTCCAAACAAAGAACATATAGTAGTGAGACCAGCTCGAATTCTCTGGCCTCTGCACCAAAGGAATGAAGCCTTTGGAGGGAGACATCACTGTCATCAATGAAGGGCAGTGCATAACATACCAGGCCATGAGGTGGTATATGGAAGCTCGATCCTGGGATTAGGAGTCCTCACTTCTGGCCTCCCTTCCGAATCAACCACTGGCCTGCCCTGGGAGTTTACAATGGCCTCCACTTGGCACAGGCTTTTGGTCAGCGCCCGTAATCCGCTCTGAATTTCGGCTACCATCGCTGGAAGGAGAGCGATAGACTTCCCGTAAGTAAGCAAGACCGCCGGGTACACCACATCGGCAACGATTACTTCAGGCGATAGCGTTGGCACCACACAGCACTTCAGCCATAGCATGAGGAAACCCGCCAATAGAGCCTAATAAAAGATGGGAATTTGAGCCTGGTGATGAAAACTTTCAAAAATCATATCAGGTTTGAAAGTGTCATCATTCGACTCAGTGGTGCAGGAGCTTGTGGAGGCACTGATCCTCTCAGCGATTTCCTCATCAGTGCAAGGGGCCAGACTAGTCACTGGACTAGATCTTTCATTTATGCCGTTGAAAAGATAACTTACCCAGGACATCTGCTTAACGCCCATGTTCCTCCAAGTGGATATCTGCCCGCAGATGTGGAAGTGGCACAGCGTTTCCCAATATGTCTCGTACACCTGAGGATCCTCTTTCCTCAAGAGGTGAAGCTCCTCAGAGGTCGGGACATACTCTTCATAAGGGGCATCTCCCATAACTAGCCCTAAAACTTCATATAGCTCATGAAGAGCGAACCCCATTTTCCCGACTGGAGTAAAAAATGTGCCCGTCAGAGGATTATAATGCTCCAGCACGCCATAAAAGTTATGGGAGCTCTGCGGGAGGCCATACTGCATGACCCGAACCGAATGGTACAAACCTACTTGTATCAGTAAATCCCTGAGCTCGGTAAGAACAAATCCAACCATCTGGCTCCATCAGGACTTGTCGGTAGAATGGACCCACCGGGTAGACGAAAGTCAGTAGAAAAAAATCACCCCTCACCTTCAGGAATTGGTTGATAAAGGTGGTGGCCAACTGAGGGGTTTCTCCTTTCAAAAACTCAGCCCTGACCAACCTGAGAAGTAAACTGAATATATCTTTTCTGTGGCCAGTAGGGTATGCTTCTTTGGCACCCAATCTGCCAAGAGACACACCAGAGAAAAACTGGGAAAGATCCCACTCTATCGCGTGGTGTACCGACATGTGCTGAAGATAGCACAAGGGGTACATCCTCTCCATGTTGGGAAGGAAAAACTTCTTGTCCCCTATCTGGCGGAGCTTCTCCGTCACACAAGATCCTATCTTCCTCAATGATGGCGTCACCAAAAAAGAAGCAAGTTTTCCTTAGTTGAGTGCGAGAATCCAACTCAAATGGCCCATCGAAAATAATCTCCCGAAGGGTCAGCATACTGGCCTTGGTGATCCTATCATTGCGTTCCTTTGACTTACCAGTAGTCACAGGAGCAGTCCTCTGGAGCGCAAAAGTCAAATTCGGATCAGTACCACCTATGTGTCCAAAGTGACACTTCTTGGACAAGGAGCTAGAAGAATATCGCACTGCAAAGAAGACAACACTTAGTCAAAAATCTAAAAAAAAAATGGCTAAGTGTTTGAAACTCAAATGTGGGAATGAATCAGATGCAGAAATCAACAAAACCCGCGTTTAAGCTCAAGGACGCGAGGCTTGCAAGAAGCCTGCGTTTCAAAATCCTCAACTTAGAAATTTTTCTAAGTGTTGGACTCAGACGCGAGAATCAGTGAAACCCGTGCTTGACCTTAAAGATGCGAGGATCATATGAAGTCCGCGTCTGAACCTTCCCCACTTAGAGAAATTCTGAATATTAGGATCAAAACGCAAGGCTCAACGAGGCCCGCATTCGACAGGTAGATACAGACTCAAGCTGATGAGGCGAAGACGCGGAGGTCGTCAAACCCGCGTCTTGCCTACTAATGCAAGAGTCGCGTCTGAAAATCAAACACAGACATGAGCCTCGCGTTGGCGGTTCACATTCAAAAGAGACTTAAGAGTTAAGAGAACTCTTTAAGCCCCTTTAATGGTGGAAACCAGTTCGGATGATTTTATTACCTGAAATGGGGGCCTCCTGCGTAGAAGGACCGCCCATTTGAGCCTCTGGAGCGACAACGCTCGAAGACGAGGCAGCATGTTGGTCTTTGGTGCCATTTCAACCGTGAAATCGGTATTAAAGATGAAGGAAAGTGGAAAAAGCTTTAAGCTTTTCTTAATTCTCGACACAAAGCTCAGCGAAGAAGAAGAAGAGTCTAATGATGACCCTTGAAAGATTGTTGTCTTTTATAGACACAGTGATCTGCAGAGATACGTGGCGCGTGTCTCGAGGCCCAATCTTCGCCCGACGCGTGGCATGCGTCTTGAACGGATGCGAATTTCGCACGTTAAAGGAAAGACGTCCCCTCAACTCCGCCAAACACGTGGCAACGCGCCCAGAACACGGGTCTCGCATTTAACAAAGCCGCGTCCCTTCAAAGGTCGCGTCTCTTCAATAAAGTAAGAGTTGCGTCTATTCAACATAGTGAGAGCTGTGTCTTCACTTCAAAGACCGCGTCCCTTCAAAGGTCGCGCCCCCTCTACGTCTACAAGACTTGCATTTAGTCTTCACTTCTGCAATCAATTCAACAGTATACTGGCACAAGCAGATGACTGTTTACCCCCGGTTCAACAGTACACCAACAACCAGTTTAGAGCACTGAGGAGGTCTAGACTACGTATCTAGACACTCACGACGATCATCTCTGGTGGCTTCAAAGAGTTTTACAGTACACTCACGAAGGCCACATTCTGGACAGGATTAAACTCAAAGCATCTCAAATGATTGTCAGTCCAATCATGAGAAACATAAATTCAACCAAAGTCCAAAGTATTTCAAAATCTGTCCCAGTCAACCATGGAATATCGAAACTTTGGAGGGGGTTTTATAGACTGTTCAAAAATCACTGAGGACAAGTCATCAGAAAGCAGAGTCCAAACTGCAGACGCAAGGCAGCATAGCCACTAGTGGCAGCACCAAGATACGAAGGTTAAAACCCGCATCTCAATGTTACTACAATAACCAAGACGTAGAGCTTGAAAGCCGCGTCTTAGCATCACTGTAGTACCAAGACGCAAGTGTTGAAACTCGCATCTTTGCTTCACTGCAATGGCCAAGACGCAGAGCTTGAAACTTGCGTCTCAGTCATCCATGCAATACCTAGACGCAGAGCCCGAACCCCGCGTCTCACATGAAGCTTAACGCAGAACTTGAAGTTTGTGTTTCTCAAGCGTTACCTCAATGGCAAAATGCGAGGCTCAAAGCTCGCGTCTCGGTTATAACTGCCCTCATTACCGGGTCAATTACTGCCTACATAATGAGAGAGTTAACCCCCATTATGGAATATTTTTAGGGACAGTTTCACCCCTGAAACCCCTATAAATAGCTCAGTTTGTTATTGAAGAGGGGTCGAGAAAAATTTTGGTCGCAAGTCTTAAAAAAAAACCAGAATCTCCAGCTGAGAAATATAAAAAGAGTTAAACTCTCCTAACAACTTGCTGAGTACAACTTTGTTCTTGCCTTAAGTCTCTTTGAGATTTTATTGGATAGGAGCTGTGCTACTCCGTCCATAGTCCGAAGAGAAGATTCCCAGAAGACTGTGACGCTCACCCGGTCAACAAAAAACAAGACTCAGTTTCCATCGCCACATCAAGAACCCAGTATTAAACAAAGAGAAGATTTGAGCTTGAATATCTTCTCTCTCTTGTAATCGAAAGTTTTGATTGTTGTAACTTTCTTTACAGTCAAATAAAGAGTTTACATACCCTCAAATTTTTCACATCAAACAGATATGAGTCAAATTCTCGAGTCGGTATCAGTTTTTGTTCCTGTTCCATTTGAGTTCAAATCAATCATCTCTCAAAATCACACTTCATTATTGGACAAGATGTTGAAGAAAATGACTCAGTAATTATTTGTGAAAATTAGAAATTAGATGGGGGTAATTTTTTCAATAAGATCATACAGTTCTCCAATATTTTACTGGATCGTATTAGAGAGGTCCCTGGTGGGTTCCTGCAAGATCCATAATTTTTGAATTGGGCCGCATTTCGTGGACCAATTAGACCACAATCAGAGCACCACCATGAGGTAATTTTTCTTCCCTTCTCATTTGTTTCATGTATATACACATTCACGATGCATTGAGAATAATGCATGAGATAAGTGTGGGAGGGTTTACTAACGTAGGTTATTTTAAATTTTCTTTCTTTTACACTTATTTTTAGGAAATTTTAAAATTTTCTTTGTATAAAAACTCTTTTCTTTTATTTTTACAAAACTTTTTAAATAAGAGAAATAGTTTTGATTTATTTTTAGAAAATTAAAGATTATCTTAGAAGTTAGGAAGACCTAAAATTATGAATTTTTAAACCAAGTCAAAATAATAGATCTTGTTAAATTTTAAGATAAGGAAGTAAGATTGGAAAGATAATTTGATCTTGAATTTTTTACCTTAGATTTATGCACTTCACACTTACACAAAATTATGGGATTGAAACAAAGACTGAAAATGCCATATATATATATATATATATATATATATATATATATATATATATATATATATATATATATATATATATATATATATATATATATATATAATGATGAAATGATGATAATAAAAATCACTTATTGAAGCTGGATAGTTATGCTTCAGGAAGCATGATTATTCACGTTTAAAATGGTGGACAAAAACAAAATAATCCTCTTTATTTTGTGGCCTTGTTTACTCGAGTCCTTAAGTCCGAGGGATGTTTTCTCATCTGGTGCCCTAAAACTATCTGGTTTGAGAGTCACGGCTAGAGGCTCACTACCCGGGTAAATAAGAAAGCCTAAAAAAACTAAGGGAAGAAAAAAATAAACAAATAAATAATTATATATACACAAATCAATAGCATGAAGTTAGAGTCGATATCCAAAAAATCTTCACATTTCACAAAGTGTATATTTTTCTAAAGAGTTTTATGAAAGATCAAAGAATCAATTCAATTTTAAATTCTTACATTTAATTTATAACAAGATTTTGCATTTCGACTTAGTTTAAGAGAATAATTTCTGGTTAACCTATAACCTTGGATCACTTATATTTTCGCAAAAATACTTCAACACTTTTCACTATTTCAAATACGTTTTCAAAAATACTGACATTTGATTTCTTTTGTCATGAATTATGTGGGTGTAATCCGCTGAAAACTCTCAGGAGACAAAACTCCTCCTCTAGGGGAAACCTAGAGGTTTAACGGCTTATTACACATGCTCAGTGCAATCGCGTCACCTGCGAAAGTGGTGTAATAATCTTCTTAGTTAGTTTATTGTTTTGCTCGGGACGAGAAAAAGATAAGTGTGTGGTGTGATTAGTCTCTAAAATTGCATATTTCATATAACATCTTCACATTTATTTAATATTAAATTCTGTTAATAATACCTTTCTTGCATGTTTCTAGGTTTATGGCATGAAATGAAGAAGAAAACGCAAAATTACCATTTAATTGGTGATTAAAAGCCTACAAAGATAGCCATTGACTTTGGAGGGTGGTTTCGTCAAAACCAGGGGCCCAAATCCGAAAACCAACAAGTACAACCGAGAGGGGAGCGACATGACAGCACGTGGCAGGCAGCGCCGCGCGCGGGGCCACGCTATGACCACAGAAACGAGGACATAGCCGCGTTTCTGCGGCTCTGGTATGGAGCCGCGCGCCAAGATTTGACGCGCGGCTCCGTACCTGTACCCTAGTGCCCCAGTTTGCCTATAAATACCCTAGGATTTCCAGAGCATGAGGAGGAGGAGTTTTTGATGTGTTTTAGGTTAGTTTTTAGGGTTTTCTTCTTGTTGTAGTTTAGTGTAGTTTAGTTTAGTTGTTCCTCTTCTTCCTCCTTTGTATTTTCCATTTCTTATAGATCTTGTAATAGGAGAGAAAGTGATACATGATTGGAAAGCAAGAGTGCATGTAATAGAATGTGACAATTTATGAAAGGTTCTCTCTTTACCTCTCTTTGTTTTCTTCTCTCTAATTCCTTTTACATGTTTAGCTAATTTTCTCTCATAGCAACTAACTACTAACCACTAACTTACTAACTTCTTACTGGATAATCCACATGAATCTAATAGCCTTTGGCCTTGCTCTTACAAGAGCCATTGATGGCTCATGATGATGGAGTCTAATACTCTAACATCCTAACTCTCTAACAAGCTAACATTACTTTACTTCATGCTTACTCTTGTTTAGTTTTGATGGTTTAAGTGTACCTTGCACTTGTTTTGTTGAGTTTGGATGTGAAAGTTATCGTATGGGTCATGCTTTGAAACGCTCTTGAACCAAGGACTAGTGATGGCCAAGGATACATGTGAGACAACTATCACTAAGAGGTTAACATAGTTAGTGGAGTCATTAGTAATTAGTAGCCATGAGTTTTCTTTATCTTTTTACTTTGTTTTAGAAATATATCAAAAACCACAAATACCATTTTTTCTATGTTTCCCACTTCTTTGTGTTTCATCGTACCCTTCTCTTTTCATTCTTTATTTTTTTCTTATGGTTCTTTAAAACTTTGAAAAAACTTTAACACACACGTGAACATTCTGGTAAAGCTTCTATCGCTTTCCGTCCCTGTGGATTCGACCCGTTTAGCCTCTATGCTATAACGAAAGTATCGAGAAAGCCAAAGCACGTACTTTTAAGTCTTGATTTCAAAACATATACTTTTCGTGCACGGTTTTTCCCGATCACATACACATATCAAATAACATGTTTATATATCACATATGACACATGGTGGTACTCATATCACATAACATATTCATATATCATATATCACACATGATGATATTTATTCACATAACATATTGTCCAATTTCTTATTCATGCTACTAGTATCCAACTTTCTTGAATCTAGCATGTCAATGTAATAAAAATCACATTTTTAACTATCATATAACCTAGATCTCATAAAAATCTAATTTTTATGGATCAACATCTATCTATATTAACATGAAGGTAAGCTACTAACTGCAGGATGCACATATATTTAGTTAGTCAACTCTAAGCATGATAAGTAACTACAAAGTCACATCTACACTCTTGGCGGAAACTATGAGCATCAAGAACATGGCAAGAGGTAATCAAAGGAGGAAGACTTGTTATTGCTAACCAAGAAAAAAATGATTCAGAGGTTGCAGTTCTGATGGAGAGGTTCTCCTAACTGGTCTTCTCTCCAAGGGAAGAAAAACTCAAGCTCTATCTTCTTCAACCTCCTTCTCTAACTCTTTCTCTCTAGCTACTCTCTCTCTAGGTTTCTGGCTGATCTCTGGAGAGGAGAAGGGCTGGGAAAAGCAATGAAAAGATCCAGAGAAATTAGCCTAAAGATCATATATATAGGGTAGACAAATCAAAGTTGAGGTCCAATCAGAACACAGTTATGCCACCCGATTAGTCGACTAGGAGGTCAGATTAGTCGACTAATAGTACAAAGGTCGGTTCAATTAGTCAACTAGAAGAAAGCGTTAGTCGACTGGTCGGGATCAAGTCGGTTGTGTTAGTCGACTAGTATAGTTGACTACTCTGGCATCTCAACTCTCTGTTAAGGCTATTAGTTGATTCGTCTGAGGTACTAGTCGACTAGAATGAGTTCAAACTCAAAATACATATCTACTAGTGTCCCTACTAGTCGACTAGCCTGTGCATCACTGCACCAAGTCTCTAAGTAACATGTATATTCACTTATACACACATCATTACACCAAAACTCTTAACAAAACATACATATATGTTCACATGCATATATACATACTTCTATATATCAAAACTCTTATCAATACATATACATATATATCTCTATGTATATCCACACATCCATACATAAAAATAACATTAAATAAACTTTCAAATTTTCTTAATGTTATTGGTTAACATAAAAGTAAAAATTAAAAGATTTGTTCGCACTAAATATCAAACGCATTACACAAGTGACTATTGATATTTATAGTTTTACAAAGATTTATTGTGAAACATTGGTGGCGAAAAAGAACATAAAATAAAAATAAAATAAAGGGAAAAAAGGGAAGAAGAAGGAAAGAAAAGGGTTTTTGAGATGTAGGTCTTTAACATATTTCATATTCGAATATTATTCCCTAACAAATAGTTATCTTGATATTAATCCCTGACAACATATGACTAACGCTCTAATAGTCCTTTTGTTAGTAAAACCATCTAAATAACAATTTGTTAAGCACTAATATAGAGATGGCTAACGGGACGATTAGGTTGATTCCCGTTAGTCAGACGGATCTGTTACGAGACTAAACGAGATGAATCAAATTTTCGGGGAACGAATCGGGTCCCTTGACCTGATTCGCTACCCGGATTCACCGAGATAGGTTTGACCTGTCTCGTATTATTTTGTTTATTATTATTTTTAAAAATTCAAATTTTTTACGTGGCACTCATTTTTGAGCCGTTGTGGGTTAAAAAAATGAAAAATCAATATAAGGGTCATCCGTTAATTTTTCCCTCTCATAATCACAAATAAATGAGGGGTTTAAAAAAAAAATAAGAAGGGGTCGGGGTAAATTTACCCGACCCGATTCATCCGGTGATTCGACGAATTTGACCTTTCTCGTATATACGGGACGTGTCAACCCGTATTGACTTGTATGTTATAAGGGTCGAATACGGTTGACATGTATTTGTTCGATGTGACTCATACGAGTCGCCCAGTTTGAATCAGGACCGTTCAAATCAGGTCACCCCATCTCAATAGCGAAGCCCACACTAATATCTTAATATGAAATTTTTTAAGGACTTAATCTTAAAAACTAAAAAAAAAAAAAATTAAAGTTTTAAGTGGCAAAATATCTCTATCCAGTCGTAATGTTTACCAAAACACCCACTTCCGTGATCTTTTTTTCTCTTCAATTCCGTTCTCCTTCGTTTAAAAAAGAGAGAGAAAAAAATCCAAAGCTCCCGCTGTAATGACTAAAAAGTCAACTTTCAAAGTCAAAGTCCTCGCAAGCCAAACAAGCCGGCTGGCCCCATCCCGTTCCACCCCTCCCCACCCAACTCCCCCTCGTACTCCCTTCCTTGATTCTTGACCACACTTCTCATTCCCCACCATGCCCCCCACCGCCCTCCTCCTCCTCCTCCTACTTCTCACCCCCCTCGCCGCCGGCGAGGACGACGTCACGTGCCTCCGCGACTTCAAGTCCTCGGTCTCCGACCCCGACGGCCACCTCCTCTCCTGGAACTTCTCCAACTCCTCCGTCGGCTTCATCTGCGCCTTCTCCGGAGTCACGTGCTGGAACCTCCAGGAGAACCGCGTCATCTCCCTCTCCCTCCCTTCCTCCTCCCTCTCCGGCCATCTCCCGTCCGCCCTCCGCCTCTGCTCCTCCGTCACCACCCTCGACCTCTCCTCCAACTCCCTCTCCGGCCCCATCCCCCCCGACCTCTGCACCTGGCTCCCGTACCTCGTCAACCTCGACCTCTCCGGCAACTCCCTCACCGGCCCCATCCCTTCCAACCTCTCCGACTGTACGTTCCTCAACAAGCTCCGCCTCGCCGACAACTCCCTCTCCGGCCCCATCCCTGCCTCTTTGTCCCGCCTCGACCGACTCAAGGATCTCGATCTCTCCGGCAACGATCTCTCCGGCCAGATCCCGCCGCCCCTTTCCAAATTCAACTCCTCTGCCTTCACCGGCAACCCCAACCTCTGCGGCGACCCCGTCTCCTCATCCTGTAACAGATCTGTCACCAAGACCTCCCTCCTCATCATCATCGCCGCCGGCGTCTTCGGTGCCGCCGTCTCTCTCTTTGTCGCCTACATGGTATGGAGATTCTGCTTCTCGGCCAAGGCCGTCGCCAAGCAGAAGAAGAAGAAGGCTGCAGCGGCGGCGGCGGCTGCTGCTGGCGGCAAGGCGACGGAGGAGGGCCGGTGGTGGTCGGATCGGCTGAGGTCGTCGCACAATAGATTGGTGCCTGTATCTTTGTTCCAGAAACCGATCGTGAAGGTGAAGGTCGCGGACCTAATGGCGGCCACCGCGGATTTTCACCCGGATCATATCATTGTCTCTGGTAGCTCGAGGATCGGGACGTCGTACAAGGTGGTGCTGCCCGATGGGTCGGCGCTGACGGTGAAGAGGCTGAACGATTGCCCGCTCGCCGAGAAGCAGTTCAGGATGGAAATGGGTACAATTGGGCAGATTCGGCACCCGAATTTGGTCCCTTTGCTTGGGTACTGTGTGGTGGAGGAGGAGAGGTTGTTGATTTACAAGCACATGGCGAATGGGGCGCTGTCGACGCTGATTCAGTCCGGAGACGAGAGCTTAGACTGGCCGACGAGGTTGAGGATCGGGATTGGTGGGGCCAGGGGATTGGCTTGGCTTCACCACGGGTTTCAGGTCCCCTTCTTGCATCAGAAAGTGAGCTCGAATGCCGTGCTCCTGGACGAGGAGTACGAGCCGAGGATTACGGATTTCGGGCTGGGAACGCTGATGAGGCCATGGCCAGAGGATGGGCTGAACATGACCCCATTCTTGAACGGGGATTTCGGGGAGTTTGGGTACGTGGCGCCGGAGTATGCAAGCCATCCGGTGCCGAGCACCAAAGGGGATGCGTATGCGTTTGGGGTGGTGTTGCTCGAGCTGGCAACTGGGCAGAAGGCTGTGGAGGTTAGCAGTGAGGTGGCCGGAGAAGGGTTTAAGGGGAATTTGGTGGATTGGGTTACTCAGCTTTTTGGTGCTGGCCGGGCTCGTGAAGCTATTGATAAGTCACTACGAGGGAAGAGGCACGAAGATCAGATTCTAGAGTTCTTGAAGGTGGCTTGTGGATGTGTCGTTGTCCGTCCTCAGGAGAGGTTGTCGATGTATAAAGTTTACCAGATGCTGAAGAGCATCGGAGGTGGGCACGAATACTCAGAGCAGTTTGATGAATTCCCACTCGTTTATGGTAAAGATGATTCAGAGGCCGCGTAGGTGAGATAGCTGGGGTGTTGTGTTTATACCGGTTGCAGATTCATTCTCAGGAGCTATGATCACGGGTTTGGTAAGTGAATTGGTGTGATTTCTTCTGAACTTTACGCTCTTCTATGGTTATTATTGATCTGAAGTCCTTGAGTAGCTTTGATCATTCTCTACTATTTGTTCTATATAATCAAATGTAGCATTCCCCGTAGTTCTTTTGATCCCACGAATTGTACTATCTAGGGAAGGTAACGGGCATCGGACTCCCTCCCTTTTATATCGTTGGAACATTGTCCAACGGCTGTCAGGGCTAGGGGATGTCAATTAGTTTTGTAAAAGATTGCATGTCAATCTACAACTCAAAACCCTTCCTTAAATTCATGTGCCTGGATGTATATTCTTCTTCTGAGATATTCACAAGCTCTTTACCGTAAGCTTTGCTAGGTTGCTTTTCGCTACTTTGTTAATCTATTAATTTTGCTTTATGAAGATAACTTTTCTTCATCTGTATGTTAACTCTGTCCTAAGCATAAATTTATGGATGGATTTGTTCAAGTTGCAACTGTAATCTTTTTGTTTCATATATATTTCTGTTAACTTAGCTTCCTTCTGTCAATATGCACATTTTATTAGTCTCAGTGTTCCATATACTCGTGAATGCTGCATAACAGATCATCACTGCATTCTTATAATCGGTTTTATAAGCAGACTCTTCATATGAGGTCTTAGTGCTAGGTTTCCTGGTGTGCAAGTATAGATAATTTTATATTGGTATTTTATAGTGATTGCTAAATAGAAAATGTGATACCGCTTACTGTTTTTCTGTCCTGTTTATACTTAATAGTTGTAACATTTGGGATGAGTATTCTTTAAGTGATATGTTGATAAGAAGACTAACTGTACTATTTTTTTTCCCGTGGGATCACAGTTGTTAGGAGATATCCATTGGAATGGAGAGGGATTTAAGGTTTTTCAGTGAAATACGTATCATAGAGAGTTTAATATGCAGATGAAAATATGTAAAGGCTGATAGATAGATCTACAATGATAATTAGATGTACAATTTGATCTCATAATGATGGGACTATGAGTAAAAGAAACATTTAATAGGCTGAATATTTACTATATACTAGGATTTGGATTAATCTAGGGGTAATGGGAGTGGGATTCTGACTTATTAATTTGTGCAAGTATAGTCTGGTCGTTCATGTGGTCATCAGAACCAAGAATTGGAACCGAAATCCATGTGACCTTTGTTTGAGAACTGCTCTGTGGGGAAGGGGAGTTATCCAGTTCGATGGTGTCTTATGCAGTGCACCATTGTTTGATCCTCTCAAAACTCCAAAAGAAAAATGGGTGCGATATCCGTTAATCAACGTTGACTAGTTCTACCAAGTTATATAATTGGTTTTGAATCTTTTGATGGAATTTGGTGATGCATCATGGGAGGAGCTTGTGAAGGCTTTATTATTTCATTTAGTTTTTAATCGAAAGCTTTCAATCCAGCGAAGAATAATTTTGGTATCTCAAGGCTGCTTTGAGCGACTTGCTATCATGTCTGATAGTGGTTAGAGCCTTAGCTTCCTTAATTCAGCAAGATATCATTGACGTTTAAGTTGCATTGTCCACATATGAGGTGAAAACAGTTGCATACAAATGGTAACATGGAAAACAGTTCTCTGATGACTCAGCTGATTGATGATGTTTATAACAAACCTATTGAGTAATGTGGTTTGGGCAGATGCATTACAAATAGATGGGCAGATTTGTCTGATAGTGGTTAGAGCCTTAGCTTCCTTAATTCAGCAAGATATCATTGACGTTTAAGTTGCATTGTCCTCATATGAGGTGAAAACAGTTGCATAGAAATGGCAACAAGAAAACAGTTCTCTGATGACTCAGCTGATTGATGACGTTATAACAAACCTATTGAGTAATGTGGTTTGGGCTGATGCATTACAAATAGATGGGCAGATTTGGATATCTCAAGGAGTGAATTCCAGAAGGCCCTTGTATGTATTGCAATGATAAATGACAAAGTTCATTAGTTCATATATGGAGTTTGTTGATGTGATGAACAACGAGGATCAAGGTGAGGCTGACCTTTGTTTGTTTGTTTTTGTCTGTGTGTGTGTTTTGGATTAAGAGCTATAAACCTAGATCTCCTGACAAAACGAAATCCATAGTAACACAGTAGGTGAGTTGCTCCTGTAAAATTCAAACTCAATCTCTTACGGCCTCCAACGACCATTTAATCCCCTCTCGGGGTAACCTTGAATACAATTGTGGTGAGTCAAGTTGTTGACAGTTGATTTAAGGATAGAAGGAAACTAAGAGCAGTATGTAAGAATAAGTATCTTATCTCAGGCATTGGATATTTTTCCGTCTATCTAATCATCATTTTTAAATTGTTCTCTGTTCTTAGATCAACACGGTTTTGAAATCTCATGTCATTTGTGTACAGCGCCACATGGTTTCAGAAAATAGTTAGGAGAAAACTGTTCCTATTAGAGGGCTGCAATGGCCAAAATAATTAAGATGGCCCTGAACCCTGAGGCAGTAAATTCCTTCTCTTTCTCTATTATATTTTCTGTTTCTCTAGATCAATATGAGCAAATAGTATGGCATATGAATAAGCTGAATGACGAGTTAGTGGGATATTTCAGATCTATTATTTCCTTATCAGAACACGGGAAGTAAGATTATGCTAAGTATTTAGGTGTTTGTATTGGCTAGAATTTGCATTAGTGTACAGATGTAGGAAAAGGTTGTCACTTGTAAAGGTTTAATTTGACTGTTGTAGTTTTTATATGCAGTCATGTTTTTCACAGAAGAAACAGAGTCGAACTGAAAAGAAAAACAGAGAAGAAAGAGGAATGCAAACTTTCTTATCCTTGCATGATTTGTGTCTTCTAACCTCTGGGTGTCCCTTATTAACTTCCTTGAAGTATATGCAGCATGACACGCTAATTTGAGATTCTATAATCAAGAAGCATCATATGTTGCATTAGGTTAACTCTCAAAGTCTCATAGGCCTTTTCTGGGAAAGAAGGAACTTGGAAATGATTTATTTCTCAAAGGCTAGTTCGATGGATTATTCCTGGTCCCTGTTATCTTTTTATTGAAATCTTGGAAAGAGCATTTCTTCTCCGCTTCTGGTGGATGGGGAGTCGTCTAATGTGGGTAGTAATTATAAATTGTCCTTGACCATTGAATAATCTGTTTTCACTTATTTCTTTTGGTTTAGATTGTTTCCCTTGTCTGAAAAGTTTTGAGAATTGCTCCTCAGTTAGCTCTTCCTGCTTGTCAATGGCCTTCCAAATGGTTAAGCGACAAGTGGTTGTGAAATCTTGGTTAATCTTTATGGACCTTCTTGGCCTTGAGTTGTACTACATATCTCCACCCAATTTCATGATGTTAGTACATACTCCAAAAGGGTTGTACATCGTTGTGACCAGTTACCTTGTCTTCGAAACTGCTTCTAGAATTCTTCAGGAGGGGTGAACCTTAAAATTTTTTTTGGGGGGTTATTTTTGAAATTTTGTATATTTGAGGGTCCAAATGAAAGGTCTCATCTTTGAGTACAACATGATGGTTCAATAACAAAATCGAGTGGCTAGAGGCTAAAGATAAGGCCTTCTGACGTGCTGTTCTGTCAGCTTACTGA
This sequence comes from Agave tequilana, assembly GCA_038442645.1. NCBI lineage: Eukaryota > Viridiplantae > Streptophyta > Magnoliopsida > Asparagales > Asparagaceae > Agave > Agave tequilana. The sequence goes on along the minus strand of JAVJIF010003239.1, from coordinate 13,884 downwards.
AGTAGCTACAGCACAGGAGCAGTGGAGAGAAAATGTTGGGAAATTAGGGTTTATGAGGGCTGAAGACTAAATGACACGCACGTGCACACACACATGTATGTGGGCAGGTGTGGGTGTGTGCGTGTGAGCGTGCAGGCAGGTAGGCGGGCATGTGCAATCACGGTTCAAGGACTCGACCGAGTCGAATACGACTAGGCCGAGTCGTATCCGACTCGGCTGCTTACGATATGACTCGGACTCCCGAGTCGATGGGCGGGTGCCGAGTTGACCGAGTCGACTCCGAGTCGCACCCGACCCGGGTCGACTCGGCACCCGTGAATCCCTAACTTAAAGGGGGAGAGAGAAATAGAGAGATCAGATCTGATCTCTCTCACGCTGCCCCTTCCCCTCTCGCGTTCTGCACTAGCAAAGGAAAAAAAAAAACCCACCCCCCGTCGTTGTCGCCGTCGCCGTCGATCTCTCGCCCTCGCGGGTACCTCTCCCTCTCTCTCCCTCTCTCTCTCCGTTGATCTCTCCGTCTTTCTCTCTCTCTCTCTCCCCCCCCACTCCGTCTCCGTCGATCTCTCTCCCTCTCTCCCTCTGTGTGTGTCTCTCTTGTCCCTCTCTCTCCGTCTCTCTCCCTCTCTCTCTGTCTTTCTCTGTCCCTCTCTCCCTCTCTGTCTCTCTCCCCCCTTCTCCCTCTGTGTCTCTCTCTGTCCCTCTCTCTCCCTTTCCCTCTCAGTCTCTCTCTCCCCTTTCCCTCTCGCTGTCTCTCTGTCCCTCTCTCTCCCTCTCTGTCTTCGTCTCTCTCCCCTCTCCTCCTCTCTCTCTCCCTCTGTGTCTCCCTCTCTCTCCTTCTCTCTCTGTTCTCTCTCTCCCTCAGTTTCTCTCTCCCCTCAGTCCCTCTCTCCCCCCTCTGTTTCTCTCTCCCCTCAGTCACACTCTCTCTCCTTCAGTTTAATTTATTTGAGTTTAATGTAATTTAAATTAGTTTAGTTTAGTTAAACTTAATTTAGGTTAATTTAATTTAATAAAGTTTTGTAATTATAATTAAGTTAGATAATTTAATAATTTTATTGAAGTTAGGTAATTAAGTTAGTTTAGCTTAATCTAGTATAAACTAGTTTAGTTTAATTTAATTGAGTTTAATTTAATGTTATTTTAATTTAGTTAATTTTAGTTTTAATTTAATTTAACAGATAATTTTTTAAATTTCAGTATGGCTCCAAAGCAACGCGATATTGGATGGGAACATGGTACCCCTGTTGGTGGAAGTAGAAAACTTGTGAAGTGTAATTATTGTGGGAAACAAGTCTATAGTGGTATCACTAGATTGAAGCAACATATAGCACATGTAGCCGGTCAGGTGGAAGGATGCTTGCGAGTATCAAAAGAGGTATCTCAAATAATGAGACATCTTTCTGAAGGTAGCAAAGAAAGAGCGGCCATAAAATCCAAAAAAGAGCGACTTATGAGATCTTTAAGTGAGGAAGATTTTTATGATATGACTGATGAAGATTTTGATAATGAAATTGAAGAAGTTGGTGGTTTAGAAGGAGTTGAAAGAAGATAACTAAAACAAGCTATGAAAGAAAGTTATGAAATGACTTGGAGATCGGCAGAAGGAGTTGATATTGGTGGCAGTAGTTCGCAGCCTTTAGGATCAGGGATTAACCGTGGATTGCGTCGGAGTATGACTATGAGAGAAGCTGAAATTCCAGCTCGTGGTATTGATCCTTATATGTTTCCAACAAAATAGAAATCAATCAAAAGCATGTTCTCAACTGAGAATATTAAAAAGGTTGAAAAATTCATGGCGAAATTCTTTCACTACAATGCAATACCATTTAATGCAGCTGATAGTGGTCCTTACTACCATGCCATGATTAACACTATTGCGGAGGCAGGCCCAAGTGTAAAATGCCCTATAGGGTACTAGATTGGCAATCTATATTTAGAGGAGGAAATAAAAGAAATTGAAGTATATATTGCTTCAATAAAAATAAAATGACCGCAGTATGGTTGCACGATCATGTGTGATGATTGGAGTTCTCGGAATAGAAAGTCTATTGTTAATTTCATGATTTATTGTTATAGAAGCATGATCTACCATACTTCTGTTGATACTACTAATATCTCGAAGACTGCTGATTATATATTCTCGCTAATGTATAAAGTTGTTGATAAAGTTGGTGAAGAAAATATCGTGCAGGTTGTAACAGATAATGAGGCAAGTTTTAAAGTAGCTGGTCACATGTTGATGGAGAAGAGAAAACATTTGTTTTGTTCTCCCTGTGCAGCACATTGCATTGATTTGATGTTTGAAGATATTGGCTCTGTGAAATCAGTCAAGGAGACATTAGATGATGCTAAGATGATCACATCATTCATTTACAATAGCCTCAAAGTGGTGAATTTAATGAAGTTATTTACCAGAGATAGAGATTAGTTGAGACCAGGTATAACACGGTTTTCCACCGAGTTTATTTCTATTGAAAGCCTTATTCGCTATTAGTAAGATTTGAAAAGAATGTGTACGACTACCGAATGACTTGAATTCAACAAGGAAAGGAGTAGAAGTGTACGAGATAAGGTTTCTAATCTCATTCTGATTGACCGGTTTTGGAAGAAGGCAAGAGAGGTCCAAAATATTATGGATCCTCTTGTTAGAGTTTTGAAGATAGTGGATCAGGATAAGAAACCTACATTATCTATTATATATGAAGTTATGGATAGAGCAAAATTGGCTATAAAGGCATCAAATAAGAACTGGAAGTAATACTGAGATATCATTGGTAGAAGATGGGAGGGACAATTGCATAGACACTTGCATGCTGCTGGTAATTCATTTGTCTAGAAATCATATTTGTTGACTAGAAATTGAAACTGTCATATCATAACAATCACGAGCTTACATTATTGCAGCATATTTTTTAAATCCAGCACTCCAATATTCAAAATTTTTTTCTACATATCCAGAAGTGAGAAATGGATTAAATGAGGTTATTAAAAGATTGGAGCCAATTTTGAATAAATAAGCAAGAGCTATTAATGAGGTAATAATAATTTATTATTTTCATCGATATAATGTTATGCAAATATTAGCACTTGTGATGTGTATTTTCACAGATAAAATTATTTGTGGATGGAGTTAGAGAATTTGAAATAAATAAGCAAGAGCTATTAATGAGGTAATAATAATTTATTATTTTCATCGATGTAATGTTATGCAAATATTAGCACTTGTGATGTGTATTCTCACAGGTAAAATTATTTGTGGATGGAGTTAGAGAATTTGAAAGCTCACTGATTAGAAGAGCACTGCAACAATCTCTTCCAGCTGATTTGTGAATTAATTATGGCGAAGAAGTTCCCAATCTACAGAAAATTGCCATCAAAGTTTTAAACTAAACATGTTCATCGGGTTGTGAAAGAAATTGGAGCACGTGATCGCTGATTCATACGAAATTGCTCAACCGGTTGGCAACGACAAGTTGCATAAACTAGTATTTGTGCATTACAATATGTGGTTGCGAGTAAGAAACTTGACATGCAAAAGCGACACTGATGATTATTACAACCCAATTGATCTGAACAATATTTTCAATGATGATGATATTTTGGATGAGTGAATTCGTGAGGGAGAACAACCGTGTCGTAATGACGAAAGTGGCGGTGATGGCGGTGATGATGGTGATGGCGGTGATGATGACGGCAGTGATGGTGATGGCGGTGATGATGGTGATGGTGATGACCGTGATTATAGAGGTGATGGCGGTAAGGATGAAGAGACTCATGGTGTTGGTGGAAGCCAACGAGGTGGTGCTATAACATGGGATTCAGAATATTATGCCACACAAGATACAGATCATAGAGGCAGGGCGGGGATTTCGCAACAGCGTAGACATTTGGATCAGTTGGTCGATTTCAGTTCTAGCAATGATTATTCGAGTGGACATGATAACTACTCACATGGTCATCATAGTCTTGAAGGTCATTTACAGGGGTTGAGTTTGACATCTGGCCAATATTCTGGCACTGATTATTCTAACACTGGTGAATATTCTACTAGCAGTACTGAATATCGAGGTTTTGGGTATTATCACTATGGAGCTGATATTGCACAACCCCTACCGCCATATTACTCTGATAGTGGATCCTCTGGCCAATCATCTCAGCCTACAGGATCTCACCCACAGACATATTATTATCCTTATGGAAACTATATACCTGGTTTCTATACTTATCGCGGGGATGATGATAATAATGATTTTGTGCCTCGTAATTCAATGTGGAAATGACTATATTAGCAGGTATTTATGAATGATTTTGTGCAATTTACTAGATTATGCATGTATTTTGATATCTTTCTACCGACGACGTTTGTATTTATGCTTTCACGTTATGTTTTGAGTGCTAGGTGATATGTTTTGAATATGTGATACATGAATTTTGATGTCTACATTTTTTTATGATTTGTCATGATTTTTTCATAATTTTTTTGGCGTTCTATGTAGCGTTTTGTACGTATTGTCCGAGTCCGATCCGAGTCGCCGAGTCCGATCCGTCTCGGTGCCGGCCAAGTCGGCGGCCGAGACCGAGACTTTGAACCATGTGTGCAATTGCGTTTTTGGAGAAGTCTACCAATTGTTTCTATTCATCTTTGTGGCCGTCAGGCAATGTGAACACCTAGTTTAGAGTTTAGCACACTGTTTCTAATCATATCAACTCCCGAATCAGACAGAGAATATGGGTGAAGGAAAAGTTATTGCAGGGTGCAGATTTGCATAGACTTATTGTCTTCAGGATTCCAAGGGGGTAACTGAGCAGAGATTCAAGGGTTTTTACTTCTCAGTTGAGTTCTATGCCAATATCATATGTCAGATATATAGTATCTGAGAATGAAACTCAAAACTAGAAGTTATGATAGTTGAAGGGCAAGGAGTTGAGAAACAAGGAGGGAACAGAACTATTTAATGATTTTAGTCCCGTTCAACTTTAGTTTCCTTGGCTATCTACACAAGTTAAAGGTTCTCAAAGGGACTGGCCCCTGCTACTCAGAAAAAGATGACGAAGTTTCCTTGGCGATGTGTTTGCTGTATGTATAAGAGGAGAAGATGCAGAATAAAGACTTGATCAGTTAGCATCAAGTGTCAAGCATAAGGTATGAGTACTGCCACTTTATACACTAAACATATCACTGTCACAATGCATGGCATTAATTAGATGGTTGCACACTGAAAAAGAAACTACAAAACGTGCAGCCAGGAGCTCTGATGTTTTTATTTAACTATCAAATTACCTGTAATGTTATTGAATCGACACTGCATTGACTCTCTTTGGATTGAAACCAGACATAACCACATTTTATACTGAACAAGTTTATGATTGTTAGTGTATTATCCTAACCAAGCTTTTAGATTTTATCCTTTAGGAAATTTGCACAATGTGATTTAAAACATAATATCAGGCTTATTCGATTCTTTTTCATGCCTGAAGGCTGCATGGTTGATGTTTACTTATAAACATGAACCTTAGAATGTGTTGTTCCGCGCAAGTTGTTCTCTTCAAATTCTGCTTAGATGAGTATAGGCTTTTCTTCTATTTCATTTTTATTTGAATCCACAATCTTATTGGGATGGTTCGTTATGGACAAAGATTAGATGCCTTTATGTGATATGTCTGGTTGTTTCATTGTTATTTCAGATTCCTTTATGCTGTACTATTATAGAGTTGCAAAGGTATCATTGGATTGAATTCAATAACACTTCCAATGCTGAATGATAGAAAACGTATATACGAGTTGTTGATACTGATGTACATGACTACAGTTTGCCAAGACTTGTGATAGAATTTGTACAGAAATCTCCTAGTGCAAGTGAAAGGATTTGGTTTTGTTTCAAGTCTCATACTTTCTGTTCATATTAAAATCCAAAGCTCGCAGGTTACAAACTACTGAGTAATTGTAGCATGAATATGAAAATTTTTCATGCTACCAGTGGGATCAAGCGGCTGATAGCCATTCTACCAGTAGGATCAACACGGTTTCAGGAGAGGTCTCGGCTCCCTTTCCGGGACCATATCCACTCGGAGCCTCTCATCCGGATCTCCAACTCAGTCAGACTCACTCAGCTATTCGGAGGTTTCAGTCTCTGAAATAAAGATTCACTTTGAGGATGCTTCAGTTCCTCCACGACGAAGATCCATTCTGAGGACTTTCGCTTCCACTCCAGCGAAAGATCAGCAACGCAACCTCCGCGAAACTCGGATGCGTGTCATGATCTTTCTTCACGTTCCAGGTGTTGTACAGCTCAGGCAGTTGTAACAACTTTACAGCTAAGCTGGCGGCCATGCATATAGACAGACTCCGCAACATATCAATCAACGATCAAAATCATTACAAGATCTGCAGATAGGAAGTGAACGCTAAAATTTTCGTTCGTCGTTCGGATGAAATTTGGAAAATTCATCCCCGGTACCCACTCGACGACTCCATTGCTCAGATCATCTTCACCTGAGACGGCAACAAAGAGGGAATCGGTTACAGGGAGCAACATCTCAGACATGATACACTCGTGAGATAAAAATGTTCATGACATGTCACAATCTAAAGAAAGTCCTATACAGTTAAACTCTGTTTTCCCATTAAAAGCCAATTCCAGTTTATTAGTTTTCTTAGTGCATGAAAACTATAATAAATGCAAATGCGTGCATCTTTTATCTGGACTATAATATTTCTCGGCTCTATTATTGTCAACTACAATAAGAGCCAAAAGGGGAACGGTAACGTTTAAATGCGCGCCATATTATATTTTTGTTATTGTCTTTTTTAGTTGAATTGTAGTTATATTATTAAATACTCTAAGTTAATACAAAAAACTTGATATACGGTGCAATACTTATAGAGAAATCAATAAGGATTATTTAGATATATATACTTCAAATCTTTTCAGAGAAAGGCCAGTAAGCTTGCATCATAATTCGAATTAGGGACATGAACTACCATCATAACGAGGAAAGAAATTCTCATGCGGGACAATGAAACGTCTGGTACATGCTCATGAATCACAATAAGATAAGAGCCTTTACGAAACTGCTAGTAGCCCCTATGCGCGTCCTTCGTACGCCATGAGTGGGCATTTACAAACCACTAGTTCAGTCTAGTGGCCTCCAAAAAATACACTGCGAAGTCAAGCTGTTCCGTAATACCTTTTAAATCTTTTGTATTTAGAAATTCACCCCTAGATCTTTGAAATTAGAAATTTAACTCTGAAATCTTGATAAGTTATCATTCCAGTTAGATTTTGAATGAAATAAGAGTGTTGTACCCATCAGGGGCGGATCTACATAAAGCTTAGTGTGGGGGCAAACGCTCACATTGGATTTTATAAAAAAACTTAAAAAACTTGTATTGTAGTTTAATGTTTGTTTAGTTTGGTTTAAAAATCTAATGCTTGTATACATAATTATATTTGATGTCTTGCTCAAGTGGAGATTTTGTAATGAGTTAATAGAGGTCATATGTTTAAGTATTAGCTTGTGTCTTATTTTTTCATTTACTTTATTTCACCACGCCCATATGGAAGATTTTTTTTTTTTTTTTACTTTAGTCATTTACTTTATTTCATTATGCCGAAGTTTTTTCTGCGTCTGCCACTAGTACCCGTTATGTCCTCCTCTTTTCCTTTTTCTTGTTCTTATATGATCTAACCTAATTTTTATTAAAACAAAAATCTTGTCTCACATCTCCTTGTTCATTTTCTTTTATTCTCTCTCTCTCTCTCTCTCTCCTCTCTCTCTCTCTACTAATCCTCATGAACATAAAGTTCCTCTAAGTTTTCCTTCTAACCCCCCTATAAAAGTTTTTTTAAATTTTTTTCAATTTCTTAAGAAATATACATGAAGATTATTGAAAGCGAGTTGTCGATAATAATTAATGAAATAGAAATGAAATGGGCTTGATTTGTGAGAAAGGAGCAGAGGAGGAGGAGAATAGATAGGAAACGGAGATGAGTTTATATGCTTCATTCAAGTTGGAATGCATTGATATAATCATTTAAATGAGGACAATTTAGTTATTTTTTAAAACAAATTCAGACACGTGCACGTGCCATAAAACTAGCTAATGCATACGGTCCCTCACTCACGACTTACTTTTGAGTGGCACCAGCCCTTTCTGCAGCAGCCCGCTCCAGCTGGAGGTAGGTCATCACACCACAGGCTCCCATCACCGCAAGCACGACGTTGGGGAGGCCGAGCTCCTCGGTGACGTCGTGGATGAAGCTGGTCAAGAGATTGGAGACGATGACGGTGACAGGGGGCCGGATTCGGTTAAGCCGGGGCACGAGGCTGTGCAACTGGGCCAAGAACCTGGTCCTGTAGGCAGGCAGCTGCTGAGTGGTGTCTAACTCCGCGGTGGGCCGACCCCTTCCTTGGAAAAGGCCTCGAAGTGGAAGTCGTGGGTAGCAGCTGCTTAGGATCTGGTTGTGGCTGTTGGAGGAGAGAGTACAGTAGAGGAGGTGAATTCATGCCAGGTGCTGTTGAAGATTGCCAAGGAATCTACGACGGAAGGCAAGGAACAGCGGGCAGGAAAAAGCAGCAGCAGCAGAAAATGACAGAGGTCGGTCGACCGGTCCGGTCGACCGACGTGCACAACATGCACAGGAGTTGGAGCGGTCGACCGGCCCGGTCGACCGAAGGGCTCTGACTGACAAGACCCAACTCTCGGTTTTTTTCGGTCGACCGGCCCGGTCGACCGAAAGCCTGTGACTGACAAACCCCAACTCTCGGGTTTTTTCGGTCGACCGGCCCGGTCGACCGGTATTGGAGAATTGGGAGGTCGGTCGACCGTCCCGGTCGACCGACATGCGGGTTCTGGGTTTTTTCTGCTGATCCGTTGTATGAGGTATTTAAGCCTAAAGGATTTCTAGGGTTTTGTATCTCTGCGAAATTGTATTTTGCTGAAGTTCTCTTGTATTCAAAGAGACTTAGAGCAACTTGTATTCATCTTCCAAATAGTAAAACCTCTCCATTGATTGCCCCGAGGACGTAGGCACGTTGGCCGAACCTCGTTAAACTTGGTGTTTGTGATTTGTGAGTTTTCTCTTGTTATTGCATTGTGCTGGAGATCTAGGGATTCTCTGTTGGTTTGTTGTTGTGATTGTTTGCGCCCACAACAAGTGGTATCAGAGCTTCAAGCTACGCTTGGGATTTTGAGAATTCAAAGGGCTCCAGATCTGATCAGGTGGAGATTGTGTGTCGATCTCAGGTCAGAGGTATTGGTGTTCGAGGAGATCGTGTGTCGATCTCAGGAGGACACAAGGAGGGCTTGTTGAATCAGTGATTGGAGTAGATCCGGTGAGAAACTCGATCTAGGGTTTCAAGAGGCAGGTAAAAATCTTTTTTTTTTATCTGAGTAGAGATCTATTTTCAATTGGATTATTCTTCCGCATAAATAGAGAATCAAAAGAAGACCTCAATGGCAGAAGAAACTACTTCCGTTAAAACAATGAATCACTCAAGGATCGAAGTTGTCAAGTTCAATGGAACTAATAATTTCGGAATGTGGAGGTGTGAGGTCATGGATGCATTGAATGCACAGAACCTCGAGGACACGCTCCTATTAGAGAGGAAGAAGACCACTACTACTGAGGAAGAGTGGGCGAAGATGAATAGGTCGGCATGTGGCTTGATACGTTCATGCTTGTCACAAGACATCAAATATCTTGTACAACATGAGACGTCAGCGAAGAAACTGTGGAATACTCTTGAGAAGAAGTACCTGACAAAGAGTGTGGAGTCTAGGTTGCAACTTAAGAGTAAGCTGTATCAGTTCAGGATGCAGGGGAAGCACAGTAAACGAGCACATCAACCGATATACGAAGCTTCTTACAGACTTGCTAAATGTGGATGTCACTGTAAGTGAGGAAGACAAGTCAGTTATTCTCCTGAACTCACTCCCACCGGAGGAGTATGAGACATTCACTATGACATTCATAAATGGAAGGCAAACCTTAGTTTATGATGAAGTGTCATCAGCACTGATGAGTTATGAGACAAGGAAGAATGAGAGACATTCAGGTCGGTCTAGTTCATCAGCGGAAGCTTTGGAAGTAAGAGGCAGGAATTCATCGAGGAAAGGCAAGGAGGTGAGAGGAAGATCGAAGTCTAGGTCGGGCTTCAGGGATCTTAAGAAAAATCAGTGCATGTTCTGCAAAGAAATTGGGCACTGGAAGGTTGACTGTCCAAAGTACAAGGGGAAGAAGAAGGAATCAAAGTCTGAAGCAAATCTGGCAAGGGTGACAAAAGCTACAAGCGGTAAATCACAGGCAGATGGAGCAGATTCAGATTCTTCAGAGTTCTCTTTTTCAGTGACTACTCCTGTTGTAGGTTACTCGGTGGATAAAGAGTGGATCCTGGACACAGGTGCTACATATCATGTATGCCCTAATCGAGATTGGTTTACCAGTCTTGAGAAGTTGGAGGGGTGTTCGGTCGTCATGGGCGACGATCATCCGTGCATCATGGAGGGTGTAGGCACTATTCCGATCAGGATGTTTGACGGGATGGTGAGGGAGCTGAAAGAAGTGAGATATGTACCTCAGCTGAAGAGGAACTTGATCTCTGTGGGTGCTTTGGAATCATTAGGGCTCAGTGTGTCTATTAAAAAAGGTGTTCTTAAAATGACAAAGGGCTCAATGGTGGTGTTGAAGGCCGACCGCCGGAACAATTTGTATTACTTGAAGGGTAGTACAGTGACAGGGCAGGTGGCAGCTTCTACCAGTCAGAAGGAAGATCTAACCCGGCTATGGCACATGAGGCTGGGACATGCAGGGAGAATCGATGCAAGCTCTTGTGAGGAAAGGGCTGCTGAAGGTGCAGAGACCTGCAAATTGGATCTGTGTGAACATTGCATCATCAGCAAGAAGACGAAGGTGAAGTTTGGTACAGCTTCACACTGCACCGAAGGCATTCTTGATTATGTTCACACGGATGTATGGGGACCTTCCAAGACTGCATCAATTGGGGGAAACCACTATTTTGTGTCGTTCATTGATGATTATTCTAGGCGGTGCTGGGTGTACACCATGCGACACAAGAATGAAGTCCTAGAATTGTTTGTGAAGTGGAAGGTTAATCAGGAAAGGAGTACGGGAAGAAAAGTCAAGGTCCTTCGTTCTGACAACGGAGGAGAGTACAAGTCAGACCCTTTCCAGAAGCTATGTCTTGATGAGGGCATAGAGAGGCACTTCACAGTGAGGGAAACTCCGCAACAGAATGGGGTGGCTGAAAGAATGAACCGACTTTGCTAGAGAAGTTCGGTGCATATTGTCCAATGCAGGATTACCAAAGAAGTTCTGGGCTGAAGCTTTGGTGTATGCATGTCATCTCGTCAATAGGTTGCCGTCATCTGCAATAGGAGGGAAGACCCCTCTTGAAGCTTGGTCGGGTAAAGCTGCTGAAGATTATGATGTGCTCCGGATATTTGGATGTCCAGCCTACTATCATGTCAGAGAAGACAAATTGGATCCGAGAGCGAAGAAAGGAGTGTTTGTTGGCTTCAAGAAAGGAACCAGGGGTTCAAGATCTGGGACCAACAGGACAACAAATTCATAATCAGCAGGGATGTCACATTTGATGAGGCCTCTATGATGAAGCCTACGGTCTCTCAGCAGGTGGAGACCAACAAGACCAAGGAGCTATTGCAGCAGGTGGAGAGTGATGCAAATCCACCATCTCTAGAGGACACAGTGTCAGTAAAGATCATCCCTGAGGTGACACAGGGAGGTGATCAAGTTGCAGAAGAAGATGCTGAAGTTGTTGAAGAGGATCAGGAGCAGGTCATGGGTACTGTTCCAGATACTACTGCAGTTGGAAGACCACGGAGGAATACTAGGAGACCTGGCTGGCTCACTACTGATATGGTTGTTTCATATGCACTTCCAGTTGTTGAAGAGGCCATTCCATCTACTTTCAGGGAAGCTGAAATCAGTTCAGAAGCTGAGTTATGGAAAGGGCCATGGATGAAGAGATGAAATCTCTTTACAAGAACAACACATGGGAACTTACCAAGTTGCCAAAGGGGAGAAAGCCATAGGGTGTAAGTGGGTATTTGCTAAGAAGCAGGGATCACTCCAAGAAGATAAAGTGCGATACAAGGCAAGGCTGGTGGCTAAAGGCTACGCACAGAGAGAAGGGATCGACTACAACGAGGTGTTCTCCCCAGTTGTTAAACACTCGTCTATTCGGATCCTATTAGCCTTGGTGGCGCAGAACGAGTTGGACCTTGACCAACTTGATGTGAAGACCGCCTTTCTCCACGACGATCTTGAGGAGGAGATCTACATGACTCAGCCCACAGGTTATAAAGCTGCAGGGAAAGAGGAGTTGGTATGTAAGCTGAAGAAATCGCTGTACGTTTTGAAGCAGTCTCCTAGACAGTGGTACAAGCGATTTGACAGCTTCATCAGGAAGAAGAAGTACACAAGAAGCCATTTCGATCCATGTGTGTACTACAACAAGTTACCATCGGGTGAGTATATCTATCTACTACTTTACGTAATGATATGCTAATTGCTTCTAGGTCAAGATCTGCAATTGATTCTCTAAAGAAGACTTTATCGTCCGAGTTCGAGATGAAGGACCTGGGGGAAGCAAGGAAAGTATTGGGTATGGAGATCAAAAGGGACAGGGAAGCTGGCAGAATAAGCTTGACTCAGAAAGGCTATCTGGAGAAGGTACTGCAGAGGTTTAATATCGGGAAAGATACTAAGACTGTTAGTACACCAATGGCTCCGCATTTCAAGTTGTCAGCGAAGATGTCTCCAAGGAGTGTTCAGGAGCGTGAGCATATGACTCATGTTCCGTATGCCAATGCTGTGGGTAGCTTGATGTATGCAATGGTGTGTACAAGGCCGGATCTTTCACAGGCAGTCTCTATGGTAAGCAGATACATGCATGATCCTGGACTGGGTCATTGGGAAGCTGTGAAATGGATTCTGAGGTACATCAAGGGAACTGTTGATGTAGGCCTGGTATTTGAGAAGGACAACACCGGAAAGCAGGAATGCATAGGTTATGTGGATTCGGACTATGCAGGTGACCTTGACAAACGCCGGTCGACTACGGGGTATGTATTCACATTCTCACAGGCACCGGTGAGTTGGCGCTCCACACTTCAGTCCACAGTTGCGTTGTCGACTACAGAGGCGAGTATATGGCCTTGACCGAGGCCATGAAGGAGGCGATTTGGCTTCAGGGTTTGCTAGATGACTTGGGAGTGGAACAGGAGATCTTGAAGATACACTGTGACAGTATGAGTGCCATTTATTTGGCGAAGAACCAAGTCTACCATGCAAGGACGAAGCACATTGATGTCAGGTATCACTTTGTTCGGAGATTCTGGAGGAAGATGACATCAACTTGTTGAAGATTCATACTTCGGAGAATCCGGCCGATATGCTTACAAAGGTGGTGTCGGGAGTAAAGTTTGCATACTGCAAAGACTTGCTCCATGTCCTTCAGGTGAAATGAGCTTGCTGAAGCTCATTTGGGTGAACTACGGACGGCTTGATCCCTTGGGCAAGGGGTACGTAGGCAACCGGGTTGGTGCAGCCGCTATCGAGTCGGAATTCGGCTCAGATTTGGAAATCTTCACCGAGGTGGAGAATTGTTGGAGGAGAGAGTACAGTAGAGGAGGTGAATTCATGCCAGGTGCTGTTGAAGATTGCCAAGGAATCTACGACGGAAGGCAAAGGAACAGCGGGCAGGAAAAGCAGCAGCAGCAGAAAATGACAGAGGTCGGTCGCCGGTCCGGTCGACCGACGTGCACAACATGCACAGGAGTTGGAGCGGTCGACCGGCCCGGTCGACCGAAGGCTCTGACTGACAAGACCCAACTCTCGG